>JAVANC010000020.1:38398911-38925774 GCA_033319125.1 Parnassius glacialis
TCTGTGATACATTTCTGATCAACGCAAGTATAACACGGTTTGCGCCCCCCTTATACACTTAAATATTCATGCATTTACCGCTGCCGTCGAACTAAATTATTTGGCACTTGAGATGTAGAGGGTGCCTGTGGTTCCCCACTCTACACTTTCATGTTAAATTCATGCCCAACGGTAATGGTTTTTTTTAACTTAAAATTGTATTGAAGCAATCCTAGCAGTCGCCATGTACTGTTAGGAAGGTGTCAATGAGAGGCGTGTTGATCCTTCTATGACTTTAATTAGACAACTCTCTTTTTATAAACTTAACACTAATATGTATTGGTGAGGGGCCTACACTATTAAGGTTGTGCCATATACCCGATTTTCTTTCAAGGGGTCATTAATGGTTACAAATACTTTTTTATTTCTACCACTATAACAAGTTACTGTGAGAAAATAAAAGTGTAGTTGTTTAAGGTGCTTCTGAATGGGCAACATTTTCACTGCAATATGTTGTTGCAACATTTACATTTAATGCCTAGCCATAGGAATAATATTTTGCCGCATAATATGGCTAGAAAATGTAAATAACGGTAACATGTCTGCAACCGTATGACCTGTAACGCTTGTCTCCTTACGGGCTACAAGTAAGAAGCAACAAAGGAGCGAAAGGAAACCGGCAAGAACGTTATTCAATGGGCATATTTAAATACGATAAATAAGCCATAATTAATAATTCATTAAAACTTTACAAGAATGACAAAAAGTTACTTCGAATTCCTTTTATTCTTATTAGTCAAATACTCTTTCAATCGACCAAGTATAACTTATTAGCAGACTTCAAAAAAGTAAGAGGTACTCAATTCCACTGTATTATTTTAATGTGTGTTACCTCAGTACTTTTTATAGGTGAACCGATTTTGATAATTCTTTTTTTTTATTTCAAACCTGGTGCATTACATGTAGGCCCACATATTTTAGATCAAGATTTGACCATTCGTTTTTGAGTTATTTTTAATAATGTGTATTTAATTGACTTCGACTGCATTTATGACATTTTCATTATATAAATATATATATATATATATATATATATATATATATATATATATATATATATAGGGGGTCATTGTAGAAGCGGGCTCGTCGCGACCCCTGCCAGCCCTTTTCAGGGCTGCAATTCTACTCTGCTAAGCATCCATGCCAACGAGGGTTAGGGCGTCCCCCCAAGGCGACGCACACCAGCTAGTCGCCGTTGGTGTGGAATGCAGCGCGCAAAGCGACGATGGGGACCGCCACCCGTCACGCACAGCCCGAAACGGCGGAAGGTGGAGGACAGAGTGCAGAGTTGGCACGTGGAATGTTAGAGGAGGCATGAAAGATAAGACGAATGAGTTGATTGAAATAATGAAAGAAAGAGAATTAGATGTCGTTTATATGTCGGAGACCAAACGGAAGGGCAGTGGTACTGAAGAGCTCCCTGGCGGGGCGTTAGCTCTATGGTCCGGAGTCCCGGAAAGCGAGAGCGCCCGCCAGGGAGTGGGGGTGCTGCTGTCGTCTCGGTTGGTCGATGTTATGACCGAATATAAGGTTGTGAACTCAAGACTTCTCTGGGTTCGCTTTAAATTGGGACTGACGTAGTTATTTCTTTTGGCTGTTTATGCGCCGGTAGCTTCGTCGTCCAGGGCTGAGCTGGAGGAGTTTTGGGAGAATGTAAGAGAAGTTCTAGATTTAGCTGGGGAAAACGAAAGAATTGTTATGTGTGGTGATTTGAATGGATGGGTTGGTACCGCTCGACCAGGGTACGACTCGGTGCTTGGAAAGTTTGGCGATAAAAGGGTTAATGATGCTGGCAAGCTTATACTGGCGGTATGCAAGGAAAAGGGTCTTCTTGTGACAAACACTATGTTTAATCACAAGAAAATCCATATGTATACTAGACAAAGAAAGAATGTGAGAAGTATGATCGATTTGTTTCTGGTGGATGACCGACTGCGAAAACAGGTGATGGATACGCGAGTGTTCAGGGGTGCTGACTTGAAAACGGATCACTATCTGATGATTACTAGATTTAGGGGTCTGTTCGCGGGTTGGCGCTACCGGACGGCAATAACAGAACCACAGTCGGTCTGTCGCATCCGAAGCTGGAAGCTTCAGGATGCGGATACTAGGGACAAATATCATGCGAGGGTAGCCGAAAAGCTTGACACCATCGATGGCAGAAATGAATGTGTGGAAAGAACATGGCAGAACCTTAGGGATAAAATGGTAAGTGCAGCGGAAGAAGTGTGTGGAACAATAAAAAGAGGCAGTAGTAAAAGAAGAGATGCATGGTGGAATGATGAAGTGAAAGAAGCTGCAGAGAAGAAGAAGAAAGCATGGTTAGACTACTTGGCCTCTAGTAATGATACGGATATGAGAGAGAAGATGAAAGAAAGATATAAGCTGCAGAAAGTTCACACGAAAGCATTGATTGAGGAAATGCGTGAAAGGTGTAGAATGGAAGCGGACGAAAGGTTGTCGCACAACTTTAAGGAGAACTCCAAACTCTTCTGGAAAGAGGTTGGAAGGACCCGAAGTGGTGCGACGGCCTTAAGAATGAACAAAGTGCTTTCGGGAACTAATGACGTCCTCACAGAAAAATCGGACGTCATGCAGCGATGGAGCGAATTTTATAGAGAAATGTATGCGTGTGATGATCTTAGTGAGGGATCCGAGGATGACGCCGTGACTGGTACGCCAGACCTGGACCTCGATGACACTGAGGTCATCAGTATGAAAGAGATTGAACGTGCGATTCGAAGTTTGAAATGTCGTAAGGCTGCGGGACTAGACAGAGTTACTGCTGAAATGTTCAAGTATGGTGGGCCTCGCGTCTGGGACAGCTTTTATCTGCTGTGCAATTTGTGCTGGCGGACGGGTGATGTCCCGGATGATTGGCGATCCACATTCATTGTGCCTTTATATAAAGGTAAAGGTTCACATTTTGACTGCGGGTGCTATCGGGCGATCAGCTTGACCAGTTTAGCAAGTAAAGTTTACTCGAAGGTTTTGACACGTAGGATGCAAGAGAAATCGGAAAGATTTCTATGGGAGGCACAATGCGGATTTAGACCTGAAAGAGGATGCACGGATCAAATGTTTTCTCTACGCATGATCACGGAAAAGCTTCTGGCTGCTAACCAGAAGATTTTCTGTGCTTTTGTGGATCTTGAGAAAGCAATTGATAAGGTTGTAAGGAAGAAAATGTGGAAACTGTTGCCGGGGTACGGTGTGGATGGTCGATTGCTAAGGGCTGTGCAGTCACTTTACTGTGACTGTAAAGCCTGTGTGCGGGTAGGGCAAAACCTGTCACCTATGTTTAGCGTCCAAACGGGCGTAAAACAGGGTTGTGTCATGTCTTCCTGGCTGTTCATACTGTATCTCGACAGCTGTTTACAGAAGCTGTTTGGGTGTGAAATTGGGTGACATAAAAGTAAATTGTCTGCTGTATGCTGATGATGCAGTGCTTATTGCACCATCAGAGGCAGAACTGCAGGCATTAGTCACGTGTATGAAAGAGGAATGTAAAATTAAAGGTCTCCGTTTGAATGCTAATAAAACTAAGGTTTTGGTATTTGAAAGGGACGAAGAGAGAACGAAGTGCGAAATATGGGTAAATCAGGAATGTCTAGAACAGGTAAATGAAATTGTATACTTGGGAAGTGCTTTTAGCCGGGATGGAAGATGTGATTTAGATGTGGACAGGCGTGTCGCTGCTGGGAACAAAGTCAATGGTGCCCTGACTGCGTTAGTCAAAAGGCAAGGCGTAGTGAAGAGTGCACGCCTTGCAATACATAACGCAGTGTTGGTACCGACTTTGTTATATGGCAGCGAAACCTGGGTATGCCAGAAGAAGCATAAAAGCAAGTTGAATGCAGTGGAGATGCGATCTCTTCGTAAAATGTGCGCCGTTACCATGGCCGACCGAAAGCGAAACGAAGAGATTCGCAATATGGCAGGTTTGAAAGATGACCCTATCACAAAAATTGATAAGGGCGTGCTTCGATGGTTTGGACACGTTGAGCGAATGAGTGAAGACCGAATGGTGAAGAAAATATATAGCGCGAAAGTTAATATTAAAAGGTGTCGAGGTAGACCAAGACTAATTTTCGAAGACCATGTGAGCAAACTAAGGATCGTGACACTTGGCGATCTGTTCTCTCTGGCTACCCCGTCAGGGATTGTGCGTAAAGATACATATATATATATATATATATATATATATATATATATATATATATATATATGTATCCAGAACAAAATTGTGAACGATTATATGAATCGACTACGATAAGGGATAATGATGGCAGATATATAGTTCGACTTCCGTTTCGAAATGAACATCCATTATGTTTAGAAGGCAAATCAAAACAAATTGCGCTTCGTAGGTTTGCTTCTCTAGAAAAAAGGTTACAGAAGAATTCTGATATGAATGTAGAGTTTAAGAAAATTTTTGACGAATATTTGCACTTAAATCACATGGAGATAGTACCAAAAGAAGAATTAGATTTACCAGCTATTTACTTACCATATCATGCTGTTATAAAAGAAGATAGGGAGACAACTAAAGTGCGTATAGTTTTTGATGCCTCATGTAAAGGTGTAAATGGAAAATCTTTAAATGATGATTTAATGGTTGGCCCTAAACTTCAATCTAATTTACGCCATATTATCATGAGATGGAGAACTCATCCAGTTTGTTTTATTGCAGATGTTGTCTAAATGTACCGACAAGTTAAGGTAAATCAAAAAGATACTGATTTTCAACGCATTTTGTGGCGTGAGAATAGCGAACAAGAGTTAAAAGATTTGATTTAGTTGGCTATTGATGAAGGACAAAATATACCTTTAGCAGCTGAAATAGTCAAAAGAGATTTTTATGTAGATGACTTAATATCTGGATGTCAAAACGAGAAGGAAGCAACAAAATTATATTATCAGATTAATAAATTACTCAACAAAGGTGGATTTGAATTGCAGAAATGGTCAAGCAATAACGATACATTTTTGAATACTATACGGAATGAGAAGAAGGAAAATAGTGATCAGAAAATTTTGGAACTAAAAGAAGAGCCTGTGGATAGGAATTTGATCTCTTTTTAATAATAAAATGCAGTAATTTGCTCAATCGACCTTTACTTGATCTCTAATTTTTACAACGACGACAGGTACAACATTTTTTAAACATACCTACACAGCTTACGGACTAATATTGGCATGAGAACTGCTAATATAATTTGACAGGCGCTTCAACATGCCCCCCGGCGTTGAAAGTCTACCTTTCAACCAGATTCTTCAGGTTCAGGAAGCGGACAAATTTTGCTAAATGATCGGCGAACTATACCAGTCGATGTTTTGATATCCGCCACCCTTGATACGCCGTCCGAGCCTGGATGGACTGCGACGATGCGACCCTACTTCCACTTTAATGGCGGTGAATTCTCCTCTTTTAGGAGTACCAGTGAATTTAACTTCAAAGAGCCTTTACAGGAACGCCATTTCATCCGCAGTTGAAGCTCTGATATATATTCCTTGCTCCATCTAGCCCAAAAATGTTGACGTAATTGTTCTATTCGTTGAAATCGGGTTAAAGAGCTTACGGAATGATCTTTATAGTCTGGTGTCGGCAAGGAAGTCAAGGGGCGTCCAATCAAAAAATGACCGGGCGTTAGTGGTAGCAAGTCTTCAGGATTCGTTGACAAAAGTGTAAGTGGTCTGGAGTTAAGTATAGCCTCAATTTGTATTAATGTGGTATTTAGTTCCTCGTAAGTCAAATTACAATTGCCCAGCACTCTAACTAAATGATATTTAATGCATTTGACACCAGCCTCCGCAAGCCAGCAAGAGAATAAGGCGGTATAAAATGGAAATTAATTCCTTCATTTGCCATTACCTCAGATAAAGAATTACAATACGTCCTAATAAATTTTGAAATGTCATTGTATGCGCCTACAAAGGAGGTACCATTATCCGAATAAATATTAAGAGGTTTCCCTCTTCTTGACATAAATCTGCGCAAAGCTAATATGAAGGTATTGCTAGTTAAATCACCCACTAATTCAAGATGAATTGACTTAGTCGCGAAGCAAATAAAAATAGCTATATACACCTTTACAATTTTACAACCACGGCCATGGCGAGAAACAGATTGAATTGGTCCCGCATAGTCTAGTCCAATATTTTGAAATGGAAAACCAGAAAGGATGCGTTGGTGTGGTAGGTTGCCCATTATTGGAGAGATGGTTTTTCCTTTCATTCTATTACATCTTACACATTGTCGATAACAAGATCTGGCCAAATTACGACCTCTAATCGGCCAGTACATCTCTCTTATAGTGGCCAACATTAGCTGTGGTCCCGCGTGCATTAACCTTATGTGCTCATAATTGAAGAGCAATTTGGTAAAATAATGAGTGGACTGTATAAGTATGGGATGTTTTTTCTCATAACAGTAATCGGAATTTTCAAGACGCCCTCCAACACGCATTATTTTATTATCATCGAGAAATACATTAAATTTATGCAACGGACTTTTAGTGGGTAAGCTTTTAATTTTTAATTAACATGGTGTATTCCTCAAATGATTCACTCTGAGATATTCTTATAATAACATTGAGTGCGGTTTGCAACTCTTGATTGCTTAGAGGACCGTGAACGGATTGCTTTCTACAATTATTAATAAAACGCAGCACATAAGCAACGGCCCGATTTAATCTAGTATATTTAGAAAAGCGTTTAAATTCAATTAATTTATTCCCGCCTAAATCTTCATTGTTGTTAGAATGAAGTATTCCGTGGAGGATAACATTTGACGATTTAATCTCAGGCAACTCGTGATTAATACTTAAGAAATTTGCAGGCCAGTGAGAGACCTCTTTCTTTAAAAATTCAGGTCCTGACCACCACTTACTCATGGATGAAATATCCTTACAACTCACACCGCGAGAAATATGATCGGCCGGATTACACTCTGTTGGGACATGCCTCCACTCGCAATTTCCAGTCTTCTCTAATATTTCAGCAACCCTATTTCTAACAAAGGGTTGTAGCTTACTAGGCAACACCTTTAACCATCCTAACACGATGGACGAATCTGTCCAAAAGAAAGTGCGCTTAGCCTGTTGTCTCAGCGATGCTACAACCTTTTGGTAAAGGCGAGCTCCAACAAGTGCACCACAAAGTTCCAGTGTTGGGATTGTTATAGGTTTAAGCGGCGCGACACGACTTTTCGCCATCAATAATTGAATTAAACCCTCACCCTGATCATTAACACTACGCACATATAAACAGGCGCCATATGCTCGCTCAGAAGCGTCCGAGAAAATATGAAATTCAAACAAACTAGGCGAGTCACAAATAACACGACGTGGAATACGTAGAGTATTTAATTTAGGTAAATCGACTATTATCTCAGCCCACATCTTGCGGATTTCTGGCGTCAACTGCTCATCCCATGACAGCTTGAGCAGCCACAACTGTTGAAGAAGCATTTTCATCTTAATTACACAGGGAGATAGAAGTCCTAGTGGATCAAAAATCTGAGAAATCACAGATAACATATCACGCTTTGTTCTACCTGAGAATAGCCCTCCTATAGGGAAACAAAGTTGGTCAGTATGTGATTGCCACCCAAGGCCTAAAGTTTTAGTCGGTTCAAAGCCACCAATATTTAAATCAAGCGGAGAAATATCATTTTCACTAACCAGTTGAGATTCATTCGACTTCCACTTTCGCAAAACCATATGAGCTGATGCAAGTGTGGAAGTCACTTTACGGCGCAAATCTGTAACCTCGTTAATATCATCCCCTCCCGTTAGCAAGTCATCAACGTGAATGATCACTTGAGCAACCTTGTCATCGGTACACTCTAAGCCTAATTGTTGGAGGCACCTAGTTGCCAAAAAGGGAGCACTAGAGGTGCCGTAAGTCACGGTGTTAAGTTGATAAGCTTGAAGCTGTTCTGAAGGGTTATCACGCCAGACAATTTGTTGCAAATAGCGGTCATCGGGATGAATGACTATTTGCCGGTACATTTTCTCAACATCAGCTGTGAGAACGTATTTGTGTAGCCGAAAGCGTAAAAGAATGGACAAAAGGTCGTCCTGTACCACGGGACCTACCATCTGTATATTATTCAAGGAAACACCCGAAGAAGTCGGACTGCTAGCATTGAAAACGACTCTTAATTAGTAGTAGTACTACTTTCCCGCAGCACACCGTGATGTGGTATAAAATGCATTTTACGTGGTAAATTATCATTCTCACATTTCTCCATATGACCCAGACTTTCATACTCTGACATAAATTCTTTATACATTTCATAGACCTGAGATTGACCTGCTAACCTGCGCTCTAGCGATAGTAAACACTTCTTAAGCTCGTGGCCAAGAATCACCTAATACGTCAGGATTATGTTTAAGGGTATCCTCACGCAAAATCGACCATTTGCCAGTCGGTGGTGTTTTTAAAAAGTGTTCTTCGCATAATTTTTCTTCGTTTGAATAAAGAGACGCAGGGCTTACCTCTTCGAGGTGCCAGAAGCGTACGAATTGTTTTTTGTATATCTTCATCTAAATCTTTACTAGCCTCATCTTGAAATATTCTTGTAAAATTACATTTAATAGAGTTAACCCCTTTCTTTACATATCTATAATCAATCGGACCTGATACTAACCATCCTAAGCTAGTTTCACAAAGAATCGGCTGACCGTCCCCTAATTTTAATCTCTGCGTTCCTATTAAGTCCCAAAAGACATCAGCACCTATAAGCATGTCAACGGGAGCAGGTGAATGAAAATTAGGATCTGCCAGAGAAATATTAGATGGAATTTTTAAGTTTGACAAATAACATATCTAGTAGGTACATTTTGGGTTATTGATGGTAGGACAAAACAATGAAGATTACTAGAGAAGTTATCATTCAATGATTTTATCGATACCTTACAAATCTTCTTGATGTGTGCCGAAGCATTATTAATACCGACTACCGACTGATTTACATTTTGGGCGGGCAAACCTAGCCTTTGATATAACTCTTCAGTTATTAAACAAGCGTTACTGCCACTATCAAGAAGAATAGCACGAGCAATATATGGACAACCATTCTTACCTATAACTTTAATTAATGCCGTCGACAACAATACGTCGCCTTGTTCACTACACGATGCAGTGCCTACCTTTGCGGATAATGACAGATGTGCGTTAGAATTGGATGACAACTGTGAGCCTGTCGAACTGTTTGTTTGTTGGAAATGACCTTGCATAACGGGCTTATTATTACCACTACTCGTGTTAGATGTATTAATATCTGTAATTGGTTTTGACTGGTAATCTGCGTCGTGCACGAGAGTGTTATGCTTTCGGTGGCATATTTTGCATCCTGGCTTTTTGCAGTGATTTGCATAATGTCCTGAATTAAGACAATTGAAACATACTTTATACTGTGGCAGTAACTGTAGACGCACATCGTTACTTAATCCAAGAAACTGAGGACAACTGCTTAACTTATGGTCATCCTCACATTTAGGACACAGTTTGGCGGAAAAGGCCGAACCGTTTTTATTACCGGTATCCCGAACTGAAACCATTGCCTTAACTTTTGGAGCATATTTTATAGAAGAATTTAAACGGTTAGTAGCACCAGAATTAGACATTTCTAGTGTTTCGATTAAATCGGCTCGATTTTTTAAAAACATCAAAAATATATCGAACGTAATAGGTGTATCTTTCTCCAAACGACCTTTAGACTCTTCCCATTCACGATATGTCTTAGCATCTAATTTTTGAGTAATAATATGAATGAGAAGTGTGTCCCATTGTTTAGTTGGCTCACCGAGAGATTCTAGTGCACGTAAATTTTTATTTATTTGGTCAATGAGACGTTTTAAGTTGACAGACAATTCTTTATTAATTGGTGCTATATTAAATAAGGCTGTCACGTGATTTTGAATTAGTAGTCTTTTATTATCATATCTATCACATAATATAGTCCATGCGACGGTGTAATTAGCTGCCGAGAATTTGATTGACTGTATTACCACAGCAGCGGGCCCTTCCAACGACGCTCTCAGATAGTGAAAACTTATTTATGTCATCTATCTCGTCATTTGAATGTATGAGGCTCATGAACGTGTCATGAAACTCTAACCAATTATCATAAGAACCATTAAATTTAGGTAGTTGAATAGTGGGCAGTTTAACAAATTTATGATTGCCGGAATGAGAGCCACCGTCACTGCTTATGTCATCTGACTTAATGCAATCTGCTAAGATCCTTTTTGCAAGAGAAAGCGATTTAAAATACAGGGATTCAAACTCAGTTCGTTCTGATATCTGGGCGTCTATATTATCAGTATTACACTCGATGGATAATTGTACCTCATCATATCGTTCATACATTGACTCAATCCTACTAATACGTAATTGCAACTCATTTACCTCAGTAGCAGCCAATGAAGATACCTTCAGTGATGAAGATACCTTCAGTGAATTTAAATAATTTGAAAAAGCAGTTATTTGTCCCTTGTAGCTAGCTCGTTTCCTAATTTGCTCCTTATCTTCTGGCATGTTGGCTGGTATTGGGAGACTAGTGCAAATGCCTGAAATTTATACAAACAAGAAGTTTATATTTTATAAAATATAATTCATAAGTAGTTTTATACAATTTTGCTTACAGTTTTAAAGAAATGAAAACTAATTCCCTTACTTATTTTTCAAACTCTTAAATAATTAAACAAAATGGTACATGTACTACCTTGATATTTAACTTTATAATTAACAACAATTAAGGGTAACAAATACAATTCAGACAATCAAACAGCTTCACAGGTATGCCTTAGTATGTAATAAATAATATTATGCAATTTTTTCAATTATACACTCTCTTGACTTATTTTTTAAAAAACAGTTTAAACCAATAAAGAAAAAAAAAATATAATATCGTCAATATAATTTAACCAAGCTTTATAATTTAATTTAATTATGATTTGACGGTTATTAGAAACTATATAAAACAATATTAAATGAATTTTAGCCGATTAAATACTTTAAGTTATACGTAATTATTTTATAGGTAATTTGGTACTAACCTGATAAATTAGCAGTCGATTTACACAAAATACTACCTGATAATGAGTGCTGGGTTAAATAAATTAAATAATAGTCCAATATCTAAGGGGCTAAGACTCCAGATTTCTTGGTTAAATATCTTCACTCCCTCGGTGGTATTTCCACAACGAATATTTAAGACTTCCCAAGCGTATTCCACTAAATAATATCTTGTCCAATTACGTTTTTTCAAATCCGGCTTCGATTTAGGACCATGAATAGGAATTTGATCTCTTTTTAATAATATAATTTAAAATTAAAAATTTTGTACAGCCGACTTCAATATAGGTTATTTGAGAATAACTCAGTAACCATTGGTCTGACCTTGATCAAATTCATATGGGACCACACGAGAACTATCAGCTTTCATATAAAAAAAGAATCATCGAAATCGGTTCGCCCAGTACAAAGTTATGAGGTAACACACATAAAAAAAAAAAAAAACATACACTCGAATTGAGTACCGTCTCCTTTTTGGAAGTCGGCAGAAAATGCAGTAATTTGCTCAATCGACCTTTACTTGATCTCTAATTTTTACAACGACGACAGGTACAACATTTTTTAAACATACCTACACAGCTTACGGACTAATATTGGCATGAGAACTGCTAATATAATTTGACAGGCGCTTCAACAGCCTGTAAATAAAATTTTGGGACTTACCTGGAATCGAAAAAACGATGAGTTTGAATATGCAGTCAGACTTCCACCGTTATCATTCCCAGTTACTAAAAGAAAGGTCATATCTGATATTTCACGTTTGTATGATCCATTAGGATGGATACAACCAAGTATAGTCAGCGCAAAGGTTTTTATTCAAAAGATGTGGTTAGAAAAATTAGATTGGGATGAAGAATTACCTCCACATTTTTTGAATTATTGGCTTACATAAAGAGATGAATTATCCAAACTTACCGAGTTCAGGTTACCTCGTTGGATGAAATGTGAAAACAACAATGAGCTTGTTGAGCTACATGGATTTTCAGATGCGTCTTCATTAGCATACAGTGCAGTTGTCTACATGCGAGTTATTGATAGTGATGGACAAGTCCATGTAAATCTGGTAACTGGCAAGTCTAAGGTAGCTCCTAATAGTCAATTATCTATACCTAGACTTGAATTATGTGGAGCTCTTTTACTAACTAAATTACTTATAGAAGTTTCTGAAGTTCTGGGAATTTCTAAAAATCACTTGAAGGCATGGTGTAAGGGGGCTCCGCTAAGATCTTGGAGCCCAAGCCAACCCCGCCTGCACGTTGGCGCACCTGCTGGACAACGGGAAAGGGCTCTGGCGATGCCACTCCCTCTGGGATTCGTCCTAGGGGTTTCGGGGGTCAGACGGCAGTCGCCCCGGTAATTGGCACTAAGCCACTCAAAAATGAACAGTAAAAGAAAGAGAGATACGTTTAGGGCTAGGGCGTCGCCGCATAACGACGCGCATGGGGATCGCCTTAACCCTGCGACAAGTATGCGAGGGGCTACCGGGCCCCGTGCGAGCCCGGCTAAAGACGTTAGCACCAACTACGAAGATTCGCTTTGCAAACTGAACATTGGCACGCTTACGGGACCGCTCGGCAGAGCTTGCGGCATACTTGCCAGGCGTAAAGTGGCAGTGGCATTCTGCAGGAGACACGGTGGAAGGCCAACAGGAGCCGGAATATTGGGCACGGCTACAAGCTGATTTATACAGGCTCTTCTGGTGGGGAGAACGGTGTGGCAGTGGTGCTCGCCGAGCATTTCCACGATAGCGTTTTGGAAGTTAGACGCATATGCGACCGACTTATGGTAGTAAGGTTGCTTAATGAGGGGGTCGTGACCCACTTAATAAGTGCCTACGCCCCACAGGTCGGCTGCAGCGACGCGGATAAGACGCTGTTTTGGGATCGGCTCGGAGATGTACTACGCGGAATACCGTTGTCCACGATGTCGTTTTGGGTGGCGACCTGAACGGTCATGTGGGCGAGGTGCAGGGGGAGTATGACCGTGTCCACGGCGGCTATGGTTACGGCCGAAGAAACGCAGAGGGGAAACCATTCTCAGAACCTGCACTGCAGCTGACCTGGCCGTGGTGAACACGTTCTTCAAAAAGAAAACCGAGCACCTATTACCTACAGGAGCGGTCGGAACGCCACTCAAATCGACTATCTACTGACCAGGAGAAGTCATATCAGTCGCGTGGTCAACTGTAAGTCATACCCGTGAGTGTCTCACTGCCCAACACCGCTTCTTGTCATGGACCTCTGCGTAAAACCCCGTCACAGACACGCCGAACGTTGCCGCCGTCAAATCAAGTGGGTGGCTGCTGGATCAAACCAGATACTCAGAGTTTGACTCTGCCGCTGGGGATATTAGTCTCGACACAGCAGGCAAGTCCGTCCAAGAGTGCTGGAAAACCATTCAGACAGCAATCACAAAGACGGCAAAGCGATGTTCTCGGCGTGGCGAAAGGGGGCCGCAAAATCGACAAGGAGACCTGGTGGTGGGACGCCACAGTCCAAGGTTCATTACGGGAGAAGAAAGCACTCTTCAAGACGTGGCAAGCGACCAAATCTCCTGAAGATCGCGCATCTTACAAGACAGCGAAAAGAGCTGCCAAGAAAGCTGTAGCCAGAGCCAGGCGTGACCACTTGCAACCATTATATGCTAAGTTGGACACTCCTGAGGGGCACAAGCTCATATATAAACTGGCGCGCTCTAGGGCCAAAGCAGCGCAAGATATTACTCGCTGCTGCAGCGTCAACGGCCCTAATGGCGAGCTCCTGTACGATGATCGTGCGGTGAAGGAGAGATGGCGCTCTTATTTCCACGTTTTGCTGAATACTCAGCACCGGGGAAGTACACCCTCCCGAACAACTCCCGAACCATGGACTCGTGCCACCGATTACACCTCACGAGGTCCTCGCATCTCTTCGTCACATGGAGAATCGGAAAGCTGTCGGACCAGACGATGGTGCCAATTGAAGCGTGGAAAGCGCTGGGGGCTCGTGGTGTGTGCATTCTTACCAACCTTTATAATAAAATCCTGAGTGACCGAATAATCGCCGATCAGTGGCGGCTTAGTATAATAACGCCGGTCCACAAGGGTAAAGGGTCGTTCAGGATTGCGGTAATTACGCGGTATAAAGGTGATGTCACACACCATGAAGCTCTTCGAGCGCATTATTGACACCAGGATTCGACAGGAGTGTACAGTGTCGGACTCCCAGTATGGTTTCCAACTAGGACGCTGGTACCATGGACCCTATATTCGCCCTAAGGATCCTCATGGAGAAGCACAGGGAAAAGAATATGCCTCTGCATTTCTTATTCCTAGACCTGCAGAAGGCTTTGACTGTGTCCTAGGGAGATGATCTGGTGGGCGTTGCGGTCGAAGTTGGTACCAGAGACCTACGTGGAAATCGTACGTGACATGTACCGCAACTCCGATTCAATATTCAGGACCGCTGTTGGTGATAGCGCCCCCTTCCCCATAACCGTAGGCGTGCATCAGGGCTCCGTCTTAAGCCCCTATCTCTTCAGTGTGATATTAGACGAACTGTCAGCCAGCGTACAAAAACTACCGCAGCCTTGGTTGCTTATGTACGCTGATGATATCGCACTGGTAGATGGGGACAAAGGAGGCCTTACCAGACGCGGTGCACGCATGGAGGGAGGCGCTTGAGAACGGCGGGGGCTGAAGCTAAATGTGGCGAAGACGGAGTATATGGCTTGCACAGCACAGATCTGACGTCTCTCCGTATAGGCGACGACACCGTCGAGCGCACGGGACAATTTCAAGTACCTCGGATCTGTGCTTGATGCGTCCGGAGACATCGATCGCGACATCAAGGCCCGTATATCAGCGGCTTGGGCGAAATGGCGCGAGGTGACGGTGTCATTTGTGACCCCAAAATGCCGGTCAAGCAGAAGGGACAGGTCTATAAGACCATCATAAGGCCTGTCCTTACGTACGGCAGTGAGGCGTGGCCGGTGCTGGAGCGACACCGGCAGTTGTTGCATGTCACGGAGATGAACATGCTGCGGTGGATGTGTGGCGTCACGCGGAAAAGACCGTGTACGGAATACATACATCCGCGGCAGCCTCCATGTCCGTGACATTGCTGACAAGCTGCAGGAAAGTCACGTCCGCTGGTACGGCCACGTCTTACGACGACCGGCAAGTTACGTGGGAAACAAATGCCTGGATATGACCCTGCCTGGTACCAGGAGTAGAGGACGACCCAAGAAACGCTGGCTTGATGTCGTGCAGGATGACATGCGCGCCAATGGGCTAGTTGTGAGGGGACGCCGAAGACGGCAAAGTGGAGGAGGAAGTGCAGGAAAGCGGACCTGGGTTCTTCCGCGCTGGGCGGGATGAGCAACCGGGATAAACGCTCGGTAGAAGAAAGACTTGAAGGCATGGACTGATTCAGAAATAGTATTGGCATGGTTAAGCTTTCATCAAGTAGGTGGAAAACATATATCGGTAACAGAGTGGCGGAAATATTACAATATTAGATCGTACTCACTGGTTTCATGTGCAGTCAGAAGACAATTCCGCTGATTGCGCATCTCGTGGCATTGCTCCATCTGAAATCGCTTATCATCGACTTTGGTTAGAAGGTCCATCTGGTTACGTAATAAGAAAATTGATTATCCTTTTTCTAAATTTGTGATACAAACATAGAAGAAAGGATTGTAAAAATACATAATGCAGCAGTAAATACTGTCGATGATCAGGATGCATGTGGTATAAATTTTCTTCTTTGATGAAACTGCTAAGAGTGGTTGCCTATTGCCGAAGATTCCTGAAAAAGAAAAAGGATATTAGTGCATATTTGAAAACAGAAGAAATAAAAGAAGCATTACATATAATGATAACAAAGCACAAATAAAAGAGTTTAATGAGGAAATAGAAACATTAAAAAAGGGTAATTTTATACAAAAGAAAAGTAAACTTATCTCATTTAATCCATTCTTAGACGACAAGGGCATACTTCGCATTGGTGGACGAATTTGTCATGCTACAGTCGACATAGATACAAAACATCTAGCATTGATTCCTCACGATTCTTATTTAGCTGGGTTGCTCGTCCGTGAGGCTCATATTAGAACACTACATGGTGGACCTCATCATCATCATCATTACAGCCCTTTACAAGTCCACTGCTGAACATAGGCCTCCCCCAAAGAATGCCACAAAGCACGGTCCTGAGCCACTTGCATCCATCGACTTCCTGCATGTCTTCTTCGTCACTCCATCTCGTAGGGGGACGCCCTACACTTCGCCTACCGGTACGAGGCTGCCACTCGAGAACCTTTCTTTCCCATCGGTTGTCGGTTCTTCGAGCTATATGGCCGGCCCACTGCCACTTCAGCTTACTAATCCGTTGGGCTACGTCGGTTACTCTGGTTCTACTGCGGATATCCTCATTTCTGAGTTTATCACGCAGAGAAACTCCGAGCATAGCCCTCTCCATAGCTCGCTGAGCGACCTTGAGCTTCCTCATACGGCCAGCAGTGAAGAACCACGTCTCAGTTCCGTAAGTCATCACTGGCAACACGCACTGGTTGTACAATTTCGTTTTAGGGTTTTGAGGTATGTCTGACGAGAAGATGTGTCGTAGCTTCCCGAACGCTGCCCAGTCGAGTTGAATCCGTCGATTGACCTCTCGGTCGAAGTTGGACTTACCTAGTCGGACTATTTGTCCCAGGTAAACATACTCGTCAACAACTTCGAGCTTAGTGCTCCCAACAACTACCGGCATAGGTGTGACATGGACCTCAAGTAATGATCAATTACCTGAGATCTAAATATTGGATACTTAGAGATAAATCGCTTGTAACAAATCATTTTCGAAAATGCGTTACTTGTATACGTTTTTCCGCTCAAAAACCAAACTCAGCTGATGGGCCAGTTACCTCCTTCAAGAGTAAGGCCAAGCAGAGCCTTCTCATGTAGTGGTGTGGATTATGCGGGGCCGATCAACATAAGGGTTTCAAAAGGCCGAAGCAATCGATCATATAAAGGCTATATATGTTTATTCATTTGTATGGCTACTCGAGCAATTCATCTAGAGGTTGTAAGCGACATGAGCTCTGAAAGTTTTCTAGCAGCATTTAGGCGATTCACTGCACGACGAGGTCACTGCATGGAATTATTTAGTGACAATGGCACTAATTTCGTTGGTGCAGCTCGGGAACTCAAGCAACTTTTTAATGAAGAAAAGTCAAGAAACAGTAAAATTGGAGAATGGTTGGAATCACACGATACAAAGTGGCATTTTAACCCACCACAAGCTCCTAACTTCGGAGGTTTATGGGAAGCTGGCATAAAATCAACCAAATATCATTTAAAAAGAGTGATTGGAAACTCTACATTAACTTATGAGGAGATGTCAACAATCTTAACGCATATTGAGGCTTGCCTAAATTCTAGGCCTATGACATCTATAACAGACGATAAAGGTGAATATTTTGCTTTAACTCCAAGTCATTTTCTTGTAGGTGAACCATTAATTCCGGCACCAGATCATCAATATGACACTTCCATTAATCTGTTACGACGATGGCACCTTTGCCAGCGCATGATACAGGATTTTTGGAAACAGTGGTCTCAAGAATACTTGACCCATTTTATGTACAGGTACAAATGGGCGCATTCAAATCCTGAACCAAAAATTGGAGATGTTGTTTTAGTAAGGGAAACAGACTTGCCTCCCGCTAGGTGGTTATTAGGGCTTGGTTATTATATATATATATATATATATATATTGAAGTCGGTTGTATAAAATTTTTAATTTTACCTCTTGTTTTACTTGTTTATAAAAATGATTAATCTTAAAGGAAACAGCAAACACCTGAAAGCACGAACTGAGCAACTAAACGAGTCGTCGTCACTAACAGACTTAACAAAGTGTTAAAAAGAGATGTAAATGTGTGTGAAATCAACAATATAGCTGTCCCGGCATTATTGCAGTATTTTTGATTGGGGTTCGATCGTCAAGCATCAATAGAAAGTAGTTAAAGTACTAAGTTGGCTACTAATTAAAATAAAAATAATGCAAAAATAATGTTATCTAAAAAAGGCTATATTTATTAGCTATATATAATAGCTTATATTTGTTTTACAAAACGTTATCACAACTAAGATTTTCCTTGTATTGTAGAGGCACTTAACATACATAAATTGCACAAAGACAAACATCCTGACCCGAAACAATTATTTGTAAGAAATACAAGATACTAGTGCCATGCGGGATTTAAACCTGCGGCCCTTAGCGCCCCAACTCAATGCTAAGCCACTGCGCCATGGAGCATTGCCAGGCAATACTAAAATAATATTGATGTATATTGCAATGTTATGCTGACATTGCTTATAATGTTGCTGGCACCTCTAATACGGCCACATATTGCGGTGAAAATGTGACCCGGTTGCAAGCAAATTTAACCAAAACGAATACTGCCACACAAACAATACGCTGCACTTTGCTAGGCAGAAAAATAATCCGATGTTTACGTCATTTTTTGATATATTTTTTAATTAGTTTTTTGTAGTTAATATTATAATTTAATAAAACTACAATATACTGCTAAAAAGTGCTATAGATATGGGTAGTTACAGCATTTATGTTCACGGCGAAAGAAAACTACATAATAGATTCCCTGCAAGTAAATTTAATTTGCCTACAAGATAGATATCTGTGTATGACTAGGAGTCTGTTTGTGTTAGTACAACCCTCTTGTCTATTAAGCCGGTTAAACAACAGTGCTCCGAATGGAAGGAAAACAGAGCCAGTATAATTACAGAATGTGAGATATTCCATCTTTAGTTTTCTTTGTTTCAAGCTGGTTGCAAATGAACATGGGCTGTAATAAGTAATTATCTTCTGGTAGATTTTTAGTTTTCTTTTAATCTTTATCAGCCCTTACGACGTTTTTATTTAGTAGGTATTTAGGGATATTAGAGAAACAAAAGAAGCAAACTAGCCCTCTTTTTATATTTAATACATAACGACCGGTTTTTATGGAATAAGGGTGACATACGAGCACACAGTCCACCTGATAGTAAGTGGATGTTGTAGCCTATAGATATCTTCATCTATCGCTAATAAAGTATTAAAATGCATATGCGTTGTCACCCCTGAAGAATAAGATGGAATGCCTCATTTACAATAAATGGGGTCTCCAGTTCTCTACCATCACCATACGAAATACAGCAGGATTTATGCTGGTATTCTGTGAGAGCGTGGTCCTTCCCCGATCGTACCGACACATTCGTGCCACAACTATAATATTTATACCTGCAGCATGACTTGACCACGTATCCTGCCAGGATCTTAATCGTGCGTAGTACTTTAAAAAATATTCTATGTTCGATGCGTATGTGTTTTACATAGTTCATAGATTTCTCGGAACTATTGTACCGATTTATTTATTGTTATTAATTAGCTACATATCCTTTAAGGGAGATCCCATATATTCAATTATAAAACCGAAAAACAAATTTGAAACTTAATTGTGACTATCACTATATAAAGCGATATTTTTATTCAAACTATCTAGCCTACATTTTTATTGTCATATGATATTGTATCGAGCACTATAAATGTTACAAAAATGTTACAAATGTCATATTTCTTATAATTTCCAGATAAATGCTTATCAGTTTATTATACATTAGTCAGAGTTTTAACTATTTTCTAGCACCGAATGCATACACTATTATGTCGAAATTCATTTATTTCCCATTCAGTTTTAACTTTTAACGCAAAGTTTAATTTTATTATCTTATTTAGGTTCGAATTTGATATTAAATAAAATATAATTTAGATCAGTGACAAATATAATTCATGCGGCATTCAAAGACAATATCTTTTTAAGCCAAAAATAATTTATGAATGATTTTTTTAGGCAACTTCATAACTTTGATTATTCTCTTATGGGGACTAACTTAGGTCCTGACGTAATTAAACTTATAAACTCTCCGTCATTGATAATCTTCCAACACCGCGACTTGGCGTGTTATACTTAAGTAACAAAGATAACAGAATTTAATGTTAGCTTTACACGTTGTAGTAAATTATTACTACTTATAAAACAATTTTCAAGTTATAATAGAACATGAAAGCAATTGGTTAATTATAATGAAGTTATAATTACAATAGTTTCGCATTATTTTCTTGACTCGGTAGCGCAGTGCCTGAAAGATTGGTATGGGGGTCGAGTATTGTTTGCAAATAATTATTCCAGGTCGGATATTTTCTAAACTTGCTCTGTTACGTACGTCCTTATGATCATTAGTTCTATTAATATCATAGTCATCATCATTACATCCACAAAGTATTGCCCTGATACGCCTGCATCCATCGACTTCCCGCACCTTCTACTAGGTTGTCACTGCATCTAGTTGGGAGTCCCCACACTTCTTGGTTCTATAAACACTCGAAATAACGCGAACGTTATGCAAGCCAGTCACTTATACGCTTTTTATGCATTACCAAACAGTCTCATTCCTGTAATCACTCTAGTTTAATGGTATTAACATAATTCCGACATACAAGTCGTAGTAGAAGTACTATTTATATTTTATATTAAGACCTAATTATACACTTAGCAAAAAAGACTTGAGTACTTGAATACACTAAATCTACTCTCAATAATCTCTGAATATTTAAAAAGAAAGCCTCGATGCTCTTTTGATAGCTCTACAATTCATCCTAACCCTCTGATGTTAAACGTCTCCGTATACACCGCCATGTTCTCGTCGAACCCGTCATTACGCTTGACCCCGTAATTTGTTGCCGGACAATCACACATAAGTATGCGAACACGGCGTTACTAGCCCTAGCATACCGCATACTCTCGGCCATTTGCTAATGTCTAATGATCAACAAAGTTTTCAATTGGCTATTGAGTTTTTAACTGAATAATATAGAATTTTATAGGTAAAACATAATGAAAAAAAAAACATTTATGAAAAAAGAAAACTTTTAATAAGTATTACTTGTAATTCAAAACTCACTTGACATTTTGACAATTCCTTGCCTTAAAACCATCGCAGAAATAAGAGTCAGTGTTTAGAAGTGGGCCGTATATAGGCAGTAACTTTACTTTTTAATTTTTTATATAATCTATTTATATATAAATATTTTAAATATAGTATGACGTATCAAATTACGTGTTTCCGGTGTAGACAGTTTACTCTCATAGTTGGTGTGTACTCCATAAATTCCGTACGGAAAACCTGACGATCACAATTATACTGCTCATCATAATCATAATTATCATCGTCTGATGCAGCAGCAGTCATCACTCTTTTAAATTATACCCTGAGTTCAATAAAGTTGTTTTCTTTCCTCTCAAATAACATCACAAACACCAGCAAAACCTGTCATGATAGTGCAACATATAGCACAACTTATGATTATTAAAGGTATATTCGACGCGAGAGAATTTTCTGTAATGGGAGACGTTTATAAAATAAAAAAGTAATTGAAATTCCTATTGCATTTAGCTGTTAACATTTAAATTGATTGCATGATATGACGTGACATTTATTTATAAATCTTAAAATTAGAATTATGAGTTGTAATACTATAGTAGTTCATCGGATATAGTTATTTTTTTACAATTTTTAGCAATTGGTTTAAACTTCGCCAATATTTGCCAAGATGAGAAAAAAAAGCTAAAAAGACAATTTCCTTCCTCTTCACTCTTTTTTATATAGAATATGGTCACAAACGAGCACACAGTCCACCTGATGGTAAGTGGTTACTGTGGCTCATAGACATCTACGCCTATTATCATTTGTGAATTAAAATGTAGATGCGTTGTCAGCCGTGAGGACTAAGATAGAATGCATCTTTTCCAGTAAAAAGGTTCTCCGGTTCTCTTCACTCACCATACGAAACACAGCAGCATAAAGCTGCTATTTTACGCTGGTATTCTGTGAAAGCGTGGTCCTTCCCCGGTCGAGCCGACCCATTCATGCTACAACTATACTATTAATGTAGCTGCAGCATGGCTCTACCACGTACAAAAAAACTCTCTCTCCATATTAAGATTAAAAAGCATAATAACAGCCTATCATATACGTGCTGTTCTGCGCTCAGGCCACAGATCGTCTCTCATTCCTGAGAGCGCTTTATAACAAGGAAATGCCTGCCCACTGCCCTAGTTGGCGGACTTCACGTGTCTTCGAAATATTTTTTTATTTTGCAGACATGCAGGTTTTCTGACAATATATTCCTTCAACGTTGAGTACGCGGTGAATTAGCACTTAAAGTTTAATTAACAATTTCATTTGTACTGACGAACCCGAGTTGCTCGCGTACCAAAATTTACAGCGGACGCTTAAAGCTACAACAGCTCACCGTATATACGGGTTAAGACATTCTTAAAAAAAATACTATTAACTTATCATGAGAAATAACAAGTTATTATTAGATACTAAATAGATAAACTTATGAAGAGCGGTAGGTTCGTGTAAATGATCTATTATGTACTGGATATGCACAAATTTCTTACAGTGTTGTTTGTAGCAAGAAAAGTAAGTGTACAGTTACATATCGTTTCCTGATTTATAATTTAATTTTCATTCTGTGTTTAATATTTCCTAATAAGATGATATTTTAGTTGAAAATATTTAAAACCTATGTATTTCTATTAGTAAAAAGTATTTATTTAATGTAGAAAAATCCAATTAATTAAAGAAATTACATTCGCTTTTAAATAAGAGCTTGGATTAAAATCCAGAAAAATATTTTAAAATGTGGTGCTTAAAATGTTTATGTTTTGTATAAAATAAAGGGACTGGATCTCTTTTATGTTATAAGGCAACTTCTTATATATCAGATAAAAATATATGCTCCTTATCATCGTATTATAAGATAAAATATTTTCAAATATATTTATACATCATTGGATTACTTTATTCTGGTATTTATATTGTAGTAAGATTGTTTAGGCGAGCGTGCATGAGCCGCTTATTGTTGTTTTCCGTCCATGCGAAGGTGCACTGTACATAAATTAGGAACGAGTACTGCTCCTATACAATAATAACGTGTAACTATTGTTAGAGAACCGGATGGCTTTCAGACTTTCTAAGAGAATCCAAACGGTTTTGAAAGATCTATTTTCTGTAAGACTTAGTATGAATATGATTAGAAATTTTTATGTTTTTAATTAAATTATTTAGACAACATTCCATCGTTACTTTGAGTTTGCGATATTCCTTAGCCCACTGAAAAGCGACAACATATTTAACTCTAATATGAATCAAAAGCGGGCTTCAAAGAAATAAAAAACAATTCTATTTATAAGCTGCAATAGCTTTTTACTTTTGCTTTTAATTAAAAGTTTAATTTTTCACTAATCAAATAAGTAACAAAGTTTTGCTTATATACAAAGCGTTTAATTTTTTAAATAAAACAAATCACAACCAAAATGCTACTGAAATTTATTAATCAAAACTTTATATTAAACTTATTAATCAAAAATTCAACACAGACACATTTGTATGCACCAGTATTTTACATCCGAACAAAAAATTTGCGTATCGATATTGCTACACATTTGAAACACATTGTAGTAAATTTGTTATTTATATATTTACAAATATACATATTTTAATAGTTAACCTGATATAACCTAATAAATAATGATGAGAATTCAGTACAACTGTGAAATAATTATGAAGGAAATTACCGATAAACTCAGTCTCCGATAATCAGTGTGTTTGCGTGCACGAGCGTGGAACACATGAAGAAAAAATCATGGAACATAGCCAATGTAGACATCTGTGATACTAAGGACTTACAAGTCTTCTAAGGGTTAATTTCATTCATTAATTTTATTTGTTACAGCCTATCAAAAGTCCACTGTTAAACATCGGCCTCATAAAATAATTTCGTTATAGGTGTTGTGTAGGCAACGGCAAGTTTTATATTGCGCTATTATACGAAAGATACTATTGCCTATCTTCTGTTTCAGTTTGTTCCTTTTGCGATACCTACAGGACGTCATGGGGTTGGATTCTCTTATGACAGGACGCCACTACACGCGGCAAATAAAATTTAACACTGACATAAAATGTGGATTTGTTGTAAAGATGTGTTATTGGATAAATCATTGCAGTTTTATTTCGTAAAATAACGTAAACCTATTGCTTCAAATCAGTTTATTTCCCATCGTTTAAAATTTTATTTAAAAAACACCTTTCACGAAAGCTAGGTATACTATAATAGGAAACTTGGAGATATAAAAAAGCTTTTTGTCTATCTTATTTTTATATACCTTTGAAATATAATAGATTAATACTCTAAAAGTCGTAAATTAACAGAACACACCTCCAACTTGGCACAGGCCTTCTCTTATTTCTGAGAGAGTTATGGAGAAATTAGTTCGCAGCGATGCTGCATCGCGTGATGGCGGACGTCTCATGTCCTCGAAATATTTTGTTCCCTGAAATGCCTCACAATTCTCTCCAAGGTGCATTCGATCTTCGGTTTCTTGCATCTACTTGCAATTTTGAGCCAAGTCTTGAATAAATGGTTGCTACTCGTACATTTAGCTAGAAGACGTCCCACGTTACATTTACGCAAATTCAAACTCAAGTAGATGATAGGTTTATTTTCTCATCTAAAAGTCTGTTTAGGATTTGGGTCACCACTATCACCTTTTATCTATTTCGTTGCTTAACATTATGTGGTTATTTACTCTATAGTAGGACTCCTTTTTAGGCTTCCGTTTTTCCGTTCCGTTCGTTGTAGGTTCCCGGCTCTTACCAATCTTCAGCTATTTGGCGGCAGCTATATCTCAGTTGTTTCGGTGTGAAGGGTATAGAGAACCAGTATGATTACAGGCATTACAGCCTGTGAGGCATTTGGTCAAAGACCTCAGAGTCAGTCCTCATCCTTGTTTGAAGTTGGTTGCAGTTGTCTATAGGATGTAGAGAAGTTACTTACCATCAGACTGTCTTTAGGTTCGTTTGTTATATTTACGCGAAGACTACACATTAAATGAAACTAATTTTTACGAATTATATCGCGTTTAATTTAACTTTTTCTGTTGTTGTACTGTGACTGAATTATAAATTAATGAATAGGACTGAAAAACTGAAAAGGAACGTTTGGAACATCATCAGACTCCCATAATGATTATGATTTTTTTAATTCGTCTTCTTCAACAAAAGTTTAGGTACACGCACCTTAACTTTGTAATGTGTTATTATGAAACAATTACACCTCCTTGTACTTTTTCTCTTTACTTTCAGAACTTCCAAAACCATTACGAAATTGAAAAGAGACTATATACACACTGTAAACATTAACTATTCCTGAACTACTTTTTATTAAGAACTAGCACTTATAAAAGATAAAATTTATATTAAATAGCATTGCCCACACTAATGAAAGTGAAACATAAAGAACACTCAGCCACTTGGACCTGACGAGAACGAAGTAAGTAACAGTTTTTCATTGTTAAGTACAGCGTAAATTGTGAATTCTACTTTACTTCTAGCCACTAATAACACTCACAAGTACCCTCGTTTAAGTTGAAGAAGCATAGGATTTATAAATGTTTCTAGGCCACTTGCGGGTTTTTTAGGGTTCCGTACCTCAAAAGGAAAAAACGAAGCCTTTATAGGATCACTTTGTTGTCCGTCTGTCTGTCTATCTGTCAAGACCCTTTTCCCCAGGAACGCGTAGTGGTATCAAGCTGAAATTCATACTAAATACTCAGGTCTACTGTCCCTTAAATAGGCCTCCCCCAAGGAGTGCCACAAAGCACGGTCCTGAGCCACCTGTATCTATCGACTTCTTGCATGTCTTACCAGGTCGTCATTCCATCTAGTGGAGGGACGCCCTACACTTCGTCCGCCGGTACGAGGCCGCCACTTGAGAACCTTTTTCCCCATCGGATGTCGGTTCTTCGAGCTTTATGGACGGCTCATTGTCACTTCAGTTTACTAATCTGTTGGGCTATGTCGGTCACTCTGCTTCTACTGCGGATATCCTCATTTCTAAGTTTATCACGCAGAGAAACTCTGAGCATAGCCCTCTCCATAGCTCGCTGACTTTGAGCTTCCTCACCTGGCCAGCAGTGATGGACCACGTCTCAGTTCTATAAGTCATCACTGGCAACACGCACTGTTTGTACAGTCTCGTTTTTAAGTTTTGAGGTATACTTGACAAGAAAATGTACCGTAATTTTCTGAACACTGCCCAACCGAGTTGAATCTGTCGATTGACTTCTCGGTCGAAGTTCGACTTACCTAGTCGGACTATTTGTCCCAGGTAAATATACTCATCAACAACTTCGAGCTTAGTGCTCCCAACAACTACCGGCATAGGTGGGACATGGACGTTAAATATGATCTTTGTTTTGTCCATGTTCATCTTAAGACCTATCCGTTGGGAGACACTATTGAGGTCATTGAGCATAGTGCTTAGGTCCTCCAGCAATTCTGCCATAAGGACTATATCGTCGGAAAATCAAAGGTGAGTGATGTACTCGACATTGATGTTGATACCGTATCTTTTCCAGTCCAGAAGCTTGAAAACGTCTTCCAATGCAGCGGTGAAGAGTTTCGGGGATATCACGTCACTTTGTCTTACAACTCTCTGCAATTGGATAGGTTTCGTACTCTGGTTTTGTACTCGGATAGCCAGCGTAACCCTACTGTACAAGCACTTCAGCACTTCTATATACCGACAGTCAACTTGGCATCGCTGAAGGGACTGCAGCACCGCCCAAACTTTGACGGAATCAAAGGCTTTGTCATAGTCCACATACGCTAGACATAGTGGCAAATTGTACTCCTCGGACTTCTGTACAATTTGCTGAAGGATATGTATGTGGTCTATGGTACTAAAGCCTTTTCGGAAACCGGCTTGTTCGGGGGGCTGGAAGTCGTCAAATCTGCGCGCGAGACGATTCTTAATGACTCTCGAAACCTGCATGACGCGACTTAGAAGGGAAATCTTGCAGAACTTAGCTCCGACCGCATGTACAGTTTCCACGAGCTTGTAATTCATATCTTCCACTTCATTGCAGTCTTCTAGGCACTGAAAACGGTTTTGTAATTCGAGCTGAAAGGTTTCGGGACTTTGGAACAGAGCACGAGGGGGACGGAGCGTTGACTTCACTAGACGAGACCTCTCCAACTTAACGTTTAGATTCAGTGTGCCTCTAACCATTCGGTGATCACTACCAGTTTTCACCCTCGCGATCACGGAGACAACACTGAACAGTTGTCGTCTGGTCGTTATAATGAAGTCAATCTAATTTTTTGTGGAATCGTCAGGGCTCGACCAGGTCCACTTCCTGTGGGGCCGCTTCTGGAAGATAGAGTTCATCATAAAGAGTCCCTCTTTTTTCATGAAGTCGGCCAGCTGCTGGCCCCTTGGGTTCCGTTGCCCTATTCCGAATTTCCCTACTTTCAGCTCACCGTTCTCTCTTGTGCGTCATAGGACTATATCGTCGGCAAATCGAAGGTGATTAATGTACTCGCCATTGATGTTATTACTGTATGCTTTCCAGTCCAGTACGTACCCTGGAAACGTATTTCAAAGCAGCGGTGAATAATTTCGGAGATATAACGTCACCCTGTCTTACATCTCTCTGCAGGTGGATAAGTTTTGTACTCTGGTTCTGTACTCGGATAGCCATCGTAGCCCTACTGTACGAGCACTTCTGTTCTTTGCCTCCATTGTAGTCCCACTATGGAGGACGGAATTAAAGAGCTTCTGAAGGACTTCACGTACCGGTTTTCCACCAGCTTTCAAAAGTTCCGCAGTAATTCTGTCCTAGCCTGGGGCCTTGCCATTTTAAGGTGCCTTTTTAATCTTACTCAATCAGGCGTCCGTGATATCATCGGAAAAGTGTCAAATAAGACTTGCTCTAGGATCGCTTCTCATACTCGCATATGGTTCAAACGATGACGTGTACAGCTGCCCATAGAAGAACCTCTCAATTTCACTCAAAATCTCAGATGTCCCGCAGTTTTAACAGTTGGCTCTTTTTGACAGACAGATCTCTGGCATAGAGTTTGGAGCGTTGGTTCCGCTCGATCGCTTCTTCAATACGAGCTGTATTGAAGTTGCGTAATTCCCACCGCATGCATTTGGAGATCTATCTGTGTAGTTGCCTGTATGCTGTCAGATCTGCTGAAGACTGAAAACGGATTTGTAAATCGAGCTGAAAGGTTTTTGGATAAGAGCACGAGGGAGATGGAGCGTTGTTTTCATTAGACGACACCTCTCCAACTTAACATTTAGGTACAGTGTGCCTTTAACCATTCCTGATCGCTATAATTTTTCACCCTCGCGGTAAGTGAGACATCACTGAACAGCTGCCGCCTATTCGTTATAATGAAGTCAATCTCATTATTTGCCGAACCGTCGGTGCTCAAACAGGTCCACTTCTTGTGAGGCCGCTCCTGCAAGAAAGAGTTCACCATAAAGAGTGCATCTTTCTCCATGAAGTCAACCAGCTGCTGGCCCCTTGGGTTCCGTTGTCCTATGAGGAATTTCCCTATCTTCAGCTCACTGTTTTCTCTTGTGCCTAGTGTAGCAGCCAGGCTAATCCACCCTAAACGGTAATAAATAATGTGCTGCTGCTACCATAACGCAAAAGATGAAGGTCTGAAGAAAACATTTATTTCCTAATTACCCCCGCCTACTGAGATACTGCGGGCTGCATATCGATGCGAGATAATTTGACGTATATATATTTAACGTTCTAATATAGAAACAAGAAACAGCCACAAATATCATCAGCAACGCATCGTCTGCACACGCCGGCAATCTTCACGCATCCGTCGACCATTTTCGAGCCATTTCTTCAACGCCGCAGATTCGCTTCTTCTTGCTGTTCCAGAGATGAGTCCCACGCCGCCGCCGCTCGCCGATTTCGCGCGTGCGCCGGGCTGCATCACTTTTATAGCCCCGTCCAGCAAC
Source organism: Parnassius glacialis (assembly GCA_033319125.1). Classification (NCBI taxonomy): domain Eukaryota; kingdom Metazoa; phylum Arthropoda; class Insecta; order Lepidoptera; family Papilionidae; genus Parnassius; species Parnassius glacialis. The sequence continues at coordinate 38,427,981 of JAVANC010000020.1, forward strand.
GCAGCTACGAGAAGCGATCCACGAGTCCTACGCCGGCAAATGGAGCGCGACAAATAGTAGTTGTACATAATATTTTGATTAATATTTATTGGTGAAAATGTATGAATTGTAATAAAAAATTCTTATATATATATTAAAATAAAAAAATAAGTAAATAAATAATATTACTGTTGGTAAACTAAGGATGTAGCCAGGCATATAAATATAGGCAGGGTTGTTTGAAATAAACATTATACTCCATTCGCCTGCACATATTAAGTCATATCAGAAAGATAGTTTTATTTCTCCGCTCCTAGACCACTCGGAGTCTGTTAATAGTGGATACCATACACCACTATTACACTAGTTTTGCGTTGAAGTCTTCCATTAACTCTTCATCAATATGTGACGAGGTTGGTGCGTAAACCTGTATGACCTTTAACGAATACCGTTTTGTGATTCTGAGTATAAGGTACGAAAACCTCATCGACACACTCACAATCTTTACAACGTTGTTCACGAGAGCCTTGTGGATGATAAATCCGACACCTCCTTGAGACAGATAGTCGCCCTCCCGGTGATAGAACAAGTTGCCGGATTCACAAACATGATGGCAACCGAACCTTCACCGGAGATTTTTAGCACCCCTTGCTCCGCCGTTACCGTGGTCGCCACCGTAGCTAGGAATAGTGGGTCCGCCGGGTTCTAGGGGCCGTCTCTTCGTTATTTTAATCTTGGGGGTGTTTGCCATAGTTGCCACGATTGGCGCTATTGTTGTTATCAGGAAGATACTGCTGCTCATCTCCTGCCTGTTTCCTTCTGTGGCCTCTTACGACACCCACGGGAAGATATGAGTATCGACTATTCTTAACCACCACTTCACTGATTCATACAAAAATACCACACCCAAATCCACAGTCCGGTAATCTGGCAGCATTTATCAGTCTGTGAACATGGTGTAGTGATTCTCTAATACATCACATGTGAGACAACTTCTATTGTCATGTTTACAAAATACCGCTCTCTGTAAGTTTAACAGTTTACGAGTGATCGGGTTTTAACCATGAACGTACAAGGGAGATATTGCGTTATATTATACTCGTACTATGGAAAATATAGCCCACCTGATATCAAGGCGGATATATTATAGCATATTCTTATAAGATATTAATCTACTTTTCGTGTACATAAAAAGAATGCTTATCTTCAGCAAAATTTACAGTAAAAAAGATGTTTTTAGGGTTCCCTACCCAAAGGGTAACCAACGGGATCCTATTACTAAGCCTCCGTTGTCCGTCCGTCCGTTCGTTCGTCCGTCTGTCCGTCCATCTGTAAGTCAGCGAGCTGAATCTCATGATTCATGATAGGTGGACAGTTGAATTTTTTACAGAAAATGTATTTCTGTTGATGCTACTATTACATAAAATAATAAGAATTAAAATAAATTAAAAATTAAAAGGGTCACTCCTACTAGAAACGTGTGTAACGACGGTACGGAACCCTTTATGCAAGAGTCCGACTCGCACTTGGCCGGTTTTTTAAGATTCACTGCGTGATTTAAGAAGCATATAATAACAATGTCTGATTAAATATTAATTGTTCCTTGGAATTTTACATTTCTTCATTTATTTCCTAGTTTATTTTTATTATTATATTAGCAATGTTGTTTTTATTCAGCTTGTCTGTTTCGTTGGTCTAGGTGGTTTGTAGGAGCGATGGCTGATCACGTAGTTACGGGTTCTAATCCCGAGTGGGGCCAAAAATCATTTATTCTGCAAGCAGCTATTTTGACCCTATTCTTCGTTGACAATCACCTAAATTCGGTCTGGAGTACATTAATCTTTACATAAAATATTTATGTGATTGACACGTGTGTACTTTAAAAAATGTAAATGTTTTGTAATTGGTGTTTCAAACAAAAGGCAACATTTTAAGGACGACTTTTCCATCAATAGGGCGGCGGCACTTGGAATGAAGTGAAATATTTGACAGATTTCTTAGCGGGCGAGATGGATTTGTTAGAAAAGTGTAGTAAAGTATTTATTTTTGTTCCTGAGTATTTAAATATATTTTATGTTAATTATTATTTAAACAGTGGTAGAGCCACGTGGCAGCTTTTGCTGTCGCACGGATGGGCCGGCTCGAACCGGGGTGGTACCACGACCTCACAGAATACCAACGTGAAGTAGAGGTTTGCCCCTGCGTTTCGCTTGGTGAGTGCAGGTGGCCGCAGGCCCTTTTTACTGGAAATGAGGCATTCCATCGTAGTCCTCACGGGTGACAACGCATCTACATTTTGATTTGGAATAGAGGATAGATGTAGATGTCTATGGGCCGCAGCAGCCACTTACCATCAGGTGGACTGTGTGCTCGTTTGTCACCCTTATCCTATAAAAAAATAGAAATGCATAAACCAAACTAAGGATAATCTTAATAGTAGCAGAATTTAAGAAAAAAATTAAAAATGTATAAAACATAAGAGTACATCACCTCACGGCCTTTCGAGAGTCCGATGAAGTTTTTAGAGACCCATAGGCTAAAAGCATTAACATCACAGTAACCAGAGATCATGCATTATCATATCTGTGCACATACACTACAAATAGAAAACTTATAATTAAATTGCAACTTTTCAATGATGATGAGATTGTGTAAAAAATAAGTTCAACTTAGTCCCGATTAGCGACATCTGGTAAAACCTCATTAAAAAAAATGAGAAAATATTCACGTGTACTTATTGCCCAGAGAAAGACAATTAAAAGGTAGACACAATCCCGACGAAAGTCAATTTGACAATTTTAATTAAAGGTCAAATGAAATACGTACGCCTTTTTGACGAAGCGTTAAATATTAAAAAAAGGACTAATAAAAATGGATTAAACAGGGCTGTAACTCGTGACGTGAAAAAGGTGGGTTTGTCAGCTATCATTATTATTTGTTCCCCTTGGACCGTCGCCGCGGACAGTGAGAAATTACCTGCACGTGTAATAAATTACACAGAACCGTTTTTGGAACTGGTTATTTAGGTACACAATAAAAATAAGTAACTTAATCATATAATTTGAATTTGGTAATTTTAGTAGTGTCTTATAAACTTACAAGTCAAAATTTAAAAATACAAAATAAGATGATTACTTGAATATAAAATTGCTATGGCATTATACAATCTGAATATATCCGCAGTTGTGTATTTACAGATTTTAATTTAAATTAGAAAATCAACCAACTGTATAAAACACTACTAATCGGACATATGAGACTAGGAGTCAGAAAGTTGACAGAGCTACAACCCTGTACATCGGAAAGCATTGCATTAAAGACGAAGCATCAGTCTTGTCGAATTTCCGTCCTATCATACTATGAGCGCGAAGGAAAAGAAAGTGCATCTGTGTTTGCGTACACAGTTGTGCCCATAACCCTCTCCTGCGCAGATGGCTAGTCTCCGTTGAGACAGGCCGTCGTGACTGAAATTCACTTAGACACTTTAAAAGGATTTCAGTTGACAACAGTGTCAAATACTCAAATGACATTTTATATGGCCCCTGTACACTACTCGCGAAGTTGATCGAAGTTGGGCGAGTAGAATAGTGTAAAGAGGTACTTCGATTCACTTCATGCAACCTCGATTTCGATCGCTGTCGGATTTTTGCGCCCGACTCAAAGGACTTCGCGAGTTGCCCGAAGTTACCACGAAGCGTTTCACTACACTACTCGACATACGCCAGTTATATATATTTTTTTATATATAAATGTAAAATATGTAGCTTGCTACATATTTATGTATCTATATGGTTAACGCATTGATAAACCACAGACTAATAAAAATATAAAATTGCAGCTGCCTCTTGAGCATTATTCATGTTAAGGGTACGGGCGACTCAAGGCGAGTGAGCTCTTTGCGAAGTTGCACGAGTGTGTGGTCACGTTCTTCGGACTGCGAGTGACGTTGACGAGCACTTCATCGAGGTAACTTCGCGAGTAGTGTAGAGGAGTGCAATAAACTTATAGTGGAAAACGAGTTGACAGTCCACCTTATGGTATGTGATTTTTGTTGTCAATTTGTACACTTGTAACCAATTTCAGAAAAAAGGCTACAAATCACTTAATTTTTATATATTTTTTTGTAATAACAGTCACCTATATGTTTGTAATACATTTATTTTTATTTATTTAAAATACTAACAGTTTAACGTAACGGATATCCGACACGATTCGTAATGACTCTCGAAAACAGCACGTAGACGCGGCTCAGAAAGGAAATCGGTCTGTAGTTCTTGAAGAGTGCGTTGTCACCTCTCTTGAAGAACAAGACCACCGCACTTCTACTCCACGCCTCCGGTGTAATGCCATCATGGAGGATGGAATTAAAAAGCTTCTGAAGGACTTCAAGAACCGGTTTTCCAACCGCTTTCTGAAGCTCCACTGTAATTCTATCCTCGCCTGGGGCCTTGCCGTTTTTATGGTGCTGGAGAGCCATTCTAATCTCGCTCAAACTGACTTCCGGTATATCATCGAAATAGTGTCGGATAAGACTCGATCTTGGATCGTTACTCACACTTGCGTGTGGCTACAACGATGATGTGTGCAGCTGCCCATAAAACCTTTCAATCTCACTCAAAATCTCAGGTGTCCCGGAAACGACGCTGCCACACTCGGTTTTCAGCTTCGACAGTTGGCTCTTTCCGGCAGACGGATCTCTAGCAAAGACTTTGGAGCCCTGGCTCCGCTCGTTCGTTTCTTCAATACGAGCAGTATTAAATTTGCGTAAGTCACGCCGCATTTGGAGATCTGCCTGTTCAGTTACCTGTATGCTGTCAAATCTACTGAAGACTGCAGCTTCATATCCCGTCTAACAGCCATGAGATTAAGAGTGTGATCGGAGAATTTTGTGTTCTTCTGCGGCGGGTCTTGCTAATCTTAGCTCCGACCACATTGACAGATTCCATGAGCTTGTCATTCATATCGTCCACTGCATTGCAATCTTCCAGGCACTTAAAACGGTTTCGTAGCTCGATTTGAAAGGTTTCGGGACTTCGGATTAGAGTATAAGAGGGACGGAGCGTTGACTTCATTAGACGTGACCTCTCCAACTTAACGTTTAGGTTCAGTGTGCCTCTCACCATTCGGTGATCGCTGCCGGTTTTCACCCTCGCGATCACTGAGACATCACTGAACAGTTGTCGTCTGATCGTCATAATGAAGTCAATCTCATTTTTTGTCGAACCGTTGGGGCTCGACCAGGTCCACTTTCTGTGGGGCCGCTTCTGGAAGAAAGAATTCATCATAAAAAGTCCGACTTTCAACTTGAAATCGGCCAGCTGCTGGCCTGTTGGGTGCCGTTGCCCTATTCCTAATTTCCCTACTAACAGCTCACCGTTTGCTCTTGTGTAGTGGGTTTTGGAGGAATGCATGGATCTAGAGATATCCTCATACATTTCCTTCATCTCCTCATCGGGATGTGCCGAGGTTGGTGCGTAAACCTGAATAACCTTCAGCGGATACCGTTTGGTGATTCTGAGTATAAGGTACGCAAACCTCGTCGAAACAATCTCAATATTTACAACGTTGTTAATGAGAGACTTGTGGACGATAAATCCGACAACTTCTTGGGACAGATGGTCGCCTTCCCGGTGATAGAGCAAGTTACCGGATTCGAGGATTACCGTGTCCTCCGCCTCTCTTCGGACCTCGGATAATCCTATAATATGCCAGCGTAACTTGTCTATCTCTTCTTCCAGCTCCACCATCTTCTCGTCAGTCTTCAGGGAGCGTACGTTGTATGTTGCCAGGTCGAGTCGTCGTAGGTGGCAACCGAGCCTCCACCGGAGATTCTTAGCACCCCCTGCCCCGCCGTTACCATGGTCGTCACCGTAGCCAGGAATAGCGAGGCCGTCGGGGACTGGGGGCCGACTCTTAGTAACTTTATCCATTTGGGGGGTATATTGTCATAGTTGCCACGCTTGGCGAGCGTGTTGGCAACCGCAGTTTTTTTATTGTGATAGTGCTATTATCAGGAAGATGCTGCTGCCCATCTCCTGACTGTTTCCCACTGTCGCCTTTTCGACACCCACGGGAAGATATGGGGCAGTGGATATTTTTAACTACCACTACATGGCAATGTCTGTTTATCAACCTGTAAATGTCTATTATGGAGTAATTATTTTACTAATATTAGATCACTACTCAAATAAAATTCAATATTAAACCATTAAAAATATTATAGATATTGTGGATACTTCGAATATGTTTACTTGAACATAAGAATAAAATACCACAAAGAGTGAATGTTAATTCTAAAACGGCTTAAATATAATAGCTCTGTGAGAGCTTTGCGGTAAAATTCAGCTGGCTTAGAGCGTTTTACGCTCCATCAGGTTAAAAAAAGGAGGCACTCCGATTTGACTAAAACTTTAGCTTCCCAATGTAATACATTGCGTATATTTACAGAATCTATTATTATATTTCGCAGCAAAATAAAATGCCTTTTAAAATAGTTGTCAATGTAATTATTTATTACTGATGACCAATAACTACAAGTATTTCTTGTTCACAGAGATTGTCAAAGATAAATTCAGTTTACAAGTATTAGATTTGTAAATTAAATTAAAAATAAATGTAAATGTTATGTAAAGATATAAAACTTAAGCTGTTACTACAGCTTAAGTTTTATATCTATACATACTTTTTACATAACTCTAAAAAAGAATTATCTGACCGTATGAGAATGCAGTATGAAGTTTATCTATATTAAATTTGTATTAAATGTATTATGTTCGCGCTGTAGTGGCGGCGTTAGTGTATCTTTCATATTAGACAGGGAAATGATACAGGAGATAAAGTGATAACAACTCAAAGTAATAGAAATTTTCAGCACCTATGAAGCCATCTATAGAGGAGGCCCAAGTTTAGCAGTGAACTTTTAATAGACTGAAATGATAATAATGAATGTTCTATCAAAACAGGCTCTTCATTGTTTTTTAAGCCTTCATTGTTGTTTATAAATATATTATACATAACTAAATTGCAATAATTGTATTGCAGGATAGCAAACCAAGCAACCAACCGTTCAGCAATTCTTTTTGTAGAATATACTCTTATTTTTTTCGTGTAGAAATCGAACCACTATGACATCGAGCCGCTCTTAATTTGAAAAAAAGATATCACATATACAATTTCAATTTAAGGAAATAGAAAATAAGTTATATTAGACACTAAAAATGTTTTAATTCGTAAAATTAGTTTAATTCATTATGTAGTGTTCGCGTTAAATACTTAGATTTATTCGACCTTTAGTTTTTATTTAATATCAGTCTCACGCTTTAATGTTTTTCACGAACGAAGTCTCGTGGAAATATGCGAACTAAAATATAATGTATGGAATTTGACAGATAATGTAAAATTTCGTGAAAACTGTTAGATATTCTATGGTATGAGGGACACTTCTTATACCATAGTTTAAGCCCGAAACTTACAAATTATGCTGTGTAATAAGACGAATAATGTAAACTGTATGGAGACGTTAAGTATTAATTCATGTTTTTATGTACATCAAAAAGTCGAAAAACCCCCAACACACAATACCACTTTTGTTCATAAACAGAACGATTTCATCTGCATAATATGCAATGTTGCCTTTCGCTCTTAAAAATTCAACTTTTATCCTTCTTTTTTCTGTTTTGTATCGAATTCGGGAAATGGGAAAGTTAATGGTCTGAATATATTGGTATTGTTCTGGCGTTTATTGAGTACGTACTACGAATGTTTCGAATGTCTTTATTCGGAATCGAAACTGTCGGATATCCGTTACGTTAAACTGTTAATATTTTATAAAATTAAAATTAAATGTATCACAAACATACAGGTGACGTTATTACAAAAAAATATAAAAATTAAGTTATTTGTTGCCTTTTTTCTGAAACTGGTTACAAGTGTACATATTGACAACAAAAATCACATACCATAAGGTGGACTGTCAACTAATTTTCCTCTATAAGTGTATTGCCTCCTCTACACTACTCGCGAAGTTACCTCGATGAAGTGCTTGTCAAAGTCAGTCGCCGCCCCAAAAACATGACTACACACTCGTGCAACATCGCACAGAGCTCACTTGCCTTGGGTCGCCCGCACCCTTAACATGAATAACGCTCAAGAGGCAGCTGCTCTCCTCTATTTTTATTAGTCTGTGGTACGACGTCAATGCGTTAACCATATAGATATATAAATATATAGCAAGCTTTTTTTTTATATAGAATAGGGGGCAAACGAGCATGCGGCTCACCTGATGGTAAGTGACTACCGCCGCCCATGAACAACCGCAACACCAGGGGAATTGCAGATGCGTTGCCGACCTTTTAGAAAGGTGTAAGCTCTTTTCTTGAAGGTTCCTAAGTGGTATCGGTCCGGAGCTACATATTTCACATTTATATATAAAAATTATATATAACTGGCGTATTCCGAGTAGTGTAGTGTAGTGAAACGCTTCGTGGTAACTTCGGGCACCTCGCGAAGTCCTTTGACTCGGGCGCAAAAAACCGACAGCGATCGGAAGCGAGGTTGCATGAAGCGAATCGAAGTACCTCTTTACACTATTCTACTCGCCCAACTTCGATCAACTTCGTGAGTAGTGTAGAGGGGCCATATAAAACAAACATTTGAGTATTTGACACTGTTGTCAACTGAAATCCTTTTAAAGTGTTAAAACAAACATTAAATTTTACGTAATCCAGACAGAATTTCAGTCACGACAGCCTGTCTCAACGGTGACTAGCCATCTGCGCAGGAGAGGGTTATAGTGCACAAGTGTGTACGCAAACACAGATGCACTTTCTATTCCCTCACGCTCATAATACGATAGGACGGAAATTCGACAAGACTGATTCTTTAATGCAATGCTTTCCGATGTACAGGGTTGTAGCTCTGCCAACTTTCTGACTCCTAGTCTCATGTGTCCGATTCGTAGTGTCTTATACAGTTGGTTGATTTTCTAGTTTAAATTACAATCTATAAATACACTACTGCGGATATATCCAGATTGTATAACGCCATAGCAATTTTATATTCAAGTAATCATCTTATTTTGTATTTTTAAATTTTGACTTGTAAGTTTATAAGACACTACTAAAATTACCAAATTCAAATTATATGATTAAGTTATTTATTTTTATTGTGTACCTAAATAATCAGTTCCAAAAACGGTTCTGTGTAATTATAACACGTGCAGGTAATTTCTCACTGTCCGCGGCGACGGTCCAAGGGGAACAAATATTAATGATAGCTGACAAACCCATCTTTTTCACGTCACGAGTTACAGCCCTGTTTAATCCATTTTTATTAGTCCTTTTTTAATATTTAACGCTTCGTCAAAAAAGCGTACGTATTCCATTTGACCTTTAATTAAAATTGTCAAATTGAATTTCGTCGGGATTGTGTCTAACTTTTAATTGTCTTTCTCTGGGCAATAAGTACACGTGAATATTTTCTCATTCTTTTAATGAGGGTTTACCAGATGTCGCTAATCGGGACTAAGTTGAACTTATTTTTTACACAATCTCATCATCATTGAAAAGTTGCGATTTAATTATATGTTTTCTATTTCTAGTATATGTGCACAGATAAGATAATGCATGGTCTCTGGTTTCTGTGATGTTAATGATTTTAGTCTATGGGTCCCTAACAGCTTCATCGGACTCTCGAAAGGCCGTGAGGTGATGTACTCTTATGTTTTATACAGTTTTAATCTTTTTTAATTCTTCTACTATTAAGATTATCCTTAGTTTGGGTTAGGCATTTCTAATCTAATTAACATAAAATATATTTAAATCTTCATGAAGAAACATAAATACGTTACTACACTTTTCTAACAAATTCATCTCGCCCGCTAAGAATTCTGTCAAATATTTCACCTCATTCTTAGTGCATCTTAAAATGTTGCCTTTTGTTTGGAACATCAAATATACAACATTTATAAATTTTAAAGTACACACGTGTCAATTACAGATAAATACTTTATGTAAAGAATAATGTACTCCAGACCGAATTTAGTTTAGTCTCAACGAAGAATAGGGGCAAAAATAACTGCTTGCAGAATAACTGATTTTTGGCCCTACTCGGGATTAGAACCCGGAACTACGTGTTCAGCCGCCGCTCCTACTAACCACCTAGACCACGACAACGAAGTAGACATTTGCCGAATAGAAACAACATTGCTAATATAATAATAAAAATAAACTAGGGAATAAATGAAGAAATGTATAATTCCAAAGAACAATCTGGGAGCAGAAATAAATTTATAAAATGATGGCATTAATATTTAAATGTCTTATATCACGCAGTGAATCATAAAAAAAACCGGCCAAGTGCAAGTTGCACTCGCACTTGGCCGGTTTTTTCACATAAAGGGTTCCGTACCGTCGTAATACACGTTTAAAGTAGGGTTGTCCCTTTTAATTTTTAATTTATTTTAATAATTATTATTTGATGTTATAGCGTCAACAAAAATATACTTTCTGTAAAAATTTCAACTGTCTACCTGTTACGAATCATAAGATTCAGCTCGCTGACGGACGAACGAACGGATGGACGGACAGCGGAGGCTTAGTAATAGGGTATTTTGCTGAAGATAAATATTCTTTATATATAAACAAAAAGTAGATTTATATCTTATAAGAATATGCTATAATATATCCGCCTTAATATCAGGTGGGCTACATTTTTCAAAGTAAGAGTATAATATAACGCAATATCTCCCTTGTACGTTCACGGTTACATTACTCTTTCATGGTTTATTTTTATTAGAACATTACACATTCCTGTATTAAATTACGTTTGAAGTGAAACTTCTATATCGACGTAATGAACATTAAAAATCAAAATAGTCACGTTCTCTTATAACGTTTCACCGACGGGGCGGCATTAGTATACTATTATTTAATTTATTTATGTAAAATATAAAATAAAAGAAGAACGATATTTCGTAAAGAAGTTTAGTAAGTAAGTTTTAAATTAGTTTTATTAAAAAATGCTACCTTGAAATTTCTCCTGTATTGTGGAACAGAATAGAACAGAAATTAATTAAAATTAATAATACGTGGATATACCGCTACCTTAAGTTAAAGTTTTAATAGTGCAATCATACGTGAGAAGCACTGACTCCTGTTACATAATTTAACACTAGTTCAGTAGCCTATGGATTTATTAAATTACATAAACTAATATTTATGTGACAAATTAAACTAAATTTATTTTGGTCATGAAAGGAAAATGGAAGATCTCCCGTCGGGCAAGGTGATCGGCCCAGGGAGCGACTGACGCACCAAGTGGTAGTTCGCAGCTATTCTCTAAACATTACTTTTACTTCGGAACTTTGATAGCGATTAGGTTTCGATGCGTTTGACTTGTGGCGCGATGACAGCACCGCCACATTATCCCCCTGCTTAGATCGGAGGTCTAAAGTGCTGTGCAGTCCGATTGCCGGTGCGTCCTTAATGCCGGTGGGGAATGCATGCTGTTGTGCGTAAGGGCAAGTGACGTCGCGTCGGTCCGAACGATATGCCGGTGTGTAATGCATGCCGTATAACGCACTTGCAAGTGATACTAGTGAAAACGATGTGCCGGAGGAAGTACCAGAAATTTGCCTTATAGAGTCGAGATGAAGACAAGTTGCAGGAGCTGAATACTGTAGAAGTCGATTCTCGGGAGTGCATAGTACGGGTTCTTGAAGATAATGTCGAATGCTGTTCACATCATGTGGGTTGGTCACTAGTTTGGCCATCCTGACAATTCATTTATAAAAGAAGTTGCCAAAATCAGCAAGGTGAGCACGAAAGTCTTAATTAACAGATATTGTTATTAATGATTAGGTTAAATCGTTTTAACTAAAGGCGACGCTTGTGTTATCTTCCAAAATATAAAACTTTGAAAGCTAAATTATGTAAATCAGAATAATTGTTCAAACATTTCGTGTTAAATTTGTCTTCACCTGATGATAAATGGTTATTGTAACCAAATTTATCAAAGAAGGCTACAGTACAGCGTTTTCGCCACTGATGACTAAGATGGAGGATTCAGTCCGTTAATATATTGGCTCTCTTTACACTCTTCAGACAGCAGTGCATGCTAGACGGCAAAAATTAGTGGTGATTAGTATATAGTACCTACCCCAATAGACTTCTAGGCGAAAGAGAAACCCTACCACCTAATCTTCTTTAGACTGATTTTGTCGCCCCTGAAGTAATATAATAATATAATAATAATAATAATAATGTCCTCCAGATCGAATTTCAGCCACGGCGGCCAGTCTCAACGAAGACTAGCCATCGGCGCAGGACAGGATTATAGTGCCCAAGTGTATGCGCGAGCACAGGTGCACTCTCTATTCCCTCACTCTCATAGCCCGATGGGACGGTAAACCGACACGACCGGAGAGAGATCAGGCGCAGGACCAACGGCTTTACATGCTTTCCGAGGCACGGGGGTGAAACACCGCCAACTTCCCGACTCCGGGCAGCTAATGAGAATTTCTTGATGGAAAAACTCAATAACTGATTTTTTGGCCCGACCCGGGATTCGAACCCGGGACCTCATGATCAGCAGCCGCACTACTACAACCACTAGACCAACGAGGCAACAAAAGAAGAAGAAATAAAACTTAATTGATGTAGGCGTAATTTAATGTAGCTAGGTCACTTAAATAATAATGTTAAATAACTAACGAGTTTGAATTACAATTTATTTCAAATAACTGCTGTGAGCAATGTACATTCACTATTAATTTCGGAAGAAGGAGGACCTTGAGACTACACTACCAGAAAATATTGTAATGTTAACACATATCCTATATATATTCAACTGCGAGGCACAGGGCTGTCATTTTTGAGAGAGTTATGGAGCAATAAGTCCACCTCGCTACTTCAGTACGTTTTGGATGCATTCACATTTATTTTTATTCCTCAGACATGTAGGTATACTAACGATAGTTTTCTTTCTCGTTGAGTACGTGGAAAATCAACACTTTAAATAAGTAACAAATAACTATTTCCTTCGTGCCGATGGGGATTAAAGCCCGATCGCTCGTAAACTGTGAAACTTACAGAGAGCGCTATTTTGTAAACATGATAATAGCAGTTGTCTCACATGAGATGTATTAGAGAACTACTACACCATGTTCACAGTCTGATAAATCCTGCCAGATTACCGGACTGTGGATTTTGGTATGGTATTTTTGTATGAATTTTGTATGAATCAGTGTAGTGGTGGTTAAGAATAGTCGATACTCATATCTTCCCGTAGGTATCGTAAGAGGCCACAGAAGGAAACAGGCAGGAGATGAGCAGCAGTATCTTTCTGATAACAACAATAGTACAATAAAAAAAACGACCAACCCGCCCGCCAATCGTGGCAACTATGGCAAACAACCCCCCTAAGATTAAAATTACGAAGAGATGGCCCCTAGACCCCGGCGGACCCACTATTCCTAGCTACGGTGGCGACCACGGTAACGGCGTAGCAGGGGGTGCTAAAAATCTCCGGTGAAGGTTCGGTTGCCACCTAAGACGACTCGACCTGGCGACATAAAACTCACGCACCCTATGGACTGACAAGAAGATCCTGGAGCTAGAAGAAAAGATAGACAAGTTGCGCTCGGATATTATAGGATCCGAAAAATGGTGGGACACACGGTAATCCTCGAATCCGGCAACTTGTTCTATCACCGAGAGGGCGACTATCTGTCTCAAGGAGGTATCAGATTTATCATCCACAAGGCTCTCGTGAACAACGTTGTAAAGATTGTGAGTGTGTCGATAAGGGGTTTCGTAGTATTAATACTCAGAATCACAAAACGGTATTCGTTAAAGGTCATACAGGTTTACGCATCAACCTCATCACATCTTGATGAAGAGTTAATGGAAGACTTCAACGCAAAACTAGTGTAATAGTGGTGTATGGTGTCCACTATTAACAGACTCCGAGTGGTCTGGGAGCGGAGAAATAAAACTATCTTTCTGATATGAGTTACTATGTGCAGGCGAGTGGAGTATAATGTTTATTTCAATCAACCCTGCCTATATTTATATGCCTGGCTACACCCTTAGTATACCAATAGTAATATTATTTATTTACTTAGACAATTGCAATTCATACATTTTCACCAATAAAGATTAATCAAAATATTATGTACAACTATTATGTGTCGCGCTCCATTTGCCGGCGTAAGACTCGTGGATCGCTTCTCGTAGCTGCGTTGCTGGACGGGGCTATAAAAGTGATGCAGACCAGCGCGCGCGCCGCGCGCGTAATCGGCGAGCGGCGGTGGCGTAGGATACATCTCCGGAACAGCAAGAAGAAGCGAAGCTGCGGCGTTGAAGAAACGGCTCGAAAATGATGAACGGATGCGTGAAGATAGCCGGCGTGTGCAGACGATGCAGTGCTGATGATATTTGCGGCTGTTTCTTGTTTCTATATTAGAACGTTAAATATATATACGTCAAATTATCTCGCATCGATGTGCAGCCCGCAGTATCTCAGTAGCCGGGGGTAATTAGGAAATAAATGTTTTCTTAAGACCTTCACCTTTTGCGTTATAGTAGCAGCAGGGTATTCATTATTTATTACCGTTTAGGGTAGATTAGCCTGGCTGCTACACTAGGCACAAGAGAAAACAGTGAAATAACGATAGGGAAATTCCTCATAGGGCAACGGAACCCAAGGGGCCAGCAGCTGGTCGACTTCATGGAGAAAGAGACACTCTTTATGGTGAACTCTTTCTTCCAGGAGCGGCTTCACAAGAAATGGACCTGTTTGAGCACCGAGAGTTCGACAAATAATGAGATTGAATTCATTATAACGAATAAGCGGCAGCTGTTCAGTGATGTCTCACTTACCGCGAGGGTGAAAACTTTAAGAGATCAGGAATGGTTAAAGGCACACTGTGCCTAAATGTTAAGTTGGAGAGGTGTCGTCTAATGAAGTCAACGTTCCATCCCCCTCGTGCTCTAATCCAGAGTCCCAAAACCTTTCAGCTCGATTTACAAATCCGTTTTCAATGCTAAGAAGATGGCAATGCACTGGACGACATCAATGAAAAGTTCGTGCAAACTCTACACTCACCATACGAAACACAGCAGCATTAAGCTGCTATTTGCGCTGGTATTCTGTGAGAGCGTGGTCCTTACCCGGTCGAGCCGACCCATTCGTGCTACAACTATACTATTAATATAGCTGCAGCATGGCTCTACCACGTACAAAAAACTCTCTCTCCATATAAAGATTAAAAAGCAAAATTACAGCCTATCATATACGTGCTGTTCTGCGCTCAGGCCACAGATCGTCTCTCATTCCTGAGAGTGCTTTATAACAAGGAAATGTCTGCCCGCTGCCCTAGTTGGCGGACTTCACGTGTTTTCGAAATATTTTTTATTTTGCAGACATGCAGGTTTTCTGACAATATATTCCTTCACCGTTGAGCACGTGGTGAATTAGCACTTAAAGTTTAATTAACAATTTCATTTGTACTGACGAACCCGAGTTGCTCGGGTACCAAAATTTACAGCGGACTCTTAAAGCTACAACAGCTCTCCGTATATACGGGTTAAGACATTCTTCAAAAAGAATACAATTAACTTATCATGAGAAATAACAAGTTATTATTAGAAACTAAATAGATAAACTTATGAAGAGCGGTAGGTTCGTGTAAATGATCTATTATGTACTGGATATGTACAAATTTCTTACAGTGTTGTTTGTAGCAAGAAAAGTAAGTGTACAGTTACATATCGTTTCTTTAAAATTAAGTCTATAGCAATTACACATTGTTCATATTTGCAAGCAATTTATAATTTAATTTACATTCTGTATTTAATATTTCCAAATTAGATGATATTTTAGTTGAAAATATTTAAAACCTATGTATTTCTATTAGTAAAAAGTATTAATTTAATGTAGTAAAATCTAATTAATTAAAGAAATTACATTCGCTTTTAAATAAGAGCTTGGTATAAAATCGAGAAAAATATTTTAAAATATAAGGTGCTTAAAATGTTTTTGTTTTGTATAATATAAAGGGACTGGATCTCTTTTATGTTATAAGGCAACTTCTCATATATCAGATAAAAATATATGCTCCTTATCATCGTATTATAAAATAAAATATTTTCTAATATATTTATACATCATTGGATTATTTTATTCTGGTGTTTATATTGTAGTAAGATTGATTAGGCGAGCGTGCATGAGCCGCTTATTGTTGTTTTCCGTCCATGCGAAGGTGCACAGTACATAAATTAGGAACGAGTACTGCTTCTATACAATATAACGTGTAACTATTGTTAGAGAACCGGATGGCTTTAAGTCTTTCTAAGAGAATCCAAACGGTTTTGAAAGATCTATTTTCTGTAAGACTTAGAATGAATATGATTGGAAATTTTTATGTTTTTAATTAAATTATTTAGACAACATTCCATCGTTACTTTGAGTTTGCGATATTCCTTATCCCACTGAAAACTGACAAAATATTTAGCTCTAACATAAAGCAAAAGTTTAATATAAAGTTTTGATTAATAAAATCAAAACTTTATATTAAACTTATTAATCAAAAATTTAACACAGACACATTTGTATGCACCAGTATTTTACATCCGAACAAAAAATTTGCGTATTGATATTGCTACACATTTGAAACACATTGTAATAAATTTGTTATTAATATATTTACAAATATACATATTTGTAATAGTTAGGCTGAAATAACCTAATATATAATGTTGAGAATTCAGTAAAAATGTTAAATAATTATGAAGGAAATTACCGATAACCTCAGTCTCCGATAATCAGTGTGTTTGCGTGCACGAGCGTGGAACACATGAAGAAAAAATCATGGAACTTAGTTATTGTTGACATCTGTGATACTAAGGACTTACAAGTCTTCTAATTAATTAATCTAGTTAATTTCATTCATTAATTTATTATATTCTAGTTAATTTCATTCATTAATTTTATTTGTTACAGCCTATCAAAAGTCCACTGTTAAACATCGGCCTCCCCGATAGTTTACCTCGTAAAATAATTTCGGGTTGTGTAGGCAACGGCAGGTTTTATATTGAGCTATTATATGAAATATACTATTGCCTATCTTCTGTTTCAGTTTTACTGTGTCGCCTTTTTAGATACCTACAGGACGTCATGGGGTTGGATTTTCTTACGACGGGACGCCACTACACGGCAAATAAAAGTTAACACTGACATAAAATATGGTTTTGTTGTAAAGGTGTGTTATTGGATAAATCATTGCAGTTTTATTTCGTATAATAGCGTAAGCCTATTGCTTCAAATCATTTTATTTCCCGTCGTTTAAAATTTTATTTAAAAAACACCTTTCACGAAAGGTAGGTATACTATAATAGGAAAATTGGAGATATAAAAAAGCTTTTTGTCTATCTTATTTTTATATACCTTTGTAATATAATAGATTAAAACTCTAAAAGTAGTAAATTAACAGAACACACCTCCAACTTGGCACAGGCCTTCTCTTATTTCTGAGAGAGTTATGGAGAAATTAGTTCGCAGCGATGCTGCAGCGCCTGTTGGCGGACGTCTCATGTCCTCGAAATATTTTGTTCCCTGAAATGCCTCACAATTCTCTCCAAGGTGCATTCAATCTTCGGTTTCTTGCATCTACTTGCAATTTTCAGCCAAGTCTTGAATAAATGGTTGCTACTCGTACATTTAGCTAGAAGACGTCCCACGTTACATTTACGCAAATTCAAACTCAAGTAGACGATAGGTTTATTTTCTCATCTAAAGTCTGTTGAGGATTTGGTCACCACTATCACTTTTTATCTATTTCGTTGCTTAACATTATGTGGTTATTTACTCTATAGTAGGACTCCTTTTCAGCCTTCCGTTATTTCGTTCCGTTCGTTGTAGGTTCCCGGCTCTTACCAATCTCCAGCTATTTGGCGGCAGCTATGTCTCAGCTGTGTTTCAGTGTGAAGGGTATAGAGAGCCAGTATGATTACAGGCATTACAGCATTTGGTCAAAGTCCTCAGAGTCAGTCCTCATCCTTGTTTGAAGTTGGTTGCAGTTGTCTATAGGATGTAGAGAAGTTACTTACCATCAGACGGTCTTTAGGTTCGTTTGTTATATTTACGCGAAGACTACACATTAAATGAAACTAATTTTTACGAATTATATCGCGTTTAATTTAACTTTTTCTGTTGTTGTACTGTGACTGAATTATAAATTACTGAATAGGACTGAAAAACTGAAAAGGAACATTTGGAACATCATCAGACTCCCGTAATGATTATGATTTTTTTAATTCGTCTTCTTCAACAAAAGTTTAGGTACACGCACCTTAACTTTGTAATGTGTTATTATGAAACAATTACACCTCCTTGTACTTTTTCTCTTTACTTTCAGAGCTTCCAAAAACCATTACGAAGTTGAAAAGAGACTATATACACACTGTAAACATTAACTATTCCTGAACTACTTTTTATTAAGAACTAGCACTTATAAAAGATAAAATTTATATGAAATAGCATTGCCCATACTAATAAAAGTGAAACATAAAGAACACTCAGCCACTTAGGTCTGACGAGAACGAAGTAAGTAACAGTTTTTCATTGTTAAGTATAGCGTAAATTGTGAATTCTACTTTACTTCTAGCCACTAATTACACTCACAAGTACCCTCGTTTAATTTGAAGAAGCATAGGATTTATAAAAGTTTCTAGGCCACTTGCGGGTCTTTTAGGGTTCCTTACCTCAAAAGGAAAAAACGTAGCCTTTAAAGGATCACTTTGTTGTCCGTCTGTCTGTCTATCTGTCAAGACCCTTTTCCCCAGGAACGCGTGGTGGTATCAAGCTGAAATTCATACTAAATACTCAGGTCTACTGTCCCTTAAATAGGCCTTCCCCAAGGAGTGCCACAAAGCACGGTCCTGAGCCACCTGTATCTATCGACTTCTTGCATGTCTTACCAGGTCGTCACTCCATCTAGTGGAGGGACGCCCTACACTTCGTCCGCCGGTACGAGGCCGCCACTTGAGAACCTTTTTCCCCATCGGTTGTCGGTTCTTCGAGCTTTATGGACGGCTCATTGTCACTTCAGTTTACTAATCTGTTGGGCTATGTCGGTCACTCTGCTTCTACTGCGGATATCCTCATTTCTAAGTTTATCACGCAGAGAAACTCTGAGCATAGCCCTCTCCATAGCTCGCTGACTTTGAGCTTCCTCACCTGGCCAGCAGTGATGAACCACGTCTCAGTTCTATAAGTCATCACTGGCAACACGCACTGTTTGTACAGTCTCGTTTTTAAGTTTTGAGGTATACTTGACAAGAAAATGTACCGTAATTTTCTGAACACTGCTCAACCGAGTTGAATCTGTCGATTGACTTCTCGGTCGAAGTTCGACTTACCTAGTCGGACTATTTGTCCCAGGTAAATATACTCATCAACAACTTCGAGCTTAGTGCTCCCAACAACTACCGGCATAGGTGGGACATGGACGTTAAACATGATCTTTGTTTTGTCCATGTTCATCTTAAGACCTATCCGTTGGGAGACACTATTGAGGTCATTGAGCATAGTGCTTAGGTCCTCCAGCAATTCTGCCATAAGGACTATATCGTCGGAAAATCAAAGGTGAGTGATGTACTCGACATTGATGTTGATACCGTATCCTTTCCAGTCCAGAAGCTTGAAAACGTCTTCCAATGCAGCGGTGAAGAGTTTCGGGGATATCACGTCACTTTGTCTTACAACTCTCTGCAATTGGATAGGTTTCGTACTCTGTTTTTGTACCCGGATAGCCATCGTAACCCTACTGTACAAGCACTTCAGCACTTCTATATACCGACAGTCAACTTGGCATCGCTGAAGGGACTGCAGCACCGCCCAAACTTTGACGGAATCAAAGGCTTTGTCATAGTCCACATACGCTAGACATAGTGGCAAATTGTACTCCTCGGACTTCTGTACAATTTGCTGAAGGATATGTATGTGGTCTATGGTACTAAAGCCTTTTCGGAAACCGGCTTGTTCGGGGGGCTGGAACTCGTCAAGTCTGCGCGCGAGACGATTCTTAATGACTCTCAAAACCTGCATGACGCGGCTTAGAAGGGAAATCTTGCAGAACTTAGCTCCGACCGCATGTACAGTTTCCACGAGCTTGTAATTCATATCTTCCACTTCATTGCAGTCTTCTAGGCACTGAAAACGGTTTTGTAATTCGAGCGACGAGACCTCTCCAACTTAACGTTTAGATTCAGTGTGCCTCTAACCATTCGGTGATCACTACCAGTTTTCACCCTCGCGATCACGGAGACAACACTGAACAGTTGTCGTCTGGTCGTCATAATGAAGTCAATCTCATTTTTTGTGGAATCGTCAGGGCTCGACCAGGTCCACTTCCTGTGGGGCCGCTTCTGGAAGATAGAGTTCATCATAAAGAGTCCCTCTTTTTTCATGAAGTCGGCCAGCTGCTGGCCCCTTGGGTTCCGTTGCCCTATTCCGAATTTCCCTACTTTCAGCTCACCGTTCTCTCTTGTGCGTCATAGGACTATATCGTCGGCAAATCGAAGGTGATTAATGTACTCGCCATTGATGTTATTACTGTATGCTTTCCAGTCCAGTACGTACCCTGGAAACGTATTTCAAAGCAGCGGTGAATAATTTCGGAGATATAACGTCACCCTGTCTTACATCTCTCTGCAGGTGGATAAGTTTTGTACTCTGGTTCTGTACTCGGATAGCCATCGTAGCCCTACTGTACGAGCACTTCTGTTCTTTGCCTCCATTGTAGTCCCACTATGGAGGACGGAATTAAAGAGCTTCTGAAGGACTTCACATACCGGTTTTCCACCAGCTTTCAAAAGTTCCGCAGTAATTCTGTCCTAGCCTGGGGCCTTGCCATTTTAAGGTGCCTTTTTAATCTTACTCAATCAGGCGTCCGTGATATCATCGGAAAAGTGTCGAATAAGACTTGCTCTAGGATCGCTACTCATACTCGCATATGGTTCAAACGATGACGTGTACAGCTGCCCATAGAAGAACCTCTCAATTTCACTCAAAATCTTAGATGTCCCGCAGTTTTAACAGTTGGCTCTTTTTGACAGACAGATCTCTGGCATAGAGTTTGGAGCGTTGGTTCCGCTCGATCGCTTCTTCAATATATGCTGTATTGAAGTTGCGTAATTCCCACCGCATGCATTTGGAGATCTATCTGTGTAGTTGCCTGTATGCTGTCAGATCTGCTGAAGACTGAAAACGGATTTGTAAATCGAGCTGAAAGGTTTTTGGATAAGAGCACGAGGGGGATGGAGCGTTGACTTCATTAGACGACACCTCTCCAACTTAACATTTAGGTACAGTGTGCCTTTAACCATCCCTGATCGCTATAATTTTTCACCCTCGCGGTAAGTGAGACATCACTGAACAGCTGCCGCCTATTCGTTATAATGAAGTCAATCTCATTATTTGCCGAACCGTCGGTGCTAAAACAGGTCCACTTCTTGTGAGGCCGCTCCTGCAAGAAAGAGTTCACCATAAAGAGTGCATCTTTCTCCATGAAGTCAACCAGCTGCTGGCCCCTTGGGTTCCGTTGTCCTATGAGGAATTTCCCTGTCTTCAGCTCATTGTTTTCTCTTGTGCCTAGTGTAGCAGCCAGGCTAATCCACCCTAAACGGTAATATATAATGTATACCCTGTTGCTACCATAACGCAAAAGATGAAGGTCTGAAGAAAACATTTATTTCCTAATTACCCCCGCCTACTGAGATACTGCGGGCTGCATATCGATGCGAGATAATTTGACGTATATATATTTAACGTTCTAATATAGAAACAAGAAACAGCCACAAATATCATCAGCAACGCATCGTCTGCACACGCCGGCAATCTTCACGCATCCGTCGACCATTTTCGAGCCATTTCTTCAACGCCGCAGATTTGCTTCTTCTTGCTGTTCCAGAGATGAGTCCTGCTCACATCACTTTTCAGGCTGGCTCACTTTTATAGCCCCGTCCAGCAACGCAGCTACGAGAAGCGATCCACGAGTCCTACGCCGGCAAATGGAGCGCGACACATAGTAGTCGTACATAATATTTTGATTAATATTTATTGGTGAAAATGTATGAATTGTAATAAACAATTCTTATATATATATATATATATAGGTTCCGTTTCCGGGCTTTGAAGTGTAAACATCAACGTCCGTATAAAATTGCGCTAAAATTAGTTCTAAACATCATACACTCAAGAGTATTGCCTTAAAACAACAAAAAAGGCCTTAAAGTGTTGGAGATATTAACGAGGGTGAAACGTGCATATTACATCACAAGAAAGAAGAATACGTATCAACACATTTTGAGGTTAGACCTTAGACTATTTCACAAGTCAATAATAATTATATCAGATAAAATATATTTTTTATACCTACCCTTTGACTTTGACAGTCCTGGCTTCCTGTATATACTTATTATACTCTTTGGTCCTGGCAGTTACTGTGACAGTCAACGACTGACATATAAACCAGTGTTGCAAGTGTTGGAAATAAAAAATATAATTCTACTAGTTTCTACCATTACGTTTTGTTCCAAGCAAACTTAATAATAAAAATGGATACACAATTCCAACTTTTGTTCGAAAAAATTAAATTAGAAATGCAACATCAATCCACGGAACTTACAGAATCTATTACAAATAACATAATGACTAGAATGGATGAAAAATTAATCTCGATTATAGAGGAAAATAAAAGCTTAAAATTAAAAGTAGAAAATCAGGAAAAAGAGATAGAATATTTAAAAAGAGAAAAAAGAAATAACAATATAATTATATTTGGCGTGGATGAAATAGAAAAATCAACATTGGAATTAATAAATAATATAAAGAAAACATTTAAAAGCGACATAAACATTGATATCGAAGAAAATGGAATAAACAATATATACCGAATAGGAAATAAAAATAGAGAAGGTAATAAACCGAGGCCAATCCTCTGTTCTTTCGTAAATGGATGGAAAAAGAGAGAGATAATCAGAAACAAGAAGGATCTTAAGAAGATATATGTCACGGAAGACTATCCAAGGGAAGTTATAGCTAAAAGGAAAGCTTTACAGGCGGAGCTGGTAGAAGAAAGGAAAAAGGGAAAAATAGCATTTTTGAAATATGACAAGCTTGTAGTGAAGGGAAATGAAACAAAAAGAAAACGGGAAACATCTTCTTCACCGCATTCTTCGGACATGCAACCTAAAAAACAGCAAACCTCCATAGCCTTTAAGGCTAATAGAACTAACGCGTGCGATGTGATGAGAAACAGATCCAACTCTCTTACTAACGTCCCTACAAACAAACAACAATAGCAACAGACTCTCGGCAAACGGAACATACAACAACACAAAGAAACAAAAATATCTACAACAATAAAGCAACAGCCTCCCCCAAGCCGACTGGTCATCGTGGGGGAAAATGACCAACACCCTCTAAGGTTTGATAAACAAAACAGGAGAAATAATTGTGACATTCACATAGCGTCGCTTAACACACGATCATTAAGAACCCCAGAGAAACTAATTGAATTAGAAACAGCAATCAACGAAATTAAATGGGATATTATTGGAATAAGCGAAATGAGAAGATTAGGAGAAGGAATAGAAGACAATGGAAAGTATATACTACATTACAAAGGAGAAACACCAGGGCAATATGGTGTCGGTTTTTTGATAAAACGGAGATATACTGACCGAATAGAAGAATTGAAAGGAATATCTGAAAGAATAGCAATTCTCAACATCAAACTTCCCATACAAAATAGAAAAGATGAATATTGGTCAATTATTCAGGCATACTCACCAACTGAAGCAGATAAAAAAGAAGATGTAGATAAAATAGAAGACTTTTATCAAAAATTACAAAAAACTGTTGATACTGCTCACAAAAACATAATATTAATGGGTGATTTTAACGGGCAAATTGGTGTATGCCACAGAGGCGAGGAGCATATTATAGGAAGACACGGTTATGGCAACAGAAGTAAAAATGGAGAAAAATTAGTGAATTTCTGTTTAGAAAACAAACTAAGCATCTTGAACAGTTTCTACAAAAAGAAAAAGAATAAGAAATGGACGTGGACTTCCCCAAATGGGCTGCATAGAAATGAAATTGATTATATTATGACCAATAAACCAAAAGTTTTTAAAGACATGGCAATTATACACAATTTAAATTTTAACTCTGACCATAAAATGATTCGTGCGACGCTACGAGGGATACATATAAAGAAAAGTCGAAGGTTGCAAGCTAAATCGGTACCCTATGTGAATATTGGAAATAACGTGGAGCTAATCAACAACTTAAAAGAAATTCTATATAGAAAAGAAGAAGAAAAATGCAACAAATCAATCCAGGAGAAATATTGCGACTTTGTAAATACCCTCAAAACTGAGGTCAGGAAAGTCTATACAAATAATAAAGTAATACTATCCACCAAAACAACTCAATTACTTAAGGAAAGAAAATTGCTTCTACAAGGCACGAAAAATAAAGAGACACGTAAAGAAATTGCAGAAATAAGTAAAAAGATCAAAGAACAAATAAGAAAAGACAGAAAGCAAAGAAGGACAAGCACTTTTCAATATCATATTAAGAAAACGGGCGGAATAAAGAAAGCGTTTAAAGAGTTAGAATTAAAGAAACATTGGATACCAAATATGGAGGATAAACAGAGAAAACGTTCTAGCAAAAGAGTTGAAATTTTGAATATTGCTACGGAATATTATAAGGAGCTTTATAAGAGCAAAAATGGAAAACTCACTACGACTACGATGGACGACACGCAAGATTCTGAACCTTTACCACCTGTTCTAAAAGAAGAAACAGAAAGAGCTATTATTACGCAGAAGTTAGGAAAAGCACCCGGGCCTGATCAAATTACTAATGAACTTCTTAAAATATCAATGCCAGTGATTGTCCCCAAACTAACCAATTTATTCAACGAAATAATAAAAACAGAAAATATTCCAGAAGATTGGACGAAATCAGTAATAGTTTTGTTACATAAAAAAGGAGACAAAATAGACATTGGCAATTATAGACCGATAAGCTTAATGTCTAACATATATAAGATCTTTTCAAAAATTATATTATTTAGACTAACTAACACCCTCGATGAAAATCAGCCAAAGGAGCAAGCTGGATTTAGGAGCAACTTCTCGACTATAGACCATATTCACGTCCTGCGACAGATACTTCAGAAATACAGAGAATACAATAAAATATACTATGTGGGTTTCGTAGACTTCAACAAAGCTTTTGATTCTTTGGAACATCACTATATATGGGAATCATTAGAGCGACAAGGCGTCCATAGAAAGTACGTACGAATACTACAGAACATTTATGGGAAAAGTACAGCACAAATAAAATTGGAAATAACAGGCGACGAGTTCCCAATTGGAAGAGGCGTCCGTCAAGGTGACCCTATTTCGCCAAAGATATTTTCAGCTGTGCTGGAAATGATTTTTATGAGACTAGGTTGGGATCATTTCGGACTTAACGTGAACGGAGAGAAACTGAGTCATTTGAGATTCGCTGACGATTTAATACTCTTCTCCGAATGCCCGAATACATTGAATGTAA
The DNA here is from genome assembly GCA_033319125.1 of Parnassius glacialis. Lineage (NCBI taxonomy): Eukaryota > Metazoa > Arthropoda > Insecta > Lepidoptera > Papilionidae > Parnassius > Parnassius glacialis. The sequence continues at coordinate 38,453,598 of JAVANC010000020.1, forward strand.
TGTTACAACAATTATCAGACGAAAGTGCAAATGCAGGTCTTACAATAAATTTAACAAAAACGAAAATAATGACCAATTCTCCACTAAAAGATATTATCAGAATTAATAATCATCAATTAGAATACGTAAATGAGTATATTTATTTAGGACAATTAATATCACCAACAGAGAACATGCAGAAAGAAATTGAAAGAAGAATAGCTAACACTTGGAAAAAATTCTGGTCGTTAAGTGAAATAATGAAGAATAAAGAGATGCCAATGTCGGAAAAAAGAAAAGTTTTCAATTCTTGTATCCTGCCATGTCTGACATACGCATGCCAAACTTGGGCCTTAACTGAACAACAACAAAATAAAATCAACATATGTCAGAACGGAATAGAGAGAAGTGTATTGGGAGTACGGAGAAAAGATAAAATAAAGTTAAAAAGGATAAAAGAAAAGACAAAATTCGGAAAAGTCCAATCAGTATGCAGAAAATTGAAATGGCGCTGGACGGGACACATGTTGAGAGAAAAGAAAGAGAAATGGACCAGAATAATAACTGAATGGTACCCTAGAGAAAACAGAAGAAGTAGAGAAAGACAGCCAAAGCGATGGGAAGACGATTTTAAGAAAGTAGCTGGACCAGAATGGTTACGTACAGCAAGGGACAGGAATAAGTGGAAAGCCTTAGAGGAGGCCTTTGTCGAAAGACAAGCTGTTATTAGGTGAGACCAACCGAATGCCGAGAACATGATTTAGTTAGTTAAGTTAATTTGTTTCCTTACCTTTCAACTTTTAAATATTTTTTTTTGTCAATGAGTTTAAACCAACAGCAATAAAGGCTTATTTTATTTTTATTATATATATATATATATTAAAATAAAAAAATAAGTAAATAAATAATATTACTATTGGTAAACTAAGGATGTAGCCAGGCATATAAATATAGGCAGGGTTGTTTGAAATAAACATTATACTCCATTCGCCTGCACATATTAAGTCATATCAGAAAGATTTTATTTCTCCGCTCCTAGACCACTCGGAGTCTGTTAATAGTGGATACCATACACCACTATTACACTAGTTTTGCGTTGAAGTCTTCCATTAACTCTTCATCAAGATGTGACGAGGTTGGTGCGTAAACCTGTATGACCTTTAACGAATACCGTTTTGTGATTCTGAGTATAAGGTACGAAAACCTCATCGACACACTCACAATCTTTACAACGTTGTTCACGAGAGCCTTGTGGATGATAAATCCGACACCTCCTTGAGACAGATAGTCGCCCTCCCGGTGATAGAACAAGTTGCCGGATTCACAAACATGATGGCAACCGAACCTTCACCGGAGATTTTTAGCACCCCTTGCTCCGCCGTTACCGTGGTCGCCACCGTAGCTAGGAATAGTGGGTCCGCCGGGTTCTAGGGGCCGTCTCTTCGTTATTTTAATCTTGGGGGTGTTTGCCATAGTTGCCACGATTGGCGCTATTGTTGTTATCAGGAAGGTACTGCTGCTCATCTCCTGCCTGTTTCCTTCTGTGGCCTCTCACGACACTCACGGGAAGATATGAGTATCGACTATTCTTAACCACCACTTCACTGATTCATACAAAAATACCACACCCAAATCCACAGTCCGGTAATCTGGCAGCATTTATCAGTCTGTGAACATGGTGTAGTGATTCTCTAATACATCACATGTGAGACAACTTCTATTGTCATGTTTACAAAATACCGCTCTCTGTAAGTTTAACAGTTTACGAGTGATCGGGTTTTAACCGTGAACGTACAAGGGAGATATTGCGTTATATTATACTCGTACTTTGGAAAATATAGCCCACCTGATATCAAGGCGGATATATTATAGCATATTCTTATAAGATATTAATCTACTTTTCGTGTACATAAAAAGAATGCTTATCTTCAGCAAAATTTACAGTAAAAAAGATGTTTTTAGGGTTCCCTACCCAAAGGGTAACCAACGGGATCCTATTACTAAGCCTCCGTTGTCCGTCCGTCCGTTCGCTCGTCCGTCTGTCCGTCCATCTGTAAGTCAGCGAGCTGAATCTCATGATTCATGATAGGTGGACAGTTGAATTTTTTACAGAAAATGTATTTCTGTTGATGCTACTATTACATAAAATAATAAGAATTAAAATAAATTAAAAATTAAGAGGGTCACTCCAACTAGAAACGTGTGTAACGACGGTACGGAATCCTTTATGCAAGAGTCCGACTCGCACTTGGCCGGTTTTTTAAGATTCACTGCGTGATTTAAGAAGCATATAATAACAATGTCTGATTAAATATTAATTGTTCCTTGGAATTTTACATTTCTTCATTTATTTCCTTGTTTATTTTTATTATTATATTAGCAATGTTGTTTTTATTCAGCTTGTCTGTTTCGTTGGTCTAGGTGGTTAGTAGGAGCGATGGCTGATCACGTAGTTACGGGTTCTAATCCCGAGTAGGGCCAAAAATCATTTATTCTGCAAGCAGCTATTTTTGACCCTATTCTTCGTTGACAATCACCTAAATTCGGTCTGGAGTACATTAATCTTTACATAAAATATTTATGTGATTGACACGTGTGTACTTTAAAATATGTAAATGTTTTGTAATTGGTGTTTCAAACAAAAGGCAACATTTTAAGGACGACTTTTCCACCAATAGGGCGGCGGCACTTGGAATGAAGTGAAATATTTGACAGATTTCTTAGCGGGCGAGATGGATTTGTTAGAAAAGTGTGGTAAAGTATTTATTTTTGTTCCTGAGTATTTAAATATATTTTATGTTAATTATTATTTAAACAGTGGTAGAGCCACGTGGCAGCTTTTGCTGTCGCACGGATGGGCCGGCTCGAACCGGGGTGGTACCACGACCTCACAGAATACCAACGTGAAGTAGAGGTTTGCCCCTGCGTTTCGCTTGGTGAGTGCAGGTGGCCGGAGGCCCTTTTTACTGGAAATTAGGCATTCCATCGTAGTCCTCACGGGTGACAACGCATCTACATTTTGATTTGGAATAGAGGATAGATGTAGATGTCTATGGGCCGCAGCAGCCACTTACCATCAGGTGGACTGTGTGCTCGTTTGTCACCCTTATCCTATAAAAAAATAGAAATGCATAAACCAAACTAAGGATAATCTTAATAGTAGCAGAATTTAAGAAAAAAATTAAAAATGTATAAAACATAAGAGTACATCACCTCACGGCCTTTCGAGAGTCCGATGAAGTTTTTAGAGACCCATAGGCTAAAAGCATTAACATCACAGTAACCAGAGATCATGCATTATCATATCTGTGCACATACACTAGAAATAGAAAACTTATAATTAAATCGCAACTTTTCAATGATGATGAGATTGTGTAAAAAATAAGTTCAACTTAGTCCCGATTAGCGACATCTGGTAAACCCTCATTAAAAAAATGAGAAAATATTCACGTGTACTTATTGCCCAGAGAAAGACAATTAAAAGGTAGACACAATCCCGACGAAAGTCAATTTGACAATTTTAATTAAAGGTCAAATGAAATACGTACGCCTTTTTGACGAAGCGTTAAATATTAAAAAAAGGACTAATAAAAATGGATTAAACAGGGCTGTAACTCGTGACGTGAAAAGGTGGGTTTGTCAGCTATCATTATTATTTGTTCCCCTTGGACCGTCGCCGCGGACAGTGAGAAATTACCTGCACGTGTAATAAATTACACAGAACCGTTTTTGGAACTGGTTATTTAGGTACACAATAAAAATAAATAACTTAATCATATAATTTGAATTTGGTAATTTTAGTAGTGTCTTATAAACTTACAAGTCAAAATTTAAAAATACAAAATAAGATGATTACTTGAATATAAAATTGCTATGGCGTTATACAATCTGGATATATCCGCAGTTGTGTATTTATAGGTTTTAATTTAAATTAGAAAATCAACCAACTGTATAAAACACTACTAATCGGACATATGAGACTAGGAGTCAGAAAGTTGACAGAGCTACAACCCTGTACATCGGAAAGCATTGCATTAAAGACGAAGCATCAGTCTTGTCGAATTTCCGTCCTATCATACTATGAGCGCGAAGGAAAAGAAAGTGCATCTGTGTTTGCGTACATAGTTGTGCCCATAACCCTCTCCTGCGCAGATGGCTAGTCTCCGTTGAGACAGGCCGTCGTGACTGAAATTCACTTAGACACTTTAAAAGGATTTCAGTTGACAACAGTGTCAAATACTCAAATGACATTTTATATGGCCCCTGTACACTACTCGCGAAGTTGATCGAAGTTGGGCGAGTAGAATAGTGTAAAGAGGTACTTCGATTCACTTAATGCAACCTCGATTTCGATCGCTGTCGGATTTTTGCGCCCGACTCAAAGGACTTCGCGAGTTGCCCGAAGTTACCACGAAGCGTTTCACTACACTACTCGACATACGCCAGTTATATATAATTTTTAATACATAAATGTTAAATATGTAGCTTGCTACATATTTATGTATCTATATGGTTAACGCATTGATGTACCACAGACTAATAAAAATATAAAATAGCAGCTGCCTCTTGAGCATTATTCATGTTAAGGGTACGGGCGACTCAAGGCGAGTGAGCTCTTTGCGAAGTTGCACGAGTGTGTGGTCACGTTATTCGGACTGCGAGTGACGTTGACGAGCACTTCATCGAGGTTACTTCGCGAGTAGTGTAGAGGAGTGCAATAAACTTATAGTGGAAAACGAGTTGACAGTCCACCTTATGGTATGTGATTTTTGTTATCAATTTGTACACTTGTAACCAATTTCAGAAAAAAGGCTACAAATCACTTAATTTTTATATATTTTTTTGTAATAACAGTCACCTATATGTTTGTAATACATTTATTTTTATTTATTTAAAATACTAACAGTTCAACGTAACGGATATCCGACACGATTCGTAATGACTCTCGAAAACAGCACGTAGACGCGGCTCAGAAAGGAAATCGGTCTGTAGTTCTTAAAGAGTGCGTTGTCACCTCTCTTGAAGAACAAGACCACCGCACTTCTACTCCACGCCTCCGGTGTAATGCCATCATGGAAGATGGAATTAAAAAGCTTCTGAAGGACTTCAAGTACCGGTTTTCCAACCGCTTTCTGAAGCTCCACTGTAATTCTATCCTCGCCTGGGGCCTTGCCGTTTTTATGGTGCTGGAGAGCCATTCTAATCTCGCTCAAACTGACTTCCGGTATATCATCGAAATAGTGTCGGATAAGACTCGATCTTGGATCGTTACTCACACTTGCGTGTGGCTACAACGATGATGTGTGCAGCTGCCCATAAAACCTTTCAATCTCCCTCAAAATCTCAGGTGTCCCGGAAACGACGCTGCCACACTCGGTTTTCAGCTTCGACAGTTGGCTCTTTCCGGCAGACGGATCTCTAGCAAAGACTTTGGAGCCCTGGCTCCGCTCGTTCGTTTCTTCAATACGAGCAGTATTAAATTTGCGTAAGTCACGCCGCATTTGGAGATCTGCCTGTTCAGTTACCTGTATGCTGTCAAATCTACTGAAGACTGCAGCTTCATATCCCGTCTAACAGCCATGAGATTAAGAGTGTGAACGGAGAATTTTGTGTTCTTCTGCGGCGGGTCTTGCTAATCTTAGCTCCGACCACATTGACAGATTCCATGAGCTTGTTATTCATATCGTCCACTGCATTGCAATCTTCCAGGCACTTAAAACGGTTTCGTAGCTCGATTTGAAAGGTTTCGGGACTTCGGATTAGAGTATAAGAGGGACGGAGCGTTGACTTCATTAGACGTGACCTCTCCAACTTAACGTTTAGGTTCAGTGTGCCTCTCACCATTCGGTGATCGCTGCCGGTTTTCACCCTCGCGATCACTGAGACATCACTGAACAGTTGTCGTCTGATCGTCATAATGAAGTCAATCTCATTTTTTGTCGAACCGTTGGGGCTCGACCAGGTCCACTTTCTGTGGGGCCGCTTCTGGAAGAAAGAATTCATCATAAAAAGTCCGACTTTCAACTTGAAATCGGCCAGCTGCTGGCCTGTTGGGTGCCGTTGCCCTATTCCTAATTTCCCTACTAACAGCTCACCGTTTGCTCTTGTGTAGTGGGTTTTGGAGGAATGCATGGATCTAGAGATATCCTCATACATTTCCTTCATCTCCTCATCGGGATGTGCCGAGGTTGGTGCGTAAACCTGAATAACCTTCAGCGGATACCGTTTGGTGATTCTGAGTATAAGGTACGCAAACCTCGTCGAAACAATCTCAATATTTACAACGTTGTTAATGAGAGACTTGTGGACGATAAATCCGACACCTCCTTGGGACAGATGGTCGCCCTCCCGGTGATAGAGCAAGTTACCGGATTCGAGGATTACCGTGTCCTCCGCCTCTCTTCGGACCTCGGATAATCCTATAATATGTCAGCGCAACTTGTCTATCTCTTCTTCCAGCTCCACCATCTTCTCGTCAGTCTTCAGGGAGCGTACGTTGTATGTTGCCAGGTCGAGTCGTCGTAGGTGGCAACCGAGCCTCCACCGGAGATTCTTAGCACCCCCTGCCCCGCCGTTACCATGGTCGTCACCGTAGCCAGGAATAGCGGGGCCGCCGTGGACTGGGGGCCAACTCTTAGTAACTTTATCCATTTGGGGGGTGTATTGCCACCTTTGCCACGCTTGGCGAGTGGGTTGGTAACCGCAGTTTTTTATTGTGATATTGCTGTTATCAGGAAGATGCTGCTGCCCATCTCCTGACTGTTTCCCACTGTCGCCTTTTTGACACCCACGGGAAGATATGGGGTAGTGGATATTCTTAACTGCCACTACATGGCAATGTCTGTTTATCAACCTGTAAATGTCTATTATGGAGTAATTATTTTACTAATATTAGATCACTACTCAAATAAAATTCAACATTAAACTATTAAAAATATTTTAGATATTGTTAATACTTCAAATATGTTTACTTGAACATAAGAATAAAATACCACAAAGAGTGAATGTTAATTCTAAAACGGCTTAAATAAAATAGCTCTGTGAGAGCTTTGCGGTAAAATTCAGCTGGCTTAGAGCGTTTTACGCTCCATCAGGTTAAAAAAAGGAGGCACTCCGATTTTACTAAAACTTTAGCTTCCCAATGTAATATATTGCGTATATTTACAGAATCTATTATTATATTTCGCAGCAAAATAAAATGCCTTTTAAAATAGTTGTCAATGTAATTATTTATTACTGATGACCAATAACTACAAGTATTTCTTGTTCACAGAGATTGTCAAAGATAAATTCAGTTTACAAGTATTAGATTTGTAAATTAAATTAAAAATAAATGTAAATGTTATGTAAAGATATAAAACTTAAGCTGTTACTACAGCTTAAGTTTTATATCTATACATACTTTTTACATAACTCTAAAAAAGAATTATCTGACCGTATGAGAATGCAGTATGAAGTTTATCTATATTAAATTTGTATTAAATGTATTATGTTCGCGCTGTAGTGGCGGCGTTAGTGTATCTTTCATATTAGACAGGGAAATGATACCGGAGATAAAGTGATAACAACTCAAAGTAATAGAAATTTTCAGCACCTATGAAGCCATCTATAGAGGAGGCCCAAGTTTAGCAGTGAACTTTTAATAGACTGAAATGATAATAGTGAATGTTCTATCAAAACAGGCTCTTCATTGTTTTTTAAGCCTTCATTGTTGTTTATAAATATATTATACATAACTAAATTGCAATAATTGTATTGCAGGATAGCAAACCAAGCAACCAACCGTTAAGCAATTCTTTTTGTAGAATATACTCTTATTTTTTTTCGTGTAGAAATCGAACCACTATGACATCGAGCCGCTCTTAATTTGAAAAAAAAGATATCACATATACAATTTCAATTTAAGGAAATAGAAAATAAGTTTTATTAGACACTAAAAATGTTTTAATTCGTAAAATTAGTTTAATTCATTATGTAGTGTTCGCGTTAAATACTGAGAATTATTCGACCTTTAGTTTGTATTTAATCTCAGTCTCACGCTTTAATATTTTTCACGAACGAAGTCTCGTGGAAATATGCGAACTAAAATATAATGTATGGAATTTGACAGATAATGTAAAATTTCGTGAAAACTGTTAGATATTCTATGGTATGAGGGACTCTTCTTATACCATAGTTTAAGCCCGAAACTTACAAATTATGCTGTGTAATAAGACGAATAATGTAAACTGTATGGAGACGTTAAGTATTAATTCATGTTTTTATGTACATCAAAAAGTCGAAAAACCCCCAACACACAATACCACTTTTGTTCATAAACAGAACGATTTCATCTGCATAATATGCAATGTTGCCTTTCGCTCTTAAAAATTCAACTTTTATCCTTCTTTTTTCTGTTTTGTATCGAATTCGGGAAATGGGAAAGTTAATGGTCTGAATATATTGGTATTGTTCTGGCGTTTATTGAGTACGTACTACGAATGTTTCGAATGTCTTTATTCGGAATTGAAACTGTCGAATATCCGTTACGTTAAACTGTTAATATTTTATAAAATTAAAATTAAATGTATCACAAACATACAGGTGACGTTATTACAAAAAAAATATAAAAATTAAGTTATTTGTTGCCTTTTTTCTGAAACTGGTTACAAGTGCACATATTGACAACAAAAATCACATACCATAAGGTGGACTGTCAACTAATTTTCCTCTATAAGTGTATTGCCTCCTCTACACTACTCGCGAAGTTACCTCGATGAAGTGCTTGTCAAAGTCAGTCGCCGTCCCAAAAACATGACTACACACTCGTGCAACATCGCAGCTCACTTGCCTTGGGTCGCCCGCACCCTTAACATGAATAACGCTCAAGAGGCAGCTGCTCTCCTCTATTTTTATTAGTCTGTGGTACGACGTCAATGCGTTAACCATATAGATATATAAATATATAGCAAGCTTTTTTTTTATATAGAATAGGGGGCAAACGAGCATGCGGCTCACCTGATGGTAAGTGACTACCGCCGCCCATGAACAACCGCAACACCAGGGAAATTGCAGATGCGTTGCCGACCTTTTAGAAAGGTGTAAGCTATTTTCTTGAAGGTTCCTAAGTCGTATCGGTCCGGAGCTACATATTTCACATTTATATATAAAAATTATATATAACTGGCGTATTCCGAGTAGTGTAGTGTAGTGAAACGCTTCGTGGTAACTTCGGGCACCTCGCGAAGTCCTTTGACTCGGGCGCAAAAAACCGACAGAAAATTGCATGAAGCGAATCGAAGTACCTCTTTACACTATTCTACTCGCCCAACTTCGATCAACTTCGTGAGTAGTGTAGAGGGGCCATATAAAACAAACATTTGAGTATTTGACACTGTTGTCAACTGAAATCCTTTTAAAGTGTCAAAACAAACATTAAATTTTACGTAATCCAGATAGAATTTCAGTCACGACGGCCTATCTCAACGGAGACTAGCTATCTGCCCAGAAGAGGGTTATAGTGCACAAGTGTGTACGCAAACACAGATGCACTTTCTATTCTCTCGCGCTCATAGTATGATAGGACGGAAATTCGACAAGACTGATGCTTTGTCTTTAATGCAATGCTTTCCGATGTACAGGGTTGTAGCTATTCCAACTTTCTGACTGCTAGTCTCATATGTCCGATTAGTGGTGTCTTATACAGTTGGTTGATTTTTTAGTTTAAATTAAAACCTATAAATACACAACTGCGGATATATCCAGATTGTATAACGCCATAGCAATTTTATATTCAAGTAATCATCTTATTTTTGTATTTCTAAATTTTAACTTGTAAGTCAACCAAGTTTATAAGACACTACTAAAATTACCAAATTCAAATTATATGATAAAGTTATTTATTTTTATTGTGTACCTAAATAACCAGTTCCCAAAACGGTTCTGTGTAATTTATTACACGTGCAGGTAATTTTTCACTGTCCGCGGCGACGGTCCAAGGGGAATAAATAATAATGATAGCTGACAAACCCATCTTTTTCACGTCACGAGTTACAGCCCTGTTTATCCATTTTTATTGGTCCTTTTTTAATATTTAACGCTTCGACAAAAAAGCGTACGTATTCCATTTGACCTTTAATTAAAATTGTCAAATTGAATTTCGTCGGGATTGTGTCTACCTTTTAATTGTCTTTCTCTGGGCAATAAGTACACGTGAATATTTACTCATTTTTTTAATGAGGGTTTACCAGATGTCGCTAATCGGGACTAAGTTGAACTTATTTTTTACACAATCTCATCATCATTGAAAAGTTGCGATTTAATTATAAGTTTTCTATTTGTAGTGTATGTGCACAGATATGATAATGCATGGTCTCTGGTTTCTGTGATGTTAATGCTTTTATTCTATGGGTCTCTAACAACTTCATCGGACTCTCGATAGGGCGTGAGGTGATGTACTCTTATGTTTTATACATTTTTTTTTATTTTTCTACTATTAAGATTATCCTTAGTTTGGTTTATGCATTTCTAATCTAATTAACATAAAATATATTTAAATACTCAGGAACAAAAATAAATACTTTACTACACTTTTCTAACAAATCCATCTCGCCCGCTAAGAAATCTGTCAAATATTTCACTTCATTCCAAGTGCCGCCGCCCTATTGGTGGAAAAGTCGTCCTTAAAATGTTGCCTTTTGTTGAAACACCAACTACAAAACAATTACATTTTTTAAAGTACACACGTGTCAATCATATAAATATTTTATTTAAAGAATAATGTACTTCAGACCGAATTTAGATCAGTCTCAACGAAGAATAGGGTCAAAAATAACTGCTTGCAGAATAACTGATTTTTGGCCCTACTCGGGATTAGAACCCGGAACTACGTGATCAGCCATCGCTCCTACTAACCACCTAGACCAACGAAACAAACAAGCCGAATAAAAACAACATTGCTAATATAATAATAAAATTAAGTTAGGAAATATATGAAGAAATGTATAATTCCAAGGAACAATTAATATTTAATCAGACATTGTTATTATGTGTGTCTCAAATCACGCAATGAATCATAAAAAAAAATCCGGCCAAGTGCGAGTCGGACTCTTGCATAAAGGGTTCCGTACCGTCGTAATACACGTTTCTAGTAGGAGTAAAAGTAAAGTAAAGTTGCAGCCTATTTACGTCCCACTGCTGGGCACAGGTCTCCTCTCATTTCTGAGAGGGTTTTAGGGCAAGGAAAAGTCCGCCGCGCTGCCCCTGCGTGTTGGCGAACTTCACATGTCTTTGAAATATTTTTTTTTATTTCTCAGACATGCAGGTTTCCTCACGACGTTTTTCTTCAACGCCGAGCACGTGGTAAATCAGCACTTAAAATTGCAATTAACAATTTCATTGGTGCCGACGGGGCTCGAACCCGGGTTGCTCGAATACTGTGAAGCTTACAGCGAGCTCTAACCATCTGAGCTACCACGGCTCTAGTAGGAGTGCCCCTTTTAATTTTTAATTTATTTTAATTCTTATTATTTTATGTAATAGCATCAACAGAAATACATTTTCTGTAAAAAATTCAACTGTCCACCTATCACGAATCATTCAGCTCGCTGACTTACAGACAGGACGGACAGACGGACGAACAAACGGACGGATGGACAGCGGAGGCTTAGTAATAGGGTCCCGTTGGTTACCCTTTGGGTAGGGAACGCTAAAAACATCTTTTTTACTATAAATTTTGCTGAAGATAAGCTTTCTTTTTATGTACACGAAAAGTAGATTTATATCTTATAAGAATATGCTATAATATATCCGCTTTAATATCAGGTGGGCTATATTTTTAAAGTACGAGTATAATATAACGCAATATCTCCCTTGTACGTTCACGGTTACATTACTCTTTCATGGTTTATTTTTATTGGAACAGTACACATTCCTGCATTAAATTACTTTATTAAATTACGTTTGAAGTGAAACTTCTATATATGTATCGACGTAGTGAACAAAGAAGGTTGGTCAAATCGTACCAGACGACGAAACGATGGCGTCACTATATGTCGTATTTATGAAAAATATTATTATTTTTAAGGTCTTAAAAAACACTAAAAATGCGTCTCCAAGTAGCCACAAAAAAGTTATCATATCATTATGATTCATAGTAAGCTAAGCGTTTTGTTCAATTGCATGCTACGGATCATTTGTCATCGACATGTTACATAATCTGTGGTCATCGATCGACACCATTGATTGTCACCCGGCAATCATTCGCATCATCATATTTGCTTCACTCGTTGTTGTGGATTGAGATAGTACTGTACTATTTTAGATTTGCTTCTGTTGTTTTGGCCTCGGCATTGTTTTACGGACTGATAACTACCACTTGTAACGATTATTCTATGCTTTTGATTTCTGGACACTGATTTTGCATCTTGGATATTTGTGAGAGACATCATGCAGACTACAGCTACACAACAAAGACAACTGGCCCTGCACTTGCTATGTGTTAATTGTAACATTTGCATTGATACACTTCGCCGCCATCTCGTTTTTCAGCTTTATATTAGAGTAATTTCTAAGATCTGCGAGTGGAATTCTTCAACAATAGTACATATTTACATACCTACTTAATTTATTACACCAACATAAACCATCACACACATTCCTACATCATAATACAAATGTAATTCTTACTTTAGATCACTGAAGAAGATTACATATGTGATGCTAACCTCAAAAGTATTGTTGACGTTATTATAAAAAATTGTGGCTATTTAGATATGATTTTCAAACGGGATAGTGTTTACAACATAAAAACAAACCAATCTAGCTATAGCTTGTTTTGGGGCATGAAAAATAAAAGTCTAGTCCAGCTCCTATAAAAATTTGGCCATTGTTCTTTAGTACAGTATTAAAAATCAAATTAGTCACGTTTTCTTGTAACGTTTCATGACCGGGGCTGCATTACTATACTATTATTTAGATAGATAGATAACACTTTATTGTACGCCAAAAAATAACAAAAAATGAGAAAAAGAAATGTGGTACAATGGGCGGTCTTATCGCTAAGAGCGATCTCTTCCAGACAACCTTTGGATGGACAGCATTGCAAGAAAACAATAAAAACATGTGGGGTTTGCTGAAAAAATAACATTATTTTTATTAAAGCCATAAAATAAAAATATATAATGGTATATAAGGAAATTAAAGTACAAATATATACTTTAAAACTATTACATATAACATTAAAGTGCCATACATATAAAAAATATTGTAACTAAATAAAGGAGAATAATTATATACAAATGAACTGGATAGAATCAAAGTTGAAAAAAGTAATCATGTACGTACATGTTACTTAAAAACCAGTAGGGATTGAGCGCGTCTTGCTGATAACGGCAAGTCATTTCATAATCGAACAGCTTGTATTGTGAACGATCTGTCCAAAAATTTGGTAGTGTAGGCGTTTTTAATATCAAATTTTCTGATGATCTCAAATGTCTCAAATGTGATTCATTGAGAAATTCAAACCGATATTTTAGGTAAGAAGGATAAAAAGGATTAAAAAGAATAATATTATTTATTTATGTAAAATATAAAATAAAAGAAGAATGATATTTCGTAAAGAAACTTCATTTCGTACACGAACATTTAGTTTTATTGAAAAATGCTACCTAGAAATTTCTCCTGTATTGTGGAACAGAATAGAATAGAAATTAATTAAAATTAATAATACGTGGATCTACCTTAAGTCAAAGTTTTAATAGCGCAAACATACGTGAGAAGCACTGGCTCCTGTTACATAATTTAACACTAGTTCAGGAGCCTATGGATTTATTAAATTACATAAACTAATATTTACATGACAAATTAAAGTAAATTTATTTTGGTCATGAAAGGAAAAAGGGAGATCTCCCGTCGGGCAAGGTGATCGGCCCAGGGAGCGACTGACGCACCAAGTGGTAGTTCGGAGCTATTCTTTAAATATTGCTTTTACTTCGGAACTTTGATAACGATTAGGTTTCGATGTGTTTGGCTTGTGTCGCGATGACAGCACCGCCACATTACCCCCCTGTTTAGATCGGAGGTCTAAAGTGCTGTGCAGTCCGATTGTCGGTGCGTCCTTAATGCCGGTGGGGAATGCATGCTGTTGTGCGTAAGGGCAAGTGACGTCGCGTCGGTGCGAACGATATGCCGGTGTGTAATGCATGCCATACTACGCACTCGCAAGTGATACTAGTGAAAACGATGTGCCGGAGGAAGTACCAGAACTCTGCCTTATAGAGTCGAGATGAAGACAAGTTGCAGGAGCTGAATACTGTAGAAGTCGATTCTCGGGAGTGCATAGTACGGGTTCTTGAAGATAATGTCGAATGCTGTTCACATCATGTGGGTTGGTTACCAGTTTGGATATCCTGACAATTCATTTATAAAAGAAGTTGCCGAAATCAGCAAGGAGGGCACGAAACTCTTAATTAACAGATATTGTAATTAATGATTCGGTTATTTCGTTTTAACTAAAGGTGACGCTTGCTGTGTTATCTTCCAAAATATGAAACTTTGAATGCTAAATTATGTAAATCAGAATAATTGTTCAAACATTTCATATTAAATTAGTCTTCACGTGATGATAAATGGTTACTGTAACCAACTTTAAACAAAGAAGGCTACAGTACAGCGTTTTCGCCACTGATGACTAAGATGGAAAGCCTTTCAGTCCGTTAATATATTGGCTCTCTTTACACTATTCAGACAGCAGTGCATGCACTGCTGCTAGACGGCAAAAATTAGTGGTGAGTAGTATATAGTACCTACCCCAATAGACTTGAACTTGACTTGACTTGAATGGGCGAAAGAGAAATCCTACCACCTAATCTTCTTTAGGCTGATTTTGTCGCCACTGAAGTAATATAACTTAATTGATGTGGGCGTAATTTAATGTAGCTAGGTCACTTTAATCATAATGTTAAATAACTAACGAGTTTGAATTACAATTTATTACAAATAACTGCTGTGAGCAATGTACATTCACTATTAATTTCGGAAGAAGGGGGACCTTGAGACCACACTACCAGAAAATATTGTAATGTTAACACATATCCTATATATATTCAACTGCGAGGCACAGGGCTCTCATTTTTGAGAGAGTTATGGAGCAATAAGTCCACCTCGCTACTTCAGTGCGTTTTGGATGCCTACACATTTATTTTTATTCCTCAAACATGTAGTCACGATAGTTTTCTTTCCCGTTGAACACGTGTAAAATCAACACTTTAAATAAGTAACAAATAACTATTACCTTGGTGCCGATGGGGATTAAAGCCCGATCGCTCGTAAACTGTGAAACTTACAGAGAGCGCTATTTTGTAATCATGACAATAGCAGTTCTCTTACATATGATGTGTTAGAGAACCATCACATCATGTTCACAGACTGGTAAATGCTGCCAGATTACTGGACTTTGGATTTGGGTATGGTATTTTTGTATGAATCAGTGTATGAATGAATGAATGAATATACTTTTATTGTACACCACGAACAAATATACAAATGACATAACAAAAATCAGATTATATTATGTACAATTTGGCAGCCTTATCGCTACATAGCGATCCCTTCCAGGCAACCAAAGGTGTTAAGGAATAAAATAATGAATAGGTAGGTGGTAGTTGGTGCAATATAATTATACGATATATAATATCAATACATGCGATTTATTATTAATAAATGCAAAAAATAACATATAAATAACTAATACATGAAATAATATAAATTACTAACACATAATAAAAGAAAGTAAAACATATAATATATACATGTACATACATATATATAAATATAAATATATAAACAAACTTACATATATCCACCCAAAAGTACATATCGTCACCGGAAAGCCAATACTACTTAAGCGCCATTTTGGCCAGAATGAGTTATGTATATATCATTGGATTGGATTTTTTTTCTGCGTCGATTGGTCTATATTTCGTGATGATCTGAGCACTTTTTGGCGCTTAAGCACTGCAAAAGTATGGTATTTATCATAATTTTCATGTTTTGACAAATACTTACGTAATAAAAATTATGATTAATTTTTAGTCGTTGTCAGTTTAGTATTTTTCATTACTGACAACAGACATTTCAATTTTGTTCAGCAACTCAAAGTACTGTACTTTGAGTCATTGGTATAACTTTTAACTTTACTCTGGCCTTAAGGCCGGCAAAAAATACTAGCATATATGTAGATAAGTAACTTTGCCTTATGTAGAAATTGATAATCATGGCGCGTTAGTATATTTTGTTTTCGTAATTTTCTTAGAGGGGACGGTTTTAGTAACTTTGCTTTACATATCTAAGTATTTGAGTTTCTATTTAGAATGTTTTACATTTTATTAATTATGGGGTATTTTACTCCACAAAATATTAATAGTTGATTTAGCATTTAGATGTGTGAAAAACGTTAAAGAATATTCAGTTAAGTCTTTTGAAATAAAATTTTTTTTGATTATGATTTGTAAAGGACGTAAGTACAATATATATTTTGATTTACAAGAAGTTTTAAATACGCCATATGGCCAAAGTATGTTATTATACTACAGTCGCAAATTAGCTGTATATAATCTTACTTTTTATGAGTCCAGAACTAGAGAAGTCTATTGTTATTCTTAGACTGAGACAGAAGGCAAACGTAGAGCTAACGAAGTGTTCACCATCATAGAAAAATATATCACGATGGAGACGATCGTAGTTCAGTCAGACGTCTTTTGTTTTATAGCGATGCGTGTCCCGAACAAAATAAAAAATGAAGTCTTCTTGCATGCATTCATACTCATCTGCAAAATTACAAGAACATTGCGAGAATTCAAATGAATCATCTCTATTTTTATAGGATAGGGTAACAAACGAGCACACAGTCCACCTGATGGTAAGTGGTTGCTGTGACCCATAGACATCTACATTTACCCTCAATGAAGAATCAAAATGCAGATACAGATTTAATGTGGTAGAGCTAAGCGGTGGCTTTTGCTGTCGCTCGGATGGGCCAGCTCGAACCGGGGTGGTACCACGACCAGCATACCAGCGTGAAGTAGAGGTTTACTTCTGCGTTGCGCTTGGTGAGTGCAGGTGGCCGGAGGCCCAATTCCCCCCCCCCCCCATCAACATGGTAGTGGAATTAAATAAAAGGCTACCCCAGGAGGGTACCAGCACCCCTGGAGAATCCCTCGCTGAGCATCCACGACCAAACTACTCCACTCCTGGGCGTGGGTGCTCAGGCTGCCCCGCGTATTCTGGGGGGGGGCGAAATTCTGCTCAAGACGAAACCTGCTCGGGGCAAGCGGAGCAAGAAGACAAAGGCAACCTCTGCCACGCTTACCGTAGATTTCTGCAATATCAGGGGACTTCATTCAAACCTTAACGCCGTCCACTACCATCTGGAGATAGCTAAGCCGGCCTTGCTCTTTCTTACCGAGACACAGGTGTCCTCCCCGGCTGATACGTCGTATCTCTCCTACCCGGGGTACAAATTAGAATTTGTGCCCCGGGCTGGAGTTTGCGTGTATGTCAGAGAGGACATCTGTTTTCGACGCCTCGGCAGCCTTGAAGGTACGGACCTGTCCATCCTATGGCTGCGCGTAGACAGCGACGACCATCCCCGCGTCTACGGGTGCCTCTATAGGTCCCATAGCGGTAATGCCGACACAGACCGACTCATAGACCACGTCCAAATGGCTGCAGACTCCGTGCTACAACAGGTCCCATCCGCAGAGATCGTGATACTCGGTGATTTCAACGCCCACCACGCTGAATAACTTGGTTCTCGTTTAAACGATCATGCGGGTAGATCTGTCTATGACTTTGCTTTGGCATATGGTCTAACACAACTGGTTACTTCGCCTACGCGGATCCCAGATGTGGAAGACCATGTACCTTCCCTGTTGGACCTTCTGCTGACCTCTCATCCGGACGGATATCAGGTCTCCGTCGATGCCCCTCTGGGCTCTTCGGACCATTGTCTGATCCGGAGTACGGTGCCACTCACGCTCCAATCGCAGTTGCGATCTACAGCTTGCCGCCGTGTTTGGCACTATAGGTCAGCTGATTGGGAAGGGATGCGGTCTTTTTTTGCATCCTACCCTTGAGGGCGGGTTTGCTTCTCGCCGGAAGATCCCAGCATTGTTGCCGATTTTGTTGCTGATGTGGTACTTCAGGGTATGGAACTTTTTATTCCATTTTCTGTGGTGCCCATCGGAGGCAGATCCCAGCCATGGTTTGGTCGCTCCTGTAAAATAGCATCACGCTATAAGCAGGAGTGCTACCAGGCCTGGGCTGACGCATCAACGTCTCGGGATGTAAACACCAGCGCATTAAAAAAGAAGTATAATTCCGCCTCCAGGTCCTTCAAAAGCGTCATTGCCAAGGCAAGGTCTGAGCACATCGGCAGAATTGGCGAGAAGCTAGTTCGCCTTCCTTCGGGAACCCGTGCATTCTGGTCTCTCGCCAAGGCTGTCCAAGGGAACTTCTGTCAGCCATCTCTTCCATCTCTGCACAGAGAGGACGACTCACTGGCCCATGCCGCAAAGGAGAAAGCCGATCTGTTGAGCTCTCTTTTTGCGTCCAACTCGACTCTAGATGACGGGGGGAACACACCGCCGACCATCCCGCGATGTGAGTGCTCCATGCCGGATGTGCGATTTACACAGCGCTCGGTCCGCAAAGCACTCTTCTCCCTGGACGTCAACAAGTCGAGTGGGCCCGATGGAGTCCCTCCCATTGTGCTGAAGACGTGTGCTCCGGAGTTGGCACCGGTTTTAACGCGTCTTTTCCGGTACTCCTACTCCCAAGGCGTAGTCCCGAACTCATGGAAGACAGCTTTGGTGCACCCGATCCCTAAAAAAGGCGACCGCTCAGACCCGTCCAACTACAGGCCTATCGCCATCACCTCCTTGTTCTCCAAAATAATGGAAGCCATTATAAACTGCCAGCTCATGAGGTACCTTGAGGATCACCAGCTGATTAGTGACCGCCAGTACGGTTTTCGTCGGGGTCGATCAGCTGGTGATCTTCTAGTCTACTTAACTCATAGATGGGCGGAGGCAGTAGAGTCCAAGGGGGAGGCATTAGCCGTTAGTTTGGACGTAGCGAAGGCCTTTGATCGGGTCTGGCACAAAGCGCTTCTTTCGAAGCTTCCTTCCTATGGGCTTCCCGAGAAATTGTGCAAATGGATCACCAGTTTCCTTGCTGATCGGAGCATGAGGTCGTAGTAGACGGTGAATGCTGTGATTTCAAGCCTATCAACGCTGGTGTTCCACAAGGCTGCGTGCTATCACCAACGCTGTTTCTCCTGCATATCAATGATATGTTGCTAACTGGCAGCATTCATTGCTATGCGGACGACAGCACTGGTGATGCCTTATATACCGGCCGTGCCAATATTTCTCGGGAAAACGTCGCCGAGTACCGGGACAAACTTGTGTCTGAAGTCGAGTCTTTGCTTAACAAAGTCTCGGATTGGGGGCGACTAAATCTAGTCCAGTTCAATCCCCAGAAGACACAAGTTTGCGCGTTTACCGCTAAAAAGAACCCCTTTGTCGTATCTCCTCAGTTTCAAGGCACTCCCCTTACTGCCTCAGCCAGTATCGGAATCCTTGGCGTCGACATATCGAATAGTGTGCAGTTTCGTGGTCACTTGGAAGTGAAGGCCAAATTGGCCTCTAAAAAGCTTGGCGTGCTCAGCAGAGCGAGACAGTATTTCATGCCGGCACATCGCTTGCAACTTTACAAAGCGCAAGTTCGGCCCCACATGGAATACTGTTCTCATCTCTGGGCCGGGGCACCCCAGTGCCAGCTCCTTCCACTTGACCGCATCCAGCGCAGAGCGGTTCGAATCGTCGACGACCGAGTTATTTCTGATCGGCTCGATACACTGGCACTGCGTAGAGATGTTGCATCTCTTTGCGTATTTTATCGCATTTATCACGGGGAGTGCTCTGAGGAATTGTTCGGACTAATTCCAGCCGCTCAATTTCACCATCGCACATCGCGACAAAACTCGCGTTACCATCCATACCATCTGGATGATTGGCGGTCCACGACTGTGCGATTTAGAAGAAGTTTTCTCCCTCGCACGACTTCCTTGTGGAATCAATTACCACCAGCGAATTTTCCGGACCGATACGACTTAGGAACCTTCAAGAAAAGAGCTTACACCTTTCTAAAAGGTCGGCAACGCATCTGCAATTCCCCTGGTGTTGCGGTTGTTCATGGGCGGCGGTAGTCACTTACCATCAGGTGAGCCGCATGCTCGTTTGCCCCCTATACTATAAAAAAAAAAAGATACGTCGTCACCCGTGAGGACTAAGATGGAATGACTCTTTTCCAGTAAAATGAGTCTCCGGTTCTCAACACTCACCATACGAAACACAGCAGTATCAAACTGCCATTTCACGCTGGTACTCTGTGAGAGCGTGGTCCTTTCTCGGTCAAGCCGACCCATTCGTGCTACAACTATACTACTAAAATAGCTGCAGCATTGCTCTACCACGTATTAATATAATAATTCTTGAAATGTATGACTATGAATATGGAAATTTTCTATGTGCCATTAATGTTCAGGACACCCTTCAAGATACGGATGTAGAAGACATTATCTAATTATGAAATTTAAAAATTATTGATTTCTTAATTTACGCGAACACTACACATTTAAATAAAACTAATTTATGGATTTTATCGCGTATATTAACTTATTTTATATTCCTGACGTTTCGAGTACTTTACATCCCCCATGGTCATGGAGAGCCTGAGGTGTATGACGTCCCAATATCACAGTTAACCAAGGCAACTTCCAGATCAAAAATATTTACCCCGAATCTCAAGCGGCGACGCACCGCGAGGGGATGGATGGCTGACAGGGTTCTATGAACAAATCAGTCGCAAGTGCGCTCCTCGCCAGGGTACCTGCAGACCCCCTGGCGAGTAATAAATCCTCTAAATCCGCTTACCTTGGTAAAGTGGTCTCTGCCAAGGTGGACCTTTAATTCCCCCATACTCGTGGGTACAAAAAATGGAAAAACAAAAACAAGAAAAAACCAAAACCGCCGGCAACGGCAACGGAGAGGAGAAGAGGAACGATGCGGGGACAGAGTCCGACGCCGCATCGAGCAGCGTGGGAGGCTCAGAAAGCTCCCGACGCGTGGGGCCTGGGACCGCGGAGACCAGTAAGTTCTTCCGAAAGCGGTCCAGGCGGGATGGCGACCAGGGGTCGTCAGCCGGTGAAGAGGAGGTTTCGGCCCGGAAAATCCCCACCAACAGGCGGGGCGGGCTGAGAGGCAAGGGGAGGGGGCCCTCTGACAATCAGAGGGCCGAACGAGTGGCAAAGCTTGCCGAGGAGGGGCGCCACCCGGGCGATACGGCTCGGGTATCAGGCGAAGAGACGGATGCGACTGGCGGCTCCGAGGTGGAGCGTAAGGCCAGATTCGTAAAGGAGGTGGAGACCGCGATCAAGGTCGTGGCCTACAAGCAAAAGCCCTCCTCGAAGTTCAAGGCCATTCCCGCGGCCTCCGCCTCCATCATGGCGGCTGCGGAGGCCAACTTTGTTGGGACCGAGCCTAATGCGGACGAGGTGGCGAAACTGCGGGCGGACGTGGCCGCCTGACGTCCGCCATGGCGACTCTCCAGAAGGAGAACGAGAGGCTTTGCGCAGACCTGGCCAGTCTACGTGAGCCTGCCTCTCGCGCGGCGCCCCAGACGCAGCGCCCAAGCCAGCCCGTGCCGGTGGAGAACCAGGTTCTGAACCTGGTCCGGCAGGAGCTGGCTGCCTTCCAGCACCGTTTCTCTGTGCTGGAGGGCATCGTCCTGCGCCCCCCCCCCCTAGGTGCAAACAAGACGGCGGAGAGGCTGGCAACGGTCTCGTACGCGGCGGCCACGGCTGCCACATCCAGGCCGGGGCCGTCCAGCCAGCCCTCGGGCGGGGCTGCAGTTGCACCTCCCCCCCCTGAAAAGCCGGCTCCGGCAAAACCGGTACCGGCTGAACCGGCTCCGGCTAAGCCGGCGACGGGAAAGAGAGGCAAGGCGAAGGCAAAAAAGGGCAAGGCGGCAGCACAGGGGGTCGCTGCGCCAGCGGCCGCCGCCGCCACCGCCCCCCCAGCTCCATACACCTCCCGCGGCTGAAGCCGGTTGGCAGGTGGTCGGGGACAAAAAGAAGGGGAAGAAGGCAGCCAAAAAGGCCCAAGAGCAGGAGCGGCAGCGCCAGTTCAGGGTGCGCAAGATCGTTGCTAGGCTCCGCGCCCCGACGACCGCAGCTGTAGTGATTACACTACAGCCGAACGCGGAAAAGAAGGGCGTTACCTACCGCGATCTGCTCGCGAAGGCGAAAGAGGCGGTGGATCTCGGGGAGCTCGGGATCACCGGGGGCTTCCGGCTCAAAGTCACCCAAACGGGGGCCCGTACGCTGGAGATCCCCGGGGAGTTCAGAGGCGCGACCGCGGACGCTCTGGCTGCGAAGCTCAGAGCGTCCCTGGACGCGGACGAGGCCCGAGTGTCTAGGCCCGTCAGATGCGCAGACCTGCGCATCATGGGTCTGAACGATTCGGTATCGGAGGAGTTGGTGGCCGCCGTCGCCAGGTCCGGGGGGTGCACTACTGACCAGGTCAGGTCAGGCGCCATACGCCCGGACCAACAGGGTATGCATGCCGCCACGGTGTGCTGCCCTGTTACGGCGGCCAAAACCATAGTGGAGGGCCGAAGGCTTCTGGTGGGCTGGGTCTCAGCGCAGGTTAAGCTGCTGGAGCCCAGACCTCTGAGGTGCTACCGCTGTCTCGTGGGGCACCACGTATCAGTGAAATGCGCCTCGGGGGTTGACCACAGTGGCCTTTGCTTCCGCTGCTGTCAGTTCGGACACATATCGGCGACCTGCTGTGCCACGCCGCACTGTGATGCATGTGCGGCGACCGGCAAGCCAGCCGATTACCGGACCAGAAGCAAGGCCTGCGTGCCACCCGCCAAAGCCAAGGCCGCGGGTAGGGGAGGGCCCTCCGCCGCCACCGCCTCTGTGGCCACCGCCGCAGCCGCAACTGCCGCCGCCGCCGCTGTCACTGTCGCCGCCGCCGCCGCCGCGACACCGACGCCCGCAGAGGGGCGCCCCGTGGAGGAAGCTGAAATGGAATGCCTATAACGGCCCCATTAAGCTTACTCCAGGCGAATATCAACCACTGCGCCTGCGCTCAGGATCTGTTGTTCCAGAGCATGGCGCAGTGGTCGATTAACATCGCTGTGGTCGCTGAGCCGTATTTTGTCTGGCCTAGGGAGGACTGGGTGGCGGACCTTAACGGCTCAGTGGCCATCATTTCTTCGGCCACCGCCGGTACCCCAACCCTTGAAGGTGTCAGGAGCGGTCAGGGCTGCGTAGCAGCACGGTTCGGGGAGTTCGTCGTTGTGGGAGTGTACTTCTCCCCGAACCGATCTCTCGCCGAGTTCCACAACTCTCTTGCAGAGCTGAGAGCAGTCGTCGTCGGAAGTTATCCCCTCCCCGTACTTGTCCTCGGGGACTTCAATTCCAAGAACTTGGCTTGGGGTTCTCGTCGTACAGATGTGCGGGGTAGGATGGTGGAAGACTGGGCTCTGGAGACAGGCCTGGTCGTCCTAAATCGGGGTTCTGTCCCCACGTGTGTGCGGATGCGGGGCGAGTCGGTGGTGGACATTTCGTTTGCTAGCCCCGTTCTGTCGCCGCGTGCCATTGACTGGCGTGTCATGGTGGGGGTGGAGACCTACTCCGACCACCGGTACATCCGGTTTGACGTCTCCACCCAGCCCTCGAGCGCGCCAGTCCATCAGGCCCCGACTGGTCCGCGTTGGGCGCTGAAGCAGCTGGACCGGGAGCTCTTCCTGGAAGCCTCGATCGTGCAGGCCTAGGTGTCATCACCGAACAGGCCTGCCGACGTCAATGATGAGGCAGGGTGGTTCCAGGAGGCCATGTCCGAGATATGTGACGTGGCAATGCCCCGCGTCCGGCCAGGAAGCGCCCGGCGTCAGGTGTATTGGTGGTCACGTGAGCTGACGTCTCTACGCGAGGCGTGTGTCGCCGCGCGGCACCTGTACGCCAGGCATCGCAGGCTCCACATTCGTCCACCGAATGCGGCAGCCATTGAGGCGGAGCTGTACGAGGGATACAGAGCGGCGAAGACCGCCCTCCGGGAGGCTGTCCTGCGGGCCCGGGATCGGGCCCATGAGGAGATGCTGGAGACTCTCGACAGAGTTCCGTGGGGGCGCCCTTACAAAATGGTGCGGGATAAACTCTGCACCTGGGCCCCCCCACTGACGCAGAGTCTCCGGCCTCAGCTCGTGGAGAACGTGGTGAGCGCTCTGTTCCCTGCGCGAGGGGAACATCCGCCCCCGCCTATGGCTCCGCCACCTGCGGTGCCGGAAGCGGACCACCAGGACGACGACGACGACATCCCGGAAGGGACCGGGGTAGACCTGAGAGTGGCGGTACGTAGGCTCAAGGCCAGGAATACCGCCCCAGGACCCGATGGCTTGCCTGGCAAAACCAAATGCGCATGCTTGGAGAGAGGCCAATTCTCGCTTCGTTGGAAGACGGGGAAGCTGGTCCTCATTCGGAAGCCAGGGAGCCCTGTGGACTCTCCGTCCGCATACCGGCCCGTGGTGCTGCTCGACGAGGTGGGCAAGCTCTTTGAAAGAGTAATTGCAAACCGCCTCGCCGAGCACCTTGCGGGGACGGGGCCGGATCTTGCGGAACACCAGTTTGGTTTCCGCAAGAGGCGCCCTACGGTGGACGCCATCATGCACGTGAGAGCCCTCACGACAGGGGATGCAGTGGCCAGGGGGGGGGGGGTTTCTTGGCGGTGTCTCTCGACATCGCCAACGCCTTCAACTCCATGCCCTGGAGCTGCATTAGGGAGGCACTCCGGTATCACCGGGTGCCGACCTATCTCCGTCGTATAGTCGGGGACTATCTGACGGACAGGGCCGTCATCTACCCCGGTCGCAACGGTGAGTGGAACCGGCGAGAGATGTCGTGCGGTGTCCCACAGGGTTCGGTTCTGGGGCCGCCCCTGTGGAACATCAGTTACGACTGGGTGCTGCGCGCCGACCTCCCTACCGGCGTCAGCGTAGTTTGCTACGCTAGCCGGGGAAGGACCACGCTCTCACAGAATACCAGCGTGAAATGGCAGCTTGATACTGCTGTGTTTCGTATGATGAGTGCAAGACTTCAAGTTACTGTAAGTTCATACTGCGTAGATCGGAACAAAAATTAATAATTTTTAATCTGGAGGTAGCCGTGGTTAACTATGACATTGGGATCATACACCGCAGTCCCCCCCGTGATCATGGGTGCGCTGTAAAGTGCTTGAAACGTCGGGAATATAAAATAAGTTCATATACGCGATAAAATCCGTAAAATTATTTATATTTAAAAATTATTAAAAAGTATTATAAATTTAAAGTTTATTTTACACAATATTTATACTCAGGTTTAGTAGATTTTTAACACCATTTAAGTATTATTTTCCAAACTGCATGATTAAATATAACTTTTTTTCACAAGGTATTCAAAATACATTATGCATATCAATTTAATCTCTTCGAAAATTGTGCCAAATAATAGGTTACTTAATACATAATTATTATTAATCCACAATTTTTTCTTCTATTTCATTACTGCAAACACAAGATGGGGATTGCGCTAACTTGAACTTAAACAAATAAGCCTTAAATCCTCCATGACCAGTTAATAATTGAGCTTTAATATTGTCCATTCTTATCAGTTTCAGTGTCTTGTGAGCTTCTCTTACGTCTGGGAAGAAATTTTTCGTGACTGCACCTGTTGCTGCTTCGCTATATCGCTGCTGCCACTTCACGCAGGTAGAGTCCCTGGTTAGTCGCTTCGCGAAGGATAGCGGACACTTGTCATAAACTGGTGCTTGTTTGTTGGATAGTGCAGCCGTTTTGGCAAGCTCATCAGCCCTTTCATTGCCAGGTATACCGATATGTGCCTTTATCCAGTAAAATTTAACCTCGCTGTTTTTATTTACTAATGATCTTATGCGCTCTCGTATTTCAGCTGCCAAAGGATGAAGGGACGAGCTGTCGGTTAGACACTCTAGAGCTGAACGTGAATCGCTTAGGATTATTCCTTTCTTCAATTCGCCGAACTTGCACATCATATCTAACGCTTTTAATATTGCGGTAAGCTCTGCCTGATAAACGCTATAATAACTTTCTAGCCGAAAGGTAGACTTACGTATTTCGCTGCCATCTTTCCATACACTGACAGCGCCACCAACTTTCCCTTCCAGCTTGCTTCCATCCATATATAATCTTGGCTTTAGGCAGTCTATTGCTTGTTCCTGATCTTGAGAGCTTATCAGCTCAAAAGACATGCGACATCTTTCAGCAGGATGGGGTAGGCAAAAAGGACTTATTGGTTTTTCGATGTCTCTTCCCGGAAGTTGGTTCAGTGGCTTTCCTTGTTTTATTTCATAGAGCGAAAGACATTTCATTGCTCTTAAGTCGAGGGGGAATATTCCTGCCAGTATAACGCTAGACGTGAAGGAGACTGTACTGTGACCTTTACAGATTTTGATTGCGAACATTCTTGTTATGCGCTCCAGTCTTTTCTTCATATAGTCTTTTTTACGAACTATTTACAAAATTTATTTTAGAAACTACTTGGAAGCGACCACCTCATTCCAAGGGTTTATTATCAACCATGTATTCATTTATACTATAATAACCCTTTTTTACAGTTACAGCTTAATAAAACATTTAAACTTGGTAATAGAGAGAACCTGTACACTTTCCGGGACCTTGTTGTAATAGCGTATACATTGCCCCAAGAATGAATTACTGACTCTGTGGAGTCGAGAAACTGTCATCACTAGCTTGTGTTTGTTCCTAGTATTTACAGAATGGATATCACTTTTTTACTAAAACTATCTTTGTTTTTGTGAACGTACATTAAATTTTCGTAAATATACTGAGAGGCCAAAGTTAATATATTAATTTCTTTAAATTTATCTCTAAGAGACTCTCTCGGTTTTAGATTGTAAATAGCTCTAATGGCCCTCTTATGTAAAACAAAAATAGTTTCTGAATCAGCCGCATTTCCCCATAGCAAAATCCCATAAGACATTATGCTATGGAAATAACTAAAATAAACTAATCTAGCTGTCGCGACACTTGTGAGACCTCTAATCTTTTTTACAGCATAGGCTGCAAAACTTAGTCTGCTTGCTAATTTGGATATATGGGGGCTCCACTGAAGCTTTGTGTCTAGAGTGATGCCAAGAAAATCGGTGGATACAACAGGGCTCAATTCCTCCCCTTTTAAAAGCACATTGGTATTCAGACTCTTAACATTCGTTGTTGTAAATTTAACATAATTAGTTTTATTTCCGTTCAAATGCAGATTATTAACGTTAAACCAATGCACTAATTTTGATATAGCATTATTCACTTCGTCACATTTCAATGATTGACGTTTAAGTTTAAAAATCAAGGAAGTAACATCAGCAAATAATACTATATCGTGACTATCCCCTACAAGGTGAGGTAAGTCATTAATATACACCAGAAACAGAAATAGGCCGAAATTCGAGCCCTGGGGGACACCCATTAGTACAGGTGACCCTTAAGAACTTTTACCATTGATAATAACTTTCTGCTTTCTATTACTTAAATATGAAATAATAAATTTAAGCGCTGTGTTGACACCATAGCTTCCTGACTAATGTGTCATGGTGAACACAGTCGAAGGCCTTGGAAAGGTCACAAAATATACCCAAAGCATCCTCAGAATTCTCCCATGCACAAAAAAATATGTTCAATAAGCTCAACTCCAGCGTCAGTTGTCGAGCGACCCCTTGTAGAACCGAAATGATTTTTATGTAGCAATTTATAAGACATTTTTTTTAAGAAACTTCTGATCTAAAATAATTTTTTCAAAAAATTTACTTAATGTTGGTAGTACAGAAATTTCTCAAAAATTCGCGGGGTCTTATGTACTACCAGATTTAAATATAGGTATGACTTTACTATGTTTCATTAAATCAGGAAACGCACTAGATTCGACGCTTATATTAAATATAGTGGCTAGATAAGGTGCTAATATATCTATTATAGATAAAATAACTTTAACGGAAATCCCCCATAAGTCTGCCGTTTTCTTAACATCAACAGTTTTAAAATATTTAACGATATCTTTAGGCAGTACTCTATGGAATTTAAAAGTATTTGAACAAGCCTTTACATTTTGTTTGAGCAATGATTTGGCGACACTAGGAGAAGAATTTACTGATTTTGTTATCAAAAAAGGAACATCAGTAAAATGTTTCTCAAAAGCCGTAGCAACTTCTTAATCAGATCGCGTTAAATTATTTTTAATATTCAATTGAAAATCCGAGTTGCGCGGTTTGACATTGCCCGTTTCACTATTTATTATTCTCCAGGTCATTTTCATTTTACCGGATGCAGTTTTAATTTTGTTGCTTAAATGTATAAATATTTTAGAATATGTTTTTACATAATCTCTAAATATAACACTACTATTATATGATATTTCATCATAGAGCTCGTATAACCTTCGCCTACTTTTATAAATTCCTACTGTCGCCCATTCATTAAATGATTTGCGACTGTTAAAAGAGAAAGTCTTAGAAGTAAATATTCTACTAAATTCACAACTAAAAATTTTAAATAATGTAGCATACAAATAATTAGCACTATTTTTAAAAGTCTTTTTATTATATTACTTCTAAACCTCTCCAAGCGATGTTCATTTATTGGAACAAACACAACTTTAAAAATAGCATCTCGTTGCTCCTGTGTAAATGTTGAATTTTTTTTTATTTTCGAACAAATACATTTGTCCTTACTACAGGTAGGTTTTATTTCCCGTTGAGTTCTAGGTGTATCTTGACATATTTTTTTTAAGTCATAAACCCTGAAACCTGTATAAGATTTACCTTCCATCCTCAGTCTTTTATTTAAGTGTTTCCAATTCATAGGTTTTGCTGTTTTACGTCTTTTTCGCCCTTCGTTCATATTGTGATTGTTTGGATCAAAACATGTAACATTTGTCTCCGGATTTGATGTTATCCCAGTTTCAGGTCTTACAGGGGTCTTAGAAGTTTCTGTAACCAGTTCAGTATCATATGTGGGAATTGCAAAGGAAAGTTCAGGTATCGACGTAAGCTTGGTTTCACATCTCTGAGAGGCGTAAGAGGTCCCTGCAAGTGTTTCAAAATTGGCTATGGTAATTATGGCAAAATATGAACTATTTTTTTCTGGATTTAATGTAGGCTTAGGTGAAACTCTCTCCGTGGCGTCAGTGTTCTTTAAAACTATTTCAGTAGGTGCTATTGGTGGCGCAACAGGAAAGTGAGCAGAATATGCTGTTGCAGGAGAAGCATGACTAGCAGTTGTGGAATCGTAAGTTGTACAGTCATCATCTGTTCTAGTAGAATTTATATTTGTAGGAATTAGATCTTGATAAAATAAATTATTGTTATGATTGGGATAATCATAACATATTGGTTCTAAGGGCATCAAGAGCAAGGGCCATTAAGGGGAAAGAATATTTGATTCTAATTGAATGTTCTTTTCTGTTATGGGATTTGAAATCAGATCTTCGAGTTGTATAAAATTACTTGTATCCGTGAGAGTTTCTGCAGTTGGAGGTTCATCAAAATCAGTAATTTTTTTCAATATGACACTTATCTTAATTTAAAACTATCAATGTAATAGGCACTCTTGTTTTTTTCGGCTGATTCTGCAAAAACACGTGCATTTGTAGCAAACAGAAAATCAAACAATAAGCAGAATAATTGTATCGAAATAGAATTTCAAAAAACTGACTTCAAATCAAAACAACTAATAATTAATGTTAAATATCGATCGACCTGAAATGTGATCCAAAAGTTGCAGCCTGTATATGTCCCACTGCTGGGCACAGGCCTCCTCTCATTTCTGAAAGGGTTTTAGGGCAAGGAAATGTCCGCCGCGCTACCCCAATATGCGTGTTGGCGAACTTCACATATCTTCGAGATAACTTTTTATTTTTTATTTCTCAGACAATTAACAATTTCATTGGTGCCGGCGGGGATCGAACCCAGGTTACTCGCGTACTGTGAAAGTTACAGCGAGCGCTAACCATCTGAGCTACCATGGCTCTGAAATGTGATCTACCTAACAAAAATAGAATCATCAAAATCAATTAATAGTTGGTGAAATTATCGCGTAACAATCATACAAAAATATGACTATAATTGTTATTTAAATGTTTAAAACTCGCATTGTGATGCGTGCAAAATAAGGTAAAGTTAGCACTTTAAATAGTTTAAAGAGATAAGTTTACAGATAAAAGTTACCTCTTTATTTGAATTATTTGTTGGTTCTTCATTATTTTGTTTAAAAACCAAGTTAACTAATCTCTTTCCTCTATTCATTTTTCCAAACTGAAACTGAAACAAAAACAGCAAGCATTATAAAATAGCTAAATTATAACGTATGGAACCAGATGCAAAATATTCTATCTCTATGAGGATGCTAAACAATGTACTTGACTGTGAATCGAAAATAAACATACAAAAAGTACTATATGGAAGCATTCACATTTTTGTTAATAAATATAAACATGAATGATGAAATATGAAAAATTTATATGAATAACTTACCTAAATATCATTCCCACATAATAAAACTGTAGTTTTTAAAATAATTCGCACTTACCATACAAAAAACGATATAAAATGCGCAATGAACTCGTAGCGTGTCCCAACCAGTACAAAAATGCTCAGATAGTACACAATGCTTCTAGTAACAATGGCGGCTGAGAAAGAACCAATTGAAAGAAGCTAATTTTGGCGGTAATATTCGAAATAGGCGCCATTACGATTTTGAACGATGTTCCGGACATCAGATATAACAATTTAACATTAAAAAAGTAAAAGGCAAAGGAGACGGTCAATTTCTGGCCCAGTCTATGTACAGTATACCGTAAAAAAGAGAAAAATTCAGGGATTTTGTTAAAAATAAAATGAGAGAATAAATCAAACTAAATAACTTGCAAAAAATAAAAATGCGATCCCAAGTTTTTGATGGTTTTACAAGATGGTGCCCTTCCAGTCATAAAAAAGTAAAAAAGACACGGTTGTTTGTCAAATGACATTTCTGTCAAATGATATTTTTATTTATTTCGAGCTTGTTGTGAACTCGTGAATGTGTTTAATTGTGGATATCTTTGGAGATTTGGTTTTTTGTTTGGACTTTGGATTACTACCTTTGACTCTGCTTTTGTTTTATGGACTTAATGATTTACGTGAGATTTCGAATTCGTTGATATCGGATATCTGTATTCTGTAGAATTACATTTTTATCAGTAAGCAGGTATGTGCTAATGAAAGATGTTTCCTTAGGCTATTAAACGCATTTGAATGGCATGCTTCTATCTGTAGTCTGTTAATAATTATTAATTTCTACATAAGTTCATAATGGCTGCAAAATCTTAATATGATGTAATTATCTTTCAATTCATCTGTTAAAACATGTTGCACTGTTTAAAATGCGCTTCATCAATATAGATAGTTTATTAAAATAAGATTGTTTTGTTCTAGATGGATGAAAATGCACCCATATGTTCACAATGTTTTGCAAACGTGTTACAAGAATTATCTGTCGGCACAAATCTTGAAAATGAGCTCTAGCGCGCTAATGCCAATACTATCAGTATATTGTATGTTTGGTATCAACGAAGACTGGGTAGCAGATAAGTTTTGACCCAGTTAATATCATCCCAACAAGACTCTGTTTTAATAAGAGGCCGTATAAAATCTCACCATCACTCGGGCAGAGGTTATTATACATATATAGGTACTGTTGGCGAGACAAGGGACAAGTTGGGATGAGATGGTTGCAGGTTATTATTGCAGTTGCACTTCTGGACAAGAGACTTGCTGTGCCCACATAATGACCGTTGTCTGGTATTTGTGTTGGGCTCGGTATCAAAATTCCATAACCGCACCGGCCTCAATTCTGGATGGCATTTTAGTAAGAGAGGATTTTGAAGTAGGATAAATAAATAAAAAATAATAAAATTAAGCTGTTATATTTATATTACCTTAAGTATCCAAAACATGATTGACCTAATGTTTCACTTTCTATAATTCATAGGACTGTTAACCTTCGTTATGATATTATCCAAGCTTTAAATGTCTGTCAAGGCTTAAGGCATACTCTGACACGCTGAGGACCTGTTATATGAAAATATTTGTACGCCGGAAACGGCAGAATATTTAGGATATGAATTTTTTTGTAACAACTGTAATGTACCATATTATAACAAATAATATATATATTATCTATGATTGTACTCTACCACTTCAGCAGCCCAGATAGACACATATACCTGAACAGAAATTAGTATTTAGGATTATTCTGTTTATCCACCTTAAAACAGCCACTCTAAAGTAAAATAAGTTAAATATATTCTTTATTATTAGTGCAATAACGTAGTATCTCAGGGTGATTTTTTTAGGGTAGGGAAACGGAGTTACCCGCTATTCATATATAATCTCGGATTTGAGCTATCTGGCACAAATTTCTGTAAAAGCTAACAAAATACTTAGGCCTCATTTCCCCATGTAAAACAAAAAAAGTCCTGGATGCCCCTGGCACTGAAGTGTGCGTTAGTACACACTAATGAATGCAATTAAATAATTTTGTGTGTAGACACCGTTGATTTATCTCAACAATCTTCTTGTCTGGAATTAGGTAGTACATTTTACATTTGTTTTACAAATATCAACAAGAACGTTAGTTGTTTTAAGATCAGAAAAGCACATACGCAACCTTTATTACACGTTATTCTTGTTTTGATAAAAAAAAACAACTATTTTGCCTTACTTTTCTACTAGTGTCGAGACATTTTAGCTATTTTACATAATAAATCTACCTGATAGGCGATATCAGAGATATCAGATATGACAGCTAACGTCAAATCAAAACGACTTCAATCCGCCATTAGTGTTGCAGTTTTTGGTGAGAATAAAATATTAATACCACTGAAATTAAGGCAAATTCGTGGGTTTGAATGATCAAAAGTGATTTAATATTTTATTTTAATTTATTTCCATACTAGTATATAAACTAGGCCTACGCTTGATACAATTTTGGACCGTCTCTTTTAGTAACAATAATTTTTTTTAGGATGTCACTAAAAGATGCTCCAGGCATGCAGAAATTTATAACTTTTTGTCCCTTTAAAGAGTTATTTAAAGTTATGTCTAGATTTTTTCCCATGTCATCGCTATACACAATTATATTATTTTTAGTAATATTTGAGTTATTTATTATTTTAATATCCTCTGCTATGGCACTGTCAAAGAGTTTTGGTGGTGGTATAATATTATCAGCAGACACTGACTCTGAAGAAGCTGGCATCGAACGCTGACACTCATACTGATATTTAACTAAGGAGTCAAACCGCTCCTCATTATATTTACAAGTCTTTACCAGATTATCCATAGAAAATATGTGTTTTTTTATTTCATTTTGGGCTGATTTATATTTATTGGATACAGTTTGAAGGGAGTTAATAAGTGATAATATTTCTGATTTAAGGCACTCTACTTCAGTCTCATAACATTTTTTTATGTTATCCACCTCAATTGAATACAAATTAAGTTCACATAACAATGCTTGCTTTTCTTTACATACATTAACATAATTTTTGGTATTAATCTTATTTCTTATTAATTTTTGTACATTCCTTATGTATTTATTAACTTTTATATACTTCTTCAATTTGGTTTTACTGCAATTAATCCTTACTGTGTTTCCTGAATTGGAAAAGTCGTCACCAGTCAAGTCTATTGTTACAGATTGCTGTAACATTCTTGAAGTATTACATTGTACAAGTTCAGAGAACAGGTTTTGAGTCTGGGAGGCTTTAAAGTTATGTATATATGTTTTAAATTGTGTTATTTGCTCATTAGCCTCATTCAACTGTAAATTCAATGCAGCAATTAACCTGAGAGCTTCCTCATATTCCTTGCTGCATTGGTCAAACTCATTAACCGTTCTCTGTAGCTGATCTCTTTCTTTTATAACACGTGTAACTTAACCATATCACATTTCAATTGTGTATTTTTGGCAATTATGCTAACTTTTTCCCTTTCCTTAAGCAACAGTTCACACTGCTCCTTGGACGCCTTAAGTTCTTGGAGCGCAAGCAGGAGTTGGTTCTCCATCTGGCGCGTCTTGGCGTTGCGAGTATTTTTACTATTTATTATAAATAATAAAAAAAACAAAGATCGAAAACAGAAGGAGCAGAGTAAGCTAATGTAAAGTTGTTGTCGTTTTTTTCTATTTATCTATTTATAAGTCTCAAATCAAATTATCGTTAAAACAATTCGAAAGAAACCCGCAAAGAATGTAATAATCCGAGTAAGAGAATAAATCTTTAATATATATTTTAAAACAATGTTCGTTACCTGTCACTTTTTGTTCCAACACCAAATTGTTGTTATAATATTTATGTATCAACTTTCTTAAATATCAAATACAAAGCGGGAGTAATTAATTAACTATAACATAAAATTGAGGTGGATACGGTGAATTTACAACAATTTAATTATTAAAATTTATCGGGATCAATTACTTTTACAGCTTATCACCAGGGTTGCCACAGCAAAAAAAAGTATTGACGTAATGTAATTAAAATGTAAATGTAAAAGTAATGACTTATGAACGAAGCAGTCAGTCATCAGAGCATCGTTTATTAATCAGCAAAGATAACGAACTTCTGCACGTGTAGGCGACATTGGTCTTTAGACAAAATCAACACACACATACACTGGCATTTTTAAAAACAGAAGAAACGGACTATAAAAGTTTCAAATATAAAGTACTGCAAATTGGCGTAAATAGAACAAACAAATTGAATATATAAATAATATTCAGATCAAAAATAATTTAAAATCAACAGCAATTTAGTACTTAACTAATCAAAAACACTAGGTGCCAATCTATTTCAATGCCCGATTAAATAGGACGTTACATAACAGACATCGGGCACTTGCGGGGAAAGAACTCCTTGGTATCCGTACTACACAGTTATTTGCATTTGGTTCATTTGTCGTTTTCCTTAACTTGAAACAAGAAAAACAAACTAGAGACAATGGTTAATATTTTAAAGGAAAGGGCAACGTTGGTATGCAAATGTACTCGTAGCAGTTACATTCGCATAAATAAAATTATTTAGTGTATCGGACGTTCTTTGTACACTAAAACTAAGATTACTAAAGTAAATGAGGAGATATTCGTATTTATAAAATAATCCTTTTGTTTTCGATGAGTATGGCATGTTGTCCGCCCTTCGGCTTTTATTATTTGACCATAAAAGGATATCTTTAAACATTATTTAACATTCGGTCTAATATATTTTGAAATATATTACTATTGACAATACATAAATATACCTAAAATTGGCAGAATTCAATGTACTACCGGATTAAATAAAGGTACGATTTAACTATGTATGAAATCATAAAATACAGCAGATTTAATATTATTATTAAAATAAATTGCTAGTTGAGCTGCGATTGTATCTATTATAAACGCAATAACTTTAACAGATAAATCAGCGGTTTTCTTCATATCAATAGTTTTGAACATCAATAGTTTTTAACGACTTTCACTTACGAGGGGATCTCGTTGCGGTTCAAGCTACAGTGTTTCAAGCCGCGATATACTTGATACAAACCTAGGCAAGTGGAGCCGATAAATAATTGTGCTCGGTTCGGATAACTGTTCTTGTGCTATTTATGTATATCAAACGCTTCTTCGATACAGCATGTATCGGTGTAACCTTTTTTAAACAAAAAATAGAAAAAGTACAATATTGTAATTATTACAATCAACCAGGACGCCCAAAAAGTATTTGTCAATTTTTTTTAATTTTCATTTACAATATTATACAGTATACGTATATGTATTGGTTTAAGGTGAGGTGAGTATTACAAGAGGGGAAGTAGATGGAATGCCTAATTACTAGTGAAAAGAGTCTCCGGTTTTTATCACTCACCATCTTCTATACATATAATAAAAATGTAAATTGCAGATGTCTGTACATTTCATATTTTTGTAACAGAAGTTATTAAGAGGGACTAAAAATAAGTAATTAAATACATTTATATCAGTTTTAGAATTGTCTATCTGTCTGTCTGTCTGTCCGTCTATCTGTTTGTTTGTTAATGTATCACGTATTAAATACTGATTTATATCAAGAGAATTGTTAAAAAAATCATAAAGCATATCTTTGTGCTAAATTCAGTCTTTGTTTTATTAAAATCGGTTAATTCTATCAAAAGGTATGATCAATATTCTGAAGTATGAGTACGAAGTATAGGTACGAATTTATCCAATGGTAGCGTTGAGTTATCAAGTGTATTTTTAATAGAATATCATAAATCGTAATTAAATTATGTATAATAATGTTCTATAGTATATTTAAACCAAAATAATACGGAATAACCTAATAAATATTTATAAAAATATATAAACCCTAACATCTTAGTTAAAAAAGTACAATAGTTAAACAGTGTTATCGATATATTGTGTTGTGCAAATAATATAAAAAGGCAGGTTGTGTTTTTCTTTCCTGTAGATGTGTAGATTAATAATTGTAGCCAAGTGCCGATCTTTATATTAGTCATAGGTGGAATAACTTAGATACAAAAGTAAACATTATTATGTATTTTCCAAAATATGTTAAACATAAAAACGTATACGTAACGCAAATATGTGACCCCTTGTAGTCAAAACGTAAGATATTCTTCTTCAATTAAAAAGTAACCTAACAGCTTTTAAAATTCGTCTCATATCTGGGCACAGGCATTTTCATATTTTTACGAGGGTTATATATAATTATTTTTGGAACTGTTAAGAATTCATCGCGTTACCCTACTGCATGTTGAAAAACTCATTTATTTATTAAATCTATACAAATAAATAAAATTTAAGTGTTGGTTTGCTAAATGCATATGAAAAAATATTTAGTACTTATAACAAAAAAATAATTTCAAATTTTTTTGCCTGTCTGCTTGCCTGTCGGTTGGGCTCTCTATCTGTTTGTTTCAGCTGATCTCCAAAATGGCTGGACCAATTTTGACGGCACTTTTACTGGCAGATAACTTATATTATAAGGAGTAACTTAAGCTACTTTTATTTTAGATAACCAATTAAGGTTTCGCGCAAAGAAATCATATCCATGTAAAATATCCAATAAAATCCAACCGTAATAAATTACACGCGTACGGAGTCGCGGGGAACAGTTAGTACGAAATAATGCTGATTTGCACTGATATGATCCTTCTTTCGTGTAGTGGCGGTCAAGAATATCCACTACCCCATATCCTTCCGTGGGTGTCGTAAAAGGCGACAAAGGGTAACAGGCGGGAGATGGGCAGCAGCATCTCCCTGATAAAAGCCAAAATTACAATAAAAAAACTGCGGTTGCCAACCCGCTCGCCAAGCGTGACAACTATGGCAAATACCCCCCAATGATCAAAACAACACACAGACGGCCGCCAGTCCCCGGCGGCCCCGCTATTCCTGGCTACGGTGGCGACCATGGTAACGGCGGGGCAGGGGGTGCTAAGAATCTCCGGTGGAGGTTCGGTTGCCACCTACGACGACTCGACCTGGCAACGTACAACGCACGCACACTGAGGACTGACGAGAAGATCGTGGAGCTGGAAGAAGAGATAGACAAGTTGCGCTGGCATATTATATGATTATCCGAAGTCCGAAGAGAGGGGGAGGACACGGTAACCCTCGAATCCGGCAACTTGCTCTATCACCGGGAGGGCGACCATCTGTCCCAAGGAGGTGTCCGATTTATCGTCCACAAGTCCCTCGTTAACAACGTTGTAAAGATCGGGAGTGTGTCGACGAGGGTTGCGTACCTTATACTCAGAATCACCAAACAGTATTCGCTGAAGGTCATACAGGTTTATGCACCAACCTCGGCACACCCCGATGAGGAGGTGGAGGAAATGTATGAGGATACCTCTAGAGCCATGCATTCCTCCAAAACCCAATATACGGTGTTAATGGGAGACTTCAATGCAAAACTAGGGACAAGAGAGAACGGTGAGCTGAAGGTAGGGAAATTTGGAATAGGGCAACGGAATCCAAGGGGCCAGAAGCTGGCCGACTTCATGGAGAAAGAGAGACTCTTTATGATGAACTCTTTCTTCAAGAAGCGGCCCCACAGGAAGTGGACCTGGTCGAGCCCCGACGTTTCGACAAAAAATGAGATTGACTTCGTTATGACGACCAGACGACAACTGTTCAGTGATGTCTCAGTGATCGCGAGGGTGAAAACCGGCAGCGATCACCGAATGCTTAGAGGCACACTGAACCTAATTGTTAAGTTGGATAGGTCTCGTCTGATGAAGTCAACGCTCCGTCCCCCTCGTGCTCTAATCCAAAGTCCCGAAACCTTTCAGCTCGAGTTACAAAACCGTTTTCAGTGCCTAGAAGACTGCAATGAAGTGGGCGATTTGAATGACAAGCTCGTGGAAACTGTCCATGCGGTCGGAGCTAAGTTCTGCAAGACCAGCCGCAGAAGAACACAAAAACTCTCCGATCACACTCTTAATCTCATGGCTGTTAGACGGGAGATGAGGCTACATTCTTCAACGGATTTGACAGCATACAGGCAACTGAACAGACAGATCTCTAAATGCATGCGGCGGGACTTGCGCAACTTCAATACTGCTCGTATTGAAGAAGCGATCGAGCGGAACCAAGGCTCCAAAGTCTTTGCCAGAGATCTGTCTGACAGAAAGAGCCAACTGTAAAAGCTGAAGACCGAATGTGGCAGCATCGTTTCCGGGACACCTGAGATTTTGAGTGAGATTGAGAGGTTCTATGCGCAGCTGTACACGTCATCGTTGGAGCCACACGCAAGTGTGAGTAACGATCCAAGAGCGAGTCTTATCCGACACTATTCCGAAGATATCCCGGACGTCAGTCAGAGCGAGATTAGAACGGCTCTCCAGCACCTTAAAAACGGCAAGGCCCCAGGCGAGGATGGAATTACAGCGGAGCTTCTGAAAGCGGGTGGAAGACCGGTACTTGAAGTCCTTCAGAAGCTCTTTAATTCCGTCCTGCATGGTGGCATTACATCGGAGGCGTGGAGCAGAAGAACCACACCATTTAAGTTTGTAACGCTGGTGTTAGAGAGTGGTTGATGACAGTGGACAAATATCGGACTCGAACTCAGAACATTCAT
This sequence comes from Parnassius glacialis, assembly GCA_033319125.1. Taxonomy (NCBI): domain Eukaryota; kingdom Metazoa; phylum Arthropoda; class Insecta; order Lepidoptera; family Papilionidae; genus Parnassius; species Parnassius glacialis. The sequence continues at coordinate 38,492,866 of JAVANC010000020.1, forward strand.
GTCCACGGTTCATACACGTAGCCGTACCGGCTACTGTCACTGTGACTTTGGGTGATAAAGAATTTGGGCTCATAAAAAAGAACAAAAGGGCGGCACTGAAAATTTCGGGAATCATGGAAGTGACACAACATTACTATTTAAAAATGTATTTATTGCTTTTCGAAGAATTCTCCGCGAAATTTGACATATTTTTCCATACGATGGAACCAATCATTGAAGCAACCATTCCATTCGGAAGTTGGGGTCTCCAAAATGGCCGTTTTGTAGGCGTCCACAGCTTCTTCAGGTGATGAAAATCTCTGTCCACGCAATTTATTCTTTATTTTAGGGAAAGTATAGAAACCATTAGGGCTTAGGTCGGGGCTGTACGGCAGATGGTCTAATAATTCTATGTTTTCTTGCTCTAAAAACTCTTTTGTTCTGTGTGCGGTGTGAGAACTCGCATTGTCGTGATGGAGGATGATGCGGCGTTTGCAGTTCTCTTTACGGAGTTCAGAAACGACCTGTGGCAAACAAATGCTAGCATACCTATTCTGCATTAACTGTTCTTTATCCCTCAAGAGGAATAGTCGTAACATGGCCGGTTTTGGAGACAAACGTGGCCATCATTTTTTTTGCAACACTCCGTGAACGAACAATTTTTGTTGGTTTTAACTCATTTTCGAACACCCAAACTCGTGACTGGTTTTTTGTTTCGGGTTTGTACGCGTATATCCAGGATTCGTCAGCTGATACAATGTTGTACATACAGCATTTGAGGATCCTGTGTGGAATCTTTCGAGAGTTCTGACGCACCAAGTAACGCGAGCCGCTATTGGCTCTTCACAGAGCGAATGCGGTATCCATCGGGAAAATAACTTTTTTACACCTAATTGTTCATGCAAGATTATTTGTATTTGACTCATGCCAATGTCTAAAGTTGCCTGAATTTCGCGGTATGTCACATGTCGATCTTCCTCAATCTGCTTACGCACAGCATCAACGTTTTCTTGGGTGACTGCAGCTTTTGGACGACCTTGACGGGGATCATCACTGAGCTTGACACGTCCACGTTGAAATTCAGCAAACCAGCGATAAATTGTGGTTTTGGATGGCGCTTCGTCACCAAATGCAGAAATCATCCGGTCAACACACTGTTTTTGTGTTAAACCACTTCAAAAGTCATAATAAATCATCGCTCTTGAATTTTCTTGAGTCAATTCCATTTTCTCAACGACTAAACAAGTTTGACAAAACCTTGCGACAAGACCGAGAATCTTTTTTTAAATAAATAAATGCTATTCGATTTTTAAAACCAAGGAGTTTTCAATTAAAAAGACTTTAAGGCGGGCCACATACATACGGAATCCCGATTCCGAAATGGTCGGCCACACACTTACCGAATGCCGTTTTGGCCGCAAAATTTCGATCGGAAAACTACCGTTAGTGTGTGACGGGTCATAGATTTTATATGAACTTGCTGCGTTCGGAATTCCGAATCAGAATATCGAAACGGAATCTCGAAACGGAATTCCGTATGTATATGGCGGGCCTAATATGACAGAAACAGTGGAAATATTCCATTCCCGATACTTTTAGACCCGCCACATACATACGGAATTCCGTTTCTGGATTCCGTTTCGGAATTCCGAACGGGTCGGTCACACACATACGGAATCCCGTTTTGTCCGCAAAATTTCGAACGGAAAATTGCCGTACGTATGTGACGGGTCATAGATTTTATATGAACTTGCTGCGTTCGGAATCTCGAATCGGAATATCGAAACGGAATCTCGAAACGAAATTCCGTATGTATGTGGCGGGCCTTAGTGCAGCCTATGTATAAGTGAAAGATTTTACTATAAATCTATAAAATCAATTGGGTGTAGGAGGAACATATACAGACAGATACGGGAATTATTTTTCCAAATTTAAACATTTAATGTACGTGGTGCACCTTGCTGACTCGAAGTTGAGACTTTGACAATAAACTGATGTTAGAAAACTATTCAGTAGTGCCGAACTCATATTTTACAAACTGATAATGGGAAACAGCGCAATCAATGCAGGCTGAATATGTCCCAATTATAAAATATTGAGCAAGTTCATATAATCAAGACATTTTTTTTTCAAAGTTTAATTACATTTAATTATAATACATATCTGACATTTTGTTCGATACCTTGTTGCCTTCTTGTAGGTAGTGACATAATCCCGTTGCTGTAGAAATCTTGGGATTTTTGATCAAAAAATGCGACAGGTAGTTTTGACAGCCCCTTTTTCAGTTAATCTGAGAGATTATCAATGTGAGGAAAGAAAGAGGTTCTTTCCTCACATTGATAATTTCTAGTATAGCTTCAAAATATCCCTCCTTTTGGATTTGCCGTAGTCAGGCAATTATAGGTATAGGTCTGAAAAACAAAACCCATATTTTGAAGAAGATTGCTTGTATATATTTTTGTTTTTTGTTAAATTATAGATAACCAAACAAGGAGATGTATATCTTATGTCTGTACGTCATCCCTCACCAAGCTCACGTATTAATATATTATTATAATGTAACGTGTAATTGTATGGATATAATTTTTTCTTGTTTTTTGTCACAATATAAATATTCTAAACGGTTTTTAGACAAATTCCAAATATATGTAAAATAATACGATAAGACCAAAACAGGCGAAAAGCAAGGTCAGGACTATATGGTGGATGCATTAACACTTCCCAACCAAGCTCTCCCAAGTATTGCTGAGTGGCCTAAGATGTGTGTGATCTGGCGTTATCGTAATGAAAGGCCACTGCTTTTCTGTTGATCAATTCTGGCCGTTTTGCTCAATTTCTTGTTGGAGTTTCATTAGTTATTGGTAGTGGACATAAGAATCGATGGTTTTGCTCGGCAATGAAAGCTCATAATAAATGATTCCCACCCAATCCCACCATAACTACACACAGCATGACCTTATTGCGTATTAATCCAGGTTTTGGTACAGTCTTTGGAGCTTGACTACCCTTTGATCATGATTCCTTTCGCACGTTCTTGTCGTAGGTAATCCACTTTTCATCACAAGAAATATTTTTTTTAAATGGTTCGGTTTCATTACGTTTCAATAGAGAATCGCAAATGATTACACTATTCATTCATTCTTTGTATACTAGAGCACATTCTTCCGGCAATTTCCCACATTATAAATTTTTCACTTGATTCAGGTCAGTACCTTAATCCTTGGCAAAGGGCTTTTATAATGCCTCTAATAAAATTTCCAACCCCCATTCTCCTCAATCATTTTAAATTTTTAAATATTTTAAATTAAATTTAGAATACTGTGTTTACAAGCAAATTTCTAAATTTATTTCCAAACATAACCTACTGAGGCTACACGCCTTTGGAACTCCTTGCTCGATGACATCAGAAATCTCCCAATACGTTTGCTTATAAAAATTTGGTGCGTAATCATCTATCATCTATCAGTCTGGGTTTCGCACTGGTCATAGTACCAGTACTGCTTTAATTAACGTCAAGGAAGATATTTGACAAGTTATGGAAGAAAAAAAATAACAGTACTGGTACTAGTTGATTTCTGAAATGCTTTCAACACAGTTGATCATGAAGTCATTCTTTCCATATTATCTCATCTAAATTTTGGCCCTACAGCATTGGAATTGTTTGCATCTTATCTTCATCTTCGCGGTCGACAGTAGTCAGTCTGTGTGGGGCAAATGACCTCAGTTAGGCTGATGTAGAAGCTGGTGTGCCGCAAGGCGGTATTCTTTCTCCTATTTTTTTTATAAACCTTTTATAACCTCCATCTTCAATTGCTCGTACCATCTGTATGCCGATTACCTTCAGATAATTAAAAAATTAAGTACAACTCATAATGGATTGTATGTCAATACTTTGAAATGCCAATAGCTAATATTAATTTTGCAGACTTACCTCCTATTTATCACAATGGAATTACAATATCGTTCAGTAAGTCTGAAAAATATGTTGCCTCACATTAACAGCACGCTTAATTGAAGAATTCAGGTTTCTGAAGTGAGACGTTAAGTCATTGCCATGTTACGTACACTGTTTTTCTCCCCACAAAATCTAAGTTCATGCTTGTCCAATCGCTCATATTACCCATAATTGATTATGCAGATGTGTGCTACCCGGATCTGTCCCAGGGTCTTCTGAATAAGCTGGAACGCCTTCTTAATAACTGTTTAAGATTTATTTTCGGGCTTCGTAAGTATGACCATATTTCGCAATATAGATCTAAGCTTAATTGCTTTACAATCCGGTAGAGGCGTATTTCCAGAATATGACTTGTTCTTTTTTCCATATTAAGTGATCCATTTTCACCTTCTTATCTTAAGAGTAAATTTCACTATCTCTTCTCATCTCATGATAGGGTTCTACGTTCTTCTTCTAACAAAAAGTATGTATTCCAGTTCACTTCACCGAGTTCTATTGTAACTCCTTTACAGTTGAGGCTACACGCCTTTGGAACTCCTTGCTCGATGACATCAGAAATCTCCCAATACGTTTGCTTATAAAAATTTGGTGCGTAATCATCTATAAAAACAACACTTTTTACATGAACCAACCATATCATTTTTATTGCTACAATGCTATATATGAATAACTATGAATATGTACGTCACATATTCATAGTTATTCATATGTACTATTTATCTAAGATGTAACATCAAAGACTTATTCATTAATTAGTTAATTTTTAAATGTCAATGTATTATGTATATTAAAATGTTTTAATAATGTTCATAACTGATAATGATATTAATGGTAGTACTAATTAAATAAGGTCAATTTATATATAAATAAAAATTAATTGAATTTAATGATTTTGGAAATAAAAGGCTATTTTATTTTATTTTATTTATTTTTATTATATGTACTATTTATATATGTATGTTGATATGTATATATCTGTATTTATGTATGTATGTATGTATATATCCCTATCCTATAAAAACAATGTATGTATGTATTTGTATATATGTTTAGATAGGAGATATTTTTATAGTATATTAATTGTATATATTAGTGTAAATGTATATATAACGTAGTTATTTATCATTTTTATATTGTTTTTATTCTATATTGCTATATCTACATCAAATTCTCACCACTCCATAGGTTGACTGGTAGAAAATGCCTCAAGGAATTAGGTCCGCCCTTTGTATTCTTTTAAATAGGAATTTTATTTAGTTTAATTAATTTTAATTAGGTTTTTTTCCGATTCCCGTCACTCACCATAGAAAACAGTTGTATAATTAAATGTAGAACAAAATATATTTGTTAAAGGTTTTTTTTTTAAGTCTCGGTGGGGGTTATTAATGGTTGTTCCCGAATGCAGCGATAAATTAAATTTAAAAATGACTTTTAATTAGTATTTAGTACTATTAGGTAAATCAAGTAGTACATACCCATTGGCGCCATATTTCTTTGGTACATTCTTGATTAAAAAACATATAGAAGAGGGGACAAGTCAGCATACGGTTCACCTGATGGTAAGTGTCGACTACCGCCCATGAACAATCGCAACACCACTGGAATTGTATGTGCCTTGCCAGCCTTTTTAAAAGGAGTAAGCTCGTTTCTGGAAGGCCTTCAATTCGTTTCGGTCCCGGAAAATCGCTGGTGGTAAACGATTTCACAAAATAGTCGGGCGAGGAAAAATTCCTAGTAAATCGTACAGTAGTGGGCCGTCAATCATCTAGATGATGAGGATGGTAATGTAAATTTTGTCGCGTTAATAAATAAATATTTTAATCATTAGCATGTAAAAAGTCATTTGAGCATCAAAGCTGGCATTCCTTTAAGATGGTTTATTATTATATGTAGGAGGCAGATTGACTGAAAGATTGATAATGCAGTACCAGACTCATCACACTGTACTGCTACTTTTCACAGGTCTGGATTTAGAATTATACGTACTCAACAGATTTTTACAATCGAATTTAATATTCACGAATGACGACGCATGCCGTCACGTTTCTTTAAATTACATGATTCGGAGGGTTACCTTATTTCTGTGAAAGAAAATCTACTGAACTTTTATTTTATTTAAGGAGTCAAAACCGTAATTCTACGGTAAGTAAGGGCCCTTTTGTGAAACGAGTAATTGAAGCTGTTTTAAAGCCTTCAGTAATGGTTATCACTGCCGGAAACAGGAAGCAATGGTCCTACGGGTATTAAAAAACATTTGAAAATAAAATTATGTGCTGACCGCAAATAATAGCGGCCAGAAAGCCTTTAACCATGGGCGACTTTAATATTAAGTAATTAAAAAAATAGTATTTTTATTGTAAATATTGTTATTAGCATTATTTTAGATAAATTTTGTCACATAGGTAGCGGATCAACAATTATGGTAGTAAAACAATAATTTATGAGTGTACCCTGACTTTAGCCAGCGTGACCTCCAATAGATAACGATATTTGTATAATATAAGAGTTTAAAAAACTTAAACAGCACGCAATGATCATGAGCTACGATGATACTGATAATTATTTAATTTTATCCTGGTGATCCTGAACAGGTTATTAGGATAAAATTATTAAATTATTGTTTTGTTATTACTCCTTGATACGAGTACAAAGGACAATGTTCAAACTCGCCCAAGAACCAACATATATTTGACAATTACCAAAATTTTTATCCTTAATTATGCATTAGATAACATTAATTAGATAGTAACGGACACTTCTGATTTGTGAAATCAAAATAAAAAGGACTTTTTCGATTTTGAACTTTGTACCTATTTTTAACACTATTGTGCTGCGTTTATGGCCTCCTGTGATTTGGCTAATCGCACAATACCTTCACTCACATATTTCAAAAGTTGTCATAAACTCAAATTAATTATGAAAACGTTTATATTTTAAAATATATCTCAGATTAATATATGCCAAAACGATCTGGGGTACAGTGAAATAATCTATTTTCATTTAAAATAATAATACTATTGTCATCTCATTGGCAAATCAGCATTGTACCACGCAAAAAAAAGTCAATAACGTTGACAGATGATAACAAGTCAAAACAGATAGACGTCAGACGTGCTATTGTTTTGGTTTCGTTTGAAAAAATACATTTCTGTAAATGTTTTAGGAATCTAAGTGCACTCTGTAGTTTGTTTGTTATGCTATAAGTTTATATAAATTACGAACAACGGCTTGAACAACGGATATCGATACTCTTCTTTAGTGACCTATCTGGCTTGAATCAGGAACTTTAGTCAAATGACACTGTATTATGTTGTTTTATTTGGTATGAATAAAATAAATACCTAATCACAACCCGAGTTTTAGTTACCGTATAAATGTTAAGCTAAGACTGAATTGCTTACACTGGCAATAACATAGTAATGTTTCATAAACATAAAACATAACCTCAAAATCTCTATGACAACTGCAAATATCTATGATTTCAGAAGTGTCCGTCAGGAGTTATTGTTCTTACATACAATAATGTGTAATTTCGGACTTAAAAAGGTATTTTTTTCACTGTTGGTGCTTAGGCGAACATTGTATGGATGCAAAACAATGTCCTTTTCAAATCAATTGACCGTCTACAAATTGGTCAAAATTGCATTAAAAGATTCAGTTACATAGATAGATAGATAGTAAATAGATAAATACACGCGCAACTAATGGATACCATACACCATCCAGTTTACCATCAAGTTTGCAGCTCGCTTGAAGCGGCATCCGATAAACTTGACGGTGTATGGCTATCAGTGTGCATGACAAGTCTACTTGAAGCAAAAATTGTATTTCAATTCTGTCGAGTTGATCAAACTTGTAGCTTCATGTGAGCTTGATTGTTGTATGAGCGGTCAAGTAAGCATGACGTTAGTCAGAGCAATTAGTGAGAGACGCCATGGTTTCAATTGGCGCAGCATCATGCCAACTTGACGGCAAAGTTGAACGTGAGTGGTCTATATGGTTGTACTGCAAACTGGACCGCGCCGTTTCAAGCGCGCTGCAAACATGACGGTAAACTGGATCGTGTATGGCATCCATAATAAAAGCGTGTTAAAATTATATATATAAAAATTATGTGTATATATTATACTAAAGAGATGGTGATTTACCTTTTCGTATATTCTCGATGTAAAATATCCAGATGACAGGGAGAGCAAGCGCCAAACGTGAAACATGGTCAATTCAAGCGTAGCGATTATATTACACTGGGGGAGGTCCATGACCAGCTTTGTAAAGAACTAATACAGAAGAAATAAACATTTCGATAACTTTTGATGTAGATGGGCTGGTGCTGCAAAATGCTACCTGGTAACATTGGACTTAGTGGAGAGACGTGCTAAGAGGCTCATTGATAACCTTGATTTGGTTGAAACCAACCTTTTCAACCTCGAGCATAGGCGCAGAGTAGCCAGTCTCTCGGTATTCTATAGGATGCATTTCGGTGAGTGTGCGCAGGAACACGCTTTAATTCTTCCCTCTCCATTCCATCATCGGACAACCAGGCGGTCGGCGGGTATTCATCCCTTTGTTGTCCATATTGCACGCATTAGAACCAAACGGTTTGCTTCGTCTTTTGTAATGCGTACAGCAAAGGTGTGGAATAATTTGTCGGCGTCTATCTTTCCGTCTGAATACAATCTGGGCGTCTTCAAGGCAGGAGTTTTAACAGTGGTAGAGCCACGCGGCTTTTGCTGTCGCACGGATGGGCCGGCTCGAACCGGGGGTGGTACCACGACCTCACAGAAAACCAGCGTGAAGTAGAGGTTTACCTCTGCGTTTCGCTTGGTGAGTGCAGGTGGCCGGAGGCCCTTTTTACTGGGAATGAAGCATTCCATCTTAGTCCTCACGGGTGACAACGCATCTGCATTTTGATTCGTAATCGAGGATAGATGTAGATGTCTATGGGCCGCAGCAACCATTTACCATCTGGTGGACTGTGTGCTCGTTTGTCACCCTTATCCTATAAAAAAAAGGAGTGAATAGGCTTTTGGGATTGTGGCCAAGCGCTGGCTTATAATAAGTAAAAAAAAAGATTTCATCCAATCTGGCGAGAAATTAAAATCGTTGTGTCGTCTTGGAGGCGATCAGCCGACTAAAACCTGGGCTCATTCGCGGTTTCGCGTGCAATTTTCGAGTATACACATGTAACGCCAACAGCTGTTCGCTATCGGATCGGAATTCGTGTTTCGTCACAGATTTTAAAAGTGGCCGATTTGATTAGCGTTCACAATCATACATATTAAAGTATGTAGAACCGATAGTTTAACTGGCCGATTACTTAAGCCTCCATGCGCACCCGCCTTACCCGCGCAAAATTTAAGTACGTACATCTGTCAAAATCTGAAGACTAGCTTAGGAATTGCACAGATATAAAATCTCATACAATTATACATACACATATTATAAACATAATATATTTCCTTCCTTTTTAGGTCTAAGTATTACTTGGAATGTTACCAACTTTATGAGGTAATAATTTGTTTACGTCTAGACTAGTTTATGAGACTCATATATGGCACACGTTTCTCTTTTATATATTAGTAACGTTTCTTATCAAAAGGTATTGGAATATATGAATATACCATAAATATACGTATAAACTAAGTAGGGGATTAAAAATTATTACAGAATAGAATATAATAGGATCATTTTTATTCAATATAGATTACAAGAATAATTTTTGAAAGTCTCTTACGCTATACCTCTGGTTGGGAAAAATCATCTATCCTATGAAGAACCAACAAGAAACCCAGTGGGACATTTTATACATGTAGTATAAAAATAATTAAAAACAGAACGGTAGCGATCACCTCATTCCCAGAAGTTATTTTCAATCAGTCAAAAGGTTAAATTCAAGTATAATAAACCCTTCCTTAACAACTTTTGTTTAATTTTTTTTTACCTTTAGATAGATAAGGTCTCCATATTTTCTGGCACTTTGTTGGAAAAGCGTATACATTGCTCCGTGAAGAAATTACCGACTCTTTGGAGTCTAGTAACTGGTATAACTAACGTGTGCTTGTTCCTAGTATTTATAGAATGTACATCATTATTTTTAATAAAACTATTTATGATAATAGGTATCTATGATAATAGGTATTACCCATGATAACTATTTATGACCGTATAATATCATCATCGTAATCATTATCATCAATCATTAGAGTACCTAGCAAGTTTTAATTTGATTTAAAGACTCCCTTAAGTAATGCCACAAAACACGGGCTCTGCAAATCCTGCATGCACAAAATGTGTGTTAACAGGTCATCACTCCATCTAGTAGGGCCGTCTTACCATCCGCATGCCGTTTCAAGCTGGCACTCGAAAACCTGCCTTCACCTAAAATTGTCGGTACTTCGAGCTATATGACCGACCCATTGCCACCGACTTACTAGGATATGTCGTTTATTCTGGTTTTACTGCGGATATATTTATTTCGGATTCTATCACGCAAACTCTGAGCATACCTTTCCGTAGTGATGAAACTGAGACATATTTCTTTGCTTCTCTTCGTATGACTATGTAATATTTAGTTATACAGGGTTATTTTTAAGAGTAACCAAATTTTTGTACTGAAGATCAAATAAATATAAAATAGTAGACAACCGAGCCGGTTCGAAGATGAGAACAGACTACCGTGGCCGAACTGATACACTGCGATACTCACTGATCCTTAAGGTTAAGTCAACATTATTAAGAGGCAGTGCAGCAATAAGGCTAACAAATACAGGGTATAACAGACCGCTGTCGTTTTTTACGCCCAAGTCAAAGGACTTCGCGAATTGCCCCGATACATTTATTTTTAATTTTATAAAATATTAACAGTTTAACGTAACGGATATCCGACAGTTTCGATTCCGAATATAGACATTCGAAACATTCGCAGTACGTACTCAATAAACGACAGAACAATACCAATATATCCAGACCATTAACTTTCCCATTTCCCGAATACGATACAAAACAGAAAAAAAAGGATAGAAATTAATTTTTTTTGTACATTATGCAGATGAAATCGTTCTGTATATGAACAAACGTGGTATCGTGTGTTGGGGGCTTTTCGACTTTTTGATGTACACAAAAACATGAATTAATATTTAACGTCTCCATACAGTTTACATTATCCGTATTTTTAACAAAGCATAATTTAATATAAAAATAAAATATAAGTCTCGGGCTTAAACTATGGTATAAGAAGTGTCCTTCATACGATAGATGTCCTAACAGTTTTCACGAAATTTGACATTATCTGTCAAATTCTATATAGTCCCACCAACTTATCTGTGAACTGACAGCTGCGGCAAAATTGTGAACTACAGCCGCCATTTAATCAAATGTCACTCGATACGTCATTGTTTTGAGAGTTTATAGAAAAATAAAAAATGCCGAAAACCATTAAAAGTGATGCCCGAAACATTATTTTATAAGTATTAAACTTTTATGAGTAAGAAGCTTGAGGGTAAGCACCGATAATGCCTTTCAATCAGGTCTATAAAAGAGTATCAGCTGCTACAGGTCAGTATTGCTATGTTTTGTTCCTTCCTTTCGAATTTCCGATAAATGGATTGGTTGATGCAATTCATTTCTTTTTCAGATGTTAGTCAAGGATTCATTTCCAAATAAGTTAAAGAACCGGAAACCGCATAAACCACAGGAACGCAAATTACAACGCCCGGTAAAAAAGGCATAAAGGCATATTATTTAATTAAAGTTAAGTTGTTCAATTATGATATTTTTGTTTCTTCTTGTTCTTCGACATATATCCGTTAAATCTGTGTTCTAGTCTTTTTATTCCGTGACTAATTTATTACCCTAGTATGTGGACTCTATGTAGGAATATAAGACACTTAGATGGGAATATTCCCGAACTGGCAACACTTCAGCGCAGAAGCGCCAAGCTGTCAGTTCACAGATAAGTTGGTGGCACTATACATTATATTTTAGTTCGCATATTTCCACGAGACTTCTTTCGTGAAAAAGATTAAAGCCTGAGCCTGAGACTAAATATAAACTACTTAAGGTAATAAGGTCAAATAATTCTCAGTATTTAACGCGAACACTACATAATGAATAAAACTAATTTTACGGATTATTAGTGTTTAATATAACTTATTTTCTATTTTCCTGAAATTTAATATAGTTATAGTAGTAATAGTTTAAGTTGAATTTAATACGATACAATTCTTAAAAGCAGTAATATTTAACGTGTTTAGGTACCGTTTAGTAACGGTATACGTTACTATACTCTGATAACTTCTATCGCGAAAATATTTCTTAATTTATTATATGTGATATCTTTTTTTAAATTAAGAGCGGCTCAATGTCTCGTGTGGTTCGAATTCCACACGAAATAATATTCTACAAAAAGAATTGCTGAACGTTTGGATGCTTTCCTCGAATGCAATTATTGCAATTTAGGTAAGTACAATATATTATTATGGACATAAGACTTATAAACATTGAATAGCATGTTTGATAGAACATGCACAGTTATCATTTCAGTCTATCGAAAGTACGGGTTGAAAATTAAAAAAAATAAAGTAAGTACGGGTCGAAAATTTCTATTATTATGAGTTGTTAGCAGTTTGTCTCCTGTATTATTTCCCTGTATTAACGTAATTTTAAAACAATTTTAACATTGATAAACTTCATACTGTATTTTCATACGGTCAGATAATTCTTTATTAGAGTTTTACTACACCTTAAATTTTATATCTTTACGTAACATTTAACTATTTAATAAGGCACGTTAATAGAACTTACTAAGATATATAATTTTATTTTACTGCAAAATATAACAAAAGATTCTGTAAATATACGCAATCTGTAACGTTGGGAAGCTAAAGTTTTGCTAAAGCCTGAGAGCGTCCTTCTTTAAACTGATGGAGCGTAAAACGCTCTAAGCGAGCTGAATTTTACCGCAAAGCTCTCACAGAGCTTTTTATTTAAGCCGTTTTAAAATTAGCTTTCACTTCTTGTGGTATTTTATTCTTATGTTCAAGTTAAAAGATTTGAGGTATTCACATTATCTAAAATATTTTTATTTTTTTATCTAATATTAGTATAATAATTACTATATAATAGATATTTACAGGTTGATAAGTAAGATAAATAATTAATCTTTATTAATAATACTCAATAGCACATTGGATTAGCGTTTAGTTGCAGAGTTTCGGGCCGCGGGTTTAATACCCGCACGTATTAAGCATTTGTATTCATTACTAAGTGGAAGGACTCTATTCTGACATTACTCTTACCGATTTCTGCCACCAAATAGTAGTGCAGCAGCTGTGATATTTGGGTTCAGCTTAGCAGTGTTCTGTTGTGAAGGGTAGAGAGCCAGTATAATTACAGAGCTTTTACAAAATTATTTCTTAAACGTGCAGGTTTCATCACGATGATATACTTCACAGATTTCAAGGACATGTAAATCCACAAACAAGCCATGAAGCAGCGTGGCGGCCTCTTTGCTGTACTCAATTATGGAACTTATATTTTAATTTTAAACGTCATAAGGTTTAACCAGATAGAACCACGCAGCTGTTATATTAAGGGTGTTTTTTTATATAGGATAGGGTGACAAACGAGCACACAGTCCACCTGATGGTAAGTGGTTACTGTGGCCCATAGACATCTACACTTATCCTCGTTTGCGAATCAAAATGCAGATGCGTTGTCACCCGTGAGGACTAAGATAGAATGCCTCTTTTCCAGTAAAAAGGGTCTCCGGTTCTCTACACTCATCATACGAAACACAGCAGCATGAAGCTGCTATTTGACGCTGATATTCTGTGAGAGCGTGGTCCTTCCCCGGTCGAGCCGACCTATTCGTGCTACAACTATCTACTAATATAGCTGCAGCATGGCTCTACCACGTATAAAAGTGTACTAAAATTGCGATGTCTCAACTGAGAAAGTAACTCGCTGTTAAAGAATATCAGCATAAAATAGTAGCTTATTGTTGAAGTCAGCTTTGGTACAAACGATCCTTAAAAAAAGCGACTGCTCAGACCCATCTAACCACGGGCCTGTTTACATCACCTCTTTGTTCTCCAAAATAATGGAATCAATTATGAACTGCCAGCTTATGCGGTACATAGAAGATCACCCACCAGCTGCTTAGTGACCACCAATACGGTTATCTTTGGCGTCGATAAGCTTTTGATTATCTAATCTACCTGACTCATAGATGGGAAGATGCAGTAGAGTTCCAGAGGGACGCTTCGGCCGTTAGTTTGGACATAGCAATGGCCTTCGATCGCGTTTGGCACAAAGCACTTCTTTTGAAGCTCCCTTTTTATGGGCTTCCCGAGTAATTGTGTAATTGGATCACCAGTTTTCATACAAATCGAAGCATCAAGATCGTAGTAGACGGTGCATGCTCCGATTACAACCCTATTTATGTGGGTGTTCCACAATTCTGCGTGCTATCACTAACGCTGTTTGTTCTGCATATAAATGATATGATGCTCTATATACCGAATTTTTATATTGAAACATCGCCGAGTACCGGAACAAATTTGTGTCTGAGGTCGAGTCTTTACAGAACAAAGTCTTGGATTGGGCGCGACTAAATCTAGTCCAGTTCAGTCTCCAGAAGACACAAGTTTGCGTGTTTACTACTAAAAATAGTCTCTTTGTCGTTTCTACTCAGTTTCAAGGCATTCCCCTTTTTGCCTCAGCCATTATTGCAATCCTCGGCGTCGACATGATGTTCAGTTTCGTGGTCACTTGGAAGAGAAAGCCAAAATGGCCTGTAATAAGCTTGGTGTGCTCAGCAGAGCGAGATAGTATTTGATGCAGGCACACCACCTGGAACTTTACAATGCGCAGGTTCGGCCACACATGGAATACTTTTCCCATCTCTGGGCAGGGGCTCCCCAGCGCCAGCTCCTTCCACTTGACCGCATCCAGCGCAGAGCGGTTCGAATTGTCGACGACCGAGTCCTTTCCGATATAGACTATATATATATATATATATATATATATATATATATATATATATATAGTCTATATACAATGTGTCCCAAAACTCAACGATAAACGGGCACCAGAGGGTGGACCTGCTTATGACTACTCGAGAAAAAAATAAAAAGAAAAAAAATCTTAATCGTTTTTGAAATTACAAAAAAAAATGAATTTCTTCGAAAATCGATACCCTGATATAGTACTTTTAACTACCACGGTGCACAGTAAACAAAGGAGCAGAGTGTACTGACTGACTTGTTGAGAACACTAAAGCAACTTGTCTACCTGCCCTATTGTTAAACGAACATCATCTATCTCTCTCTAACGTATAGTCTCCCTCTATCTATCGCTCTCTTACTTCTAAATTTTACTGACTACGTACATCTGCAATTCAAGTTCTAAGAACTTGCAACAAAAACCTTTTTTAGCACATAGTGTAGTGTAGTGAAAGTGATTAACTAGGAACAAAAATTTATGTTCAAAATTTCGGTTCTTGTTTAGAAATAGTAGGCTTTTTTGTGGCTAGTTATCTAAAAGTATTATACCATTTTAGAATCTTGGTTAGTTGCGTCAATTTTTAAAAAAGCTTGCCATAGCAGTGTCAGTACTTTTTTTTACACCACGAATTGGACTGAAAGTAAAAATCTTTCAAAATTTTAGGGGAAAAAAATAATGTTGATTGAGTTTTGTGTAAAAACTACATGTATTCTGGGATTTATAATGGTTGTGGTAGATAGCAGTACTACTAAGGTTGCCGATACAAAAAAAAATTAAAAATGTGCTCATGGTAGTTAAAATACCATATCGGGGTATCGATTTTCGAAGAATTTCATTTTTATTTTGTAATTTCAAAAACGATTTAGATTTTTTTTTCTTTTTATTTTTTCTCGAGTAGTCATGAGCAGGTCCACCCTCTGGTGCCCGTTTATCGTTAAATTTTGGGACAGGTTGTATATGTATATATACACACATATATATAGCTATTTACTGTAGCTATGTATATATACATATACGTAACAGTAATGTAATGTAAAGTGTTAATAAACACACACATACATAATGCACAGGCATTGCGTGGATATGATATGTTAATGGTGTAGATTTGAGTGATCAAAGACCATTTATTCTACCAAGGTTTTTTAAGCATCCTCCAAGTTTTTAGAATAAAATATAGCCTACATCACTCCTGGTATTGCTCTTTATCTATTTGTGAGAATTCACTAAAATCCGATGAGCCATTCCGAATATTAGCCTGGTCAGTCAGATAGACCGACATTTAAAAGTAAAAGATTATTCATGTCTCAATAGCATGCAAATAATCCTCTCAGTCTCAGCACAATATAATACAGTTATTTCGATATTACAGAGACATATTTTAATTTTATTTATACGTATTATATATAAAAATTTCACTGAAACCTAGCATGTTTCGAAGTAAAAAAGTGGCTTTTGTAAGTTTGTGATGATGATGATGATGTTAATGAGAATGATATATCATATTGAGCGACTTTTTTAAAAACGCAACCGAAAAATTAGAAGCTTAACTGCGGAGGAGATATTATATGGCCAAAAGTCACACAACAAAAGAATAAAGGATAGGAAGAAAGAAAGAAAAAAAGTAGAAAAAGAAATCTAATAAATAAATAAATTATTGGTGTTATGTAAAATATGCTATAAAATATAAAAATCAAAGTATATCGATATTAAAAAATAATGACGCTTACAGTTATTGCATTCGCAACCCGCAAGTGGTCTAGAAAACTTTTAAAAAGCCTATGCTCGATCAACTTTAACGCTGGTACTTGTGAGTGTTAGTGGCTAGAAATAAAGTAGAATTCACAATTTACGCTTTACTTAACAATAAAAACCTATTACTTACATCGTTCTCGTCAGACCCAAGTAGCGGAGTGTTCTTTATGTTTCACTTTTATTAGTGTGGGGAATGATATTTCGTACCAATTTTATCTCTTACAAGTGCTAGTTTTTAAAAATAATGCCACTAATTGCAAAGTAGTCTGCACACGTGGATACCAACGAGGATATTCCAGTTTTAGTTGATTCAGACGATGATGAAATAGTCTTCCACAAACTAGAGCAAATGAGGAGCATATTGGAAGAGGCTATTTTGGAAACCCGCAGTACGCCTCTCGAAAATCGATCGCGACTTCCCCGCAAGCGCAAGCAAGCGGAATCGGGCTGTCATTGGGGCTCTCAACCCAATGCTAGTGACCCATTTGGAAGCCAGCCGGGACATTTGCGAGACGGACTCAATTATTTTTGCGCCGCACTGACAATTTGCCGTATTACTGGCGCCAAATTTCCCACGGCTGGACGCGCTACTAGGCAAAGTAGCGCTATCCCAGCCTGGAGAAGAAGGATTGAGGACCGCATCGCAAAGGCAAGGGCCCTCATTGGCAGACTGATAAGCTTCAGGTCGGGCAATAATAGGCCGAGAATTGTGCGCACCGTCAGTATGGCGTCTGCTGGGAAAAATATCAGTTTGTTCCAGCCGGATATAACGCAAGAACTGACGGAGCTCATAGACGACCTGAAGCAGAGAATCGTTGCTTGCGGGAAGCGGATTCGGCGATATACCGAGAGGGCGACACGGTTCAACTAAAATCGTCCCTTCTATAGTGATCAGAATAGGCTCTATGAATCATTGGAGCGGCCAACGGTACGTGGAACGGGCCCAGCACCGCATCAGGTCGACACTGTCACATTCTGGCGCGGCCTATGGTCAGGCCCCGTAAACCACAGCGAGGACCCTTGGAAGGAAGTTGTGGCGAGTCAGTGTGCGAATGCTACGCCCATGGACCCCGTCATCATAACACCGGATGACTTAGCTGAGGCGGTCCGTAGGGCCCCGAACTGGAAAAGTTTGGGACTCGACGGACTGCATCACTACTAGCTGAAAGGGTTCGTGGTGGGTCACGCTGTGCTTGCCCGACAGTTTCAAGAGGCTCTCCACCAAAAGTCACTTTCTAGCCTCTTCACTAATGGAATCACTCATTTGGTTCTGAAAGACCGGGATTCCACAGACCCGAGCAAATACCGCCCCATCACGAGTCTACTCACGGTATACAAGACGCTAACATCCATTTTGAGCGCGAGAATCACTCGTCACCTGTACTCAAATTAGGAGGTGATGTCGGGGCGGTGATCGTGGAACCAAGGAACCACTCCTCACTGACGCGGTCATTAGCAAGTTGGTTAAATGCAAGTTGACTGTACAGTTCGAGACTTCCTCGGGCAGTGTATGGGGCAGTGAAGTACGATCCTTTGTAATCTAAGCTAGCCGATGATGGCTGCGGAGAGCCACATAAGGATAAGAAGGAGTATCTTCCAGGGCGATTGTTTAAATCCAATCTGATTTTGCCTCTCATAACCCTCTCAGTACCTTACTGGAGGTTTCCGGGAGGGGATTTCAGCTTCAAAAAGGCGGTACAAAAGTGACCCACCTTTTCTATATGGATGATCACAAGTTATTCGCCTTCAGTCGCTCTCATCTTATGGAATTGCTAAACATCACTTGTAATTTTAGCAATTCTATTAGAATGGAGCTGAGGCGGATAAGTGTGCGGTTTTCCATGTCGAAAGGGGTAGGGTTGCTAACTCTGAGGGCATAGATTTATCTGTGCCCATCAACATAAAGACCCTATCCAAGGTTGAAACATATCGATACCTGGGTATGGCCACAGAACATGGGTATCGATGAGGCGGACATGAAATAGTCACTTTGCGATGTGTTTTATGCACGCTTGACAAAAGTGCTTAAGTATTTTATCGGGCGTTAATAAAACACATGCATATAACAGTTGGATGCCTGTTCTCATGTATACCTTTGGCATACTCATGTTGACTCTGATTGAACTGAACGCTCTGGATAGAAAAGTCCGCACTATTATGAGGTCTCACAGGATGCTTCATCCGAGGCCGTCAGTAATGAGGCTGTACTTGCAGCGGAAGCATGGTGGGCGCGGCTTTTTAACCGCGCTTACCATGCATAATCGCAAAATATGCAGCCTCCATAATTACTTTCTTTATTCTTTATTCTTTATTGTACACACTATAGGTTGGTAACAATTATTAAATATTTAAATAAAATGTACAAAGGCGAGCTTAACCCTAATAAGAGTTCTCTTCCAGCAAACCTATTGGGAAAGAGAAATAGTTTTATATATAAAGTAAGTAGGTAGCAGCGTGCGTACTTAATAATTAACATAACATTACTTAATAGAAAGAAAATTGGCTAAAGTTACAATTAACAATTAACATATAAGTGTATAAAATATAAGTATAATTGATTTTCTTATTTCTATTGATTTACATACATATACATTAATAAATACAACAAATATATACATATATACACATACACACACATATACATACATATATATACATATATATATATATACATATATATATATACATATATATATATATATATATATATACAATCATACATATAAATACATAAAATGTGTAAATATTTGTAATTCTAAGTTGACAGATAATATTTCTTTACTCTGCTCCGAAATATATCAAGAGAAGAGCTAGCACGTATGTCATGTGGAAGTGAGTTCCATAGCTTGACCGCCCTTATAGTAAAGGAACCACCACATCGGCTTGTGAAATGAGAAGGAGTTTTGAGAAGCAGCCGTTTAGTGGTCCGGCACTGAGTTTCACGAGGTACAAGATACTCAAAACGCTCGCGGAGATATGGAGGTGCAAGAGGATTAAAGAGTAGAAAGTAAAGAAATGATAACACATGTAAGTCTCGACGTCTACGGATAGGAAGCCATTTTAATTGAGCCCTGTACTCTGAAACATGATCAAACTTACGAAGACCGAAAATAAAACGTATACACAAATTTTGAACACGTTCCAGTT
This sequence comes from Parnassius glacialis, assembly GCA_033319125.1. Taxonomy (NCBI): domain Eukaryota; kingdom Metazoa; phylum Arthropoda; class Insecta; order Lepidoptera; family Papilionidae; genus Parnassius; species Parnassius glacialis. The sequence goes on from JAVANC010000020.1 coordinate 38,512,703, forward strand.
TGTTCAACAGCTCCTCTGAAGCATCCAAAAAACTAACATCAGCGTAGTCAATGAGAGGAAGAAGAAGTGATTGAGCTAAGGTTATCTTAGTTTTTAACGGTAAAAACATCTGGAGGCGCTTGAGAGATTGGAAAGAGTAGTTCACCTTTCTGCTAATCATATTAATGTGAGCAACCCAAGACAAATTATTATCAAAAATAACACCTAAGTTCTTAGCAGTCTCTGTATATGGAATTTGAGTATTATCATACGTTACTGCAGGGATCTTCGAACAATCTAATAAATTAAGCATATATGAGCTGCCGATAATCATTACTTGGGATTTAGCAGGGTTAACAAGAAGACCAAACGATTTTGCCCAACTGCTTATGCTACTTAAGTCAGCATTCAGGTTATTGATAGCCTCATCTATATCTTGGACTTTGAAATGACGGTATAATTGCAAGTCGTCAGCATAGAGATGATAATGAGAGGAGAGAACAGCAGTGAGAGCATTGATAAAAATAGAGAAGAGAAGTGGGGAAAGAACACCACCCTGAGGAACACCCGTCGTGAGATCACACCACTCGGAGAAATCCTCCTCATGGCGAACACACTGCGAGCGACCCCTAAGGTAAGAATTAAACCAAGAGATTACTGATGGTGAAATGTTTAAGGACGAAAGAATACCAAGAAGTATGTCATAATCAACGGAATTAAATGCACTGCTGAAATCCAATAATGTTAGAACAGTGAGAAGTCTTTTGTCCATGGCCCAGCGAATATCATCAGACACTTTAATCAGAGCGCTGACTGTGCTATGGCCTGGACGAAAACCAGATTGGAAAGGACTCAGCAAGCTGTGAACAGTTAGGAAATGAGACAGTTGCCTCTGAACTATATTTTCTAGTACTTTAGATAAGATCGGAAGAATAGAAATAGGTCGGAATTGGGATAAAGATGTAGGATTAGAAGTTTTTGGAAGGGGAATGACGAATGCCTTTTTCCAGCAAGTCGGAAAGGAGCTCGTCTCAAGCGAAGAAGAAATAATGTGAGTGATAATAGGGACAAGTTCATTAGTGATAGGTTTAATCATTTGCATACAAAGATTGTCATAGCCAATAGCTTTAGTGGAAATAGATAAAAGGCATTTTTTTATGTCACCATCAGTAACTTTTCTGAAATTAAAAGGAGAACACAGCGGCTTAGGAATATTGGAGAGAAGATTAAGTGTAGTAGACTTAATAGAGTCATCAATAGAAATCGGAGGCTCAGAAAAATGCCGGTTGAGTGCAGTCAAATCAAACGAGATATTAGAATCATTATGTGATTTGCCTATGCCCAGAGTTCTAAGAAATTTCCACATCTGAGCGGAATGAGAATTTTCAACCTCATCATAAATATGTCTCCTCTTAGCATCACGACACATCTTACTACAGAGATTACGTAGTTTTTTATATGTGAATAAATTTTCATTAGTAGGGTGCTTCCTATAACGCCTCTTAGCTTTATCTCTTTTGGACATTACTGCTTTTATAGACTCTGAAAGCCAGGGGGCTGGAAAGTGTTTAATTCTGACTCGCTTAAGTGGTGCATGTGTATCGAAAAGTTTTAAAATGAGGTGATTAAAAGCATAAACTTTATCATTAATATCTTCGGAATTTAGAACAGGGGACCAGTCAATTTTATTCACATCATCTCTCAAACGCTCCAGGTTAATTGATTTAAAGCTTCTTAGGAATAAGAATTTCGATTTGCGCCTAGGACGTTGAATTTTATAGGAGAGGAAGATAAGATCGTGGTAAGAGAAAGACGCAGATAGTTGACCATGCGAAGCAACCCGGTCAGCATCAGAAACAAGAATAAGGTCTAAAAGAGAAGGGGTACTATTAGGCGAATGGTGAGTAGCAGAAAGAGGAAGAATTTGTAAATTAAAAGATGACACCAGAGAGAGCAATTTTTTGCTACGAAAATCATTCTTTAATAGGCATGTGTTAAAATCACCTAAAATAATGGTATTATCATAAAGCGGAGTTAGATTTACAAGTTTTTCTTCCAGAGAAGAAAAATAATTTATATTGCGAGAAGGGGGATAATAGACCCCAAGCAAAGTCCTAGAATGATTAATAGTAATTTCAATAAATAAATGTTCAGCAAAATTTCTGTATATATTGGGTGAATGATCAACTATTTTAAAAGGAATGTCAGCTCTCAAATAGATTGCCACTCCACCATAACCTTTGCCGACCCTGTCATTACGTATAAGTTGAAAACCAGGGAGACAATACTGTACCGACGGAAGTGCAGGCTTTAGAAAAGTTTCAGAAACAAGTATGGCATCAACATATTTAGAATCAAAGGTTGATAAAAGATCAGCGTAATGAGCATGAATGCTTTGAGCGTTAATATGGACTATATTTAGATTTTTACTATAATTACAGAAAACGGCTACTAGTTGATCATGTAAATGAGTGGAATCATCGCTTAAGGCGCTTTTATAGGTCTTGTCGGAAGACTCAGAAGAAGAGCAAGAAAAGTAACTATCATCAAATCCCAAAATATCACACATGCTAATAAAAAATATAACAAAACTAAGCTATAACAAAATCAATAAAGATTAAATATATACTTGTATAACGTATAAAAAAATAAATATTATACAAGTCTGTATATAATACCTACAATATAAATAATAATATGTTATGAAATATTATGAAACAGTAATTATATTAAAATTAAAATGCCAACAATTATGCACTTAACAAAACATTTCTTTCATACCTGCCGGCAGTGGCATCGATAGAATTTTTTAATTACATAACTTACTTAAGACTAATTAATATACTAAAAAATATAGAAAAAGCACAGTCTTACCATCAATAATAACAAAGACAAATATTATCTACGGACCCTGTCTGGCAAAAAGACTGGTAGTATGTGCAATGAAATGACAGCATGACAGAAAATAATAGCTGTCAATATGATTTTTTGATCACTAATGTCATAGTGTCACATAATAAACAAAATTATGAAGGTAAATTATTATAATATTAGAGATAACTACGAACTACGATGTTACAGTTAACACACAAAATTAAAGAGATGCAACACTATGCAAATGGAGACTACACAAAAATACAAATAAATTGTGGTAATTAAACACTAAGTTAACGCGAAGACACTATCTCTTGCCTGCGGTGCCAGTACGTCGACTTTTGGAAGCTCCAGCTGGTTCCCTGACCGCGGTCGTTGTCTTCGACTTCGACACAGGAGGCTCAACGATTTTATCGAGTTCGATCACAGAGCTAATGCGATGTCGAACGCCACCGCTACCCAGAACAAAAACAAAGCCTTCACGCGTCCAGCAATTCGATATTCCATATTTCCGTCGAGCTGCCATAAAGGCTTCATGTCGAGTCTTAGTTAAAAACTCCGACAGAGTGATACCAGTCCCCTTCAAACACGTCTTAGCTTGCCAGATCTTGTTCTTCACCTCTAACTCACACAACTTAAACAGGATTGGTCTTGGTTTGTCAGAAGAAGAAGTATGGCCCATGCGATGGCAGCGAGATATATCTTTGTCCGAGAAACCAGACAACTTTAAACGGTCAACAAAAGTCTTCACTAATACCTGTACAGTGTCCTCGTTCTTTTCCTCTGGAAGCCCATGAAGTAATAGAATCTTCCGCCGGCTCCGCATCTCCATATTATCCACCTGGTGCATCAACAGGCCTACCTGGTCTTGAAGATTGCGTAGGGCTGTCATGATAAATAATCTGAATGAGGAGAATTCGGATGTCAAATTGGCAACGGAGGCTGAAGGTGCTGCAGCATGAAGCTCACTTTGATAGATATCCATGCGCTGAGTAAACATCTTCTGGAGTTGTGTTATTGAATCTTGAATGGCATCCATTTTGAAAAAATCTTGTGCAGTGATAATGCAAGAAAATTGTGAGACTGATTTTTATTGACAAAGTTGGTAAATAGTAAGGATTTTACTGCCTGGCAGGTATAATGGTTAGTACATTAGTTTCCCATGTAGTGACAACACTATTGTAATGTTTTATATATTAAAAATTTAATTAAATTGGGAGACTTTAATTAAGCAATGTACTTATTGCACCTACCCACACAAAAAAAAAAAAGAAAAAAAAAAAAAAGAAAAAAAAAAAAAAAAAAAACTTACTTTCTGACGAGAGCAGATGATCCATTCTATAGCGACGTTATTTCTTGTGATAAAGGACTTATCCCTCTATCCTTAGCCAACAAGCAATGGCAAGACTCGGCAATACAGAGCATTTCCGACCGGGAGACCGTATGGAAGGAGAAGGAGTTCCACGGGAGATTCAACAAGGCTCTACATGAGTCTTTGGTAGACATAGTCGCCTCCCTCAACTGGCTACGTTTCGGTGACCTCTTTGGGGAAACCGAGGGTTTTGTCTGTGCAATACAGGATCAGGTTATAAGATCCTAACGGATGGCGCCGTCGATATCTGTTGAGTTTGTCGCCATCCCGGTGAGTCACTTAGGCATATCATCTCCGGTTGTACGACGCTTTCTAACTCTGAGTATTTGCACAGACACAACTTAGTAGCCAGGGTTCTACACCAGGAGTTCGCTCTGAAATACGATCTCGTGGATCGGAAACTGCCATATTATAAGTACTTGCCAGAAGCCGTGCTCGAAAATGACCGCGCCAGGCTCTACTGGGACCGGGCCATCATCACTGATAGGACTATTCTTGCGAATAAGCCTGATATTGTGCTGATGGACCGGGCACAGTCAAGGATATTTTTGGTCTAAATTACTATATATACTATATATTCCTTATTGCGAGAACCTCGTGAAAGCCGAAACAGATAATATCTGGACCTGGCTCACGAGGTGACCGACATGTGGGGTAGTCTGCCGACCGAAATTATTCCTGTAGTCGTTTCTGCGAACGGGTTAATCCCAGTTTAAGTTTTTATATATTTGTGTATTTTTTATGTATTTATTCTATTTTATTGATATTCATGTACCTATGTTTACTATGTTCATTTAAATTTATATATTTATACTACCCAACCAGATGAGAAAACTTTATAGATATCCCATAATAATAATAATTTATTTGATACAGACAACAGTGATTTATTACAAAATATTTTTTTTACATTATACCTTAAATTTTAATTCTAATTATTATTTAATTAATGACATTATTAAATATTATTATTTAGATATTAATAAATTTGACCACCTATTAAAAATTTCACTAAATTCACAAATATTACAAATAATTTTAATGAGATTATTCTGCGACCCAAAAACAGAGCTTCTAAATCGCGCGATACGGTGAGGGATCAGCACATCCAAATTAACGACACGAGCCTCTGCGAACATTTGGGACGGGCTAAAGTATCGTGGCTGACGGAACAACATGCGGAACGAATCATTATACTGCACCTTCAGCCTGCGATATTCCTCTTTAGTGTAATTCGTCCACAACTGAGGAGTGTAAAGTGGCTAACAGTAAGCTGAAAAAAACGCTAGTTTTGAGGTATAAGACCACGTTTGAAAGCGTCGAGCTATCATGTTGGCACGCACTGATAAGGAACGCCGCTCGCGGTCATCACACAGATCCTGAGTAGAACAATATAACCCATGTATTTAAATGTCGTTACCCACTCCATTTGCAAATTACACAAATACACCTGGGGATATGATGTTTTTTAAGAGTGGTATCGTTCAACCTCAACAGACTTATTGGTGTTGTACTATAGGTTATAATCCATCGCATATTTCTCACATACCTGGAGTAGTGCTCGCAGCGCACCAATCGAGGGACTCAGCAGCACCATATCATCAGCATAACTCAAATTATTAAAACATTCAGAACCAATGTGGCAACACAGTCTGGTATTTCTAAGCTCCTCGATCAGCGAATCAACATTCAGATTAAAAAGCAGAGGCGATGTTATCACTCCATTTCCTCACGCCGCATTGTAGGAGACATTCCTAAGAGTATGTATCACGCCACGTTACTACACTAATTTGCTTACTATAGCATGCGATCAGTATGTTACTACATAATGATGGCACTCCCGCATCACGTAACTTTCTCTAAAGTATACCATAACACACTCTGTCAAAAGCCTATTATAATAACTAACGGTTTGCTTTAAAGTAAAAATTCTTTTTTTAAATCCAAATTGAGCATCGCTAATATATATATATATATATATATATATATATATATATATATATATATAATTATATAATAAATTATGAAGATAACGCTTAATAATTTGGTGTCAAACAGTTTAGCACAAATTGTAACTATGGATATCGGTCTATAATTACAACTGTCGGTCAAACTACTCGATTTACATTTAGGAACAAGACTTATTACTATTTTTTTAGCATTTCTACCGGTAAGTAAACAAGCTTTAGACAGACATTGAAAAATACTGATAGGAACGCAATTACCCACGGTCCTTCAAACCGAAGATGTTCCACGCGTATATTGTCGCACATAAATTCCTTAACCTCTCCCAATCCAAGTTACGTATATACTCAGAACAAAGAGAGGAGAATAAAATTCAATTTCGAGACCATTTCTTTTTCCCCATTTTGACAAGTCATTACATTTCTCTAAAGGAACGTTATTATGCACTGCCTTAAAGATCAAATTAATTTTGCAATCAAAAGACAAAGGCTTATGGTCGGATCACATGACGTATACCAACACATAAACGTTGGTTACAGTAGCCCATGCCTGCTGTATAGTTACACAATGATCCAACCAACTTTACGAACCGTGAGTAAAGACACCACTTTTTGCTTGGTTGCAGAAATTTATAATCAGCACACACCAAATCATTATTTGTTCAAAAACTAAATAACTCTAAGCCAAATAATGTATTAACATCTGCATTAAAATCACCTAAAATAAAAGCATAATTAATATCTGTTGAGGACAGCTAGAGACCCGCCGCCCCGCCGCCCCTTCGTACCCTGCTACGCCCCGCGCACCCCGCACACCGGCGCTGATCCCGTGATGTCGGCGACCAATAGGCGCGCGTGCGGCTTCATTATCGTCGCACGGCGCTACTCACAGACTGAGACACCTTCTTGCGAGATATAAGAAGGGCATCTCGGTCTGTGAGCTGTTCATTTCACTTCGGAAGCGGCACTCGAGAAGACTCCAAAGAAGACTCAAGACAACAGATCAAGACTCCACAACTGAAGACCTCTCTCTGTACATATTAGATAGTTTATTTTAATAGTGCCGAATATTGTAAATAGTGTAATACAAAATAGTAAAAGTACCATCTTTTCTTCGAGCAGTCCCCTAGTATAGCTAACCTCAGATCAGTCAGTCATTAATCAATCAATAGCATAAATAAATATACAGTCCACTTTCATCCATTATATTCTTGGTCCATCGCCGCCGGATTCAAGCCAGAAGAAAGAAGCAAGAAGTAAGAAGAAACAAGAAAGAAGGCAATTATAGAAGAAAGAACATAATTATAGAAGAAAGAACATAATTATAGAAGAGAGAAGATCATTATAGAAGATCTTCAAGGAAGAAAGAAGTCCGTCGACGAAGAGAGAAGATCGTCGGTACTAATTTCTTCCCTGTTTCTTGTTACGACTACGTCATATACGTCTATTGTCTGTTTCCAGACAATTTCTTGTTTCTTTAACCGCGTTTACGCGGCCAGGTGGTTGCTCCCTAACGGTGTCAAACTGTGACCATCTGGTAACGCCCTTGTGGCGGGAACGACATCCAATACGTGCGTCTTTTTGAAGACGATACGTACGTCTTTTTGAAGACGACCGGAGGTCGCAACGTGGGACAATGAGAAACACACGAAGCCAGAAGACACGGAACGAGGACGACACGCCGGTAGGAATGCGTATATTCGAAGAAGCACCCGCGTCTCCGTCCGATTATCTCGCGATGGCACAAGCGCCCTCCGCCGCGCCCCAGGCCCCGCTCGCGCCCGCATCTACGCTCGCGCCCGCGCCCCCGCCGCCGCGCCCCGCTATGTCCGTGTCTACGACCGATCGCTTGGGAGAGGTTAGCACATCCGCGCCGCGCACAGAGACACTCGCCGCGATTATTGAAGATCTTCCGTCTACAGAAACTAGTTCGATAGTACGTACCGTCGCGCCTGTAACAGACGTCGTACATAGGCCCGCACCTCGCGCTCCGTCGGTCCGCTCCGTTCGTTCAGCCCGGTCGACAGCTAGTGCGATAGCTAGGTTAAAACAAATTGAATATAACGCCGCGGAGGAACTAGCTGCAATTAGGAGGAAGCAATTGCAAGTCGAAGAAGATCTTATTAGGAAGAAGTACGCTAGGGACGTCGCGCAACTGCAAGAAGAAACAGATAGGGAAAATATTAACGAAGACGAGTTATTTGAAAATAGAGTACGCGTTTATAGGTGGTTAGAGAACGTAGAGACTGTGCGGGGGGAGTCGCCTTACCGCCCGTCTCAGCCCGCGCCCCGCATCGAGACAGAGCAAGCCCTACCGAATAGGGAAACCGGTTACGACCACGCTGAAGATGCCTAGGGGAGGACGGTAGCGAATGAGGTTCAACCACGTCGCGTAGAAACGATACAGAGGGATAGTGGAGTCGCCGTAGAAATGAACCAGGTGGATCGTCGTGTATGGGTTACGTCGCCGTCGCGCGTCCAACGCCGCATTCTATCGCCTACACATAGATCGCCACATCGCCACGCGGATCGTAGATCACCGTCGCCGTATAGGGATGTAGGTGTACATAGATCGCCATCGCCACATCACCACGCGGATCGTAGATTATCGTCGCCGTGTTATAGGGATGTAGGTGTACGTAGGACGCTAGCGCCACAGCGTAGGCTAGAGGGAGATAGGGATAGAGATAGGTCGCTTACTCCGCGAGGGAAAGAGAGGGGTATAGAGCGACTAGCGGAAGCTCTAGAGAATATGATTAGAGTCAGGCCCGCTGCCGCGAAGCAGACGCAGGACTTGCCTATTTTTAACGGTTCGGCCGCGGAATGGTTAGCCTTCAAAGCCGCGATGAAAGAATCCACGCGTTTATATGGATTCGGAAAATATGGCAAGGTTAAGAAACTGTCTACGCGGTGAAGCTAGGGAGGTAGTATCGGCACTGCTGTTTACCGCGAAGGATCCAGCAGATATTATGCGAACATTAGAGCAGTGTTTCGGCCGCCCGGAAGTAATTATCGATCGAGCGTTAGAGGAACTGAAACGCCTTCCGCGCCCGGGTCAAACCGCTCAGGAATTGAATTTGTTCGCGATCAAGTTACAAAATATAGTATGTATTTTACAGAACGTCGACGGCAAAGGGTATTTACAAAATCCAATGCTGACTAGGGAAGTAACTAGTAAACTAAGCCCTCACTTACGGTCGCGTTGGTGCGATTATGCGGAGCACTACGGATGTGCAGACGAACCGGACATCGTTACACTGTCTAGGTTCATGATGAGAGAGGCTGACCGTGCGTTGAGTCATGCCTATACGTCCGTAGCGCCGACTAAGGAATTGCCCGTAGGACGAGAGGCGCCGCCGTCGAAACGAGTTGTATTAACACGCCGCGTAGAGAATAGGGCCCGCGACGTAAAGACATTCACCGCCCAGGAGGACACAGGTAGTGCCTCTTGTATGTGTTGCGGGGGTGAACACGTGATCGCCAAGTGTAGAAAGTTAGCGCAAATGGGTGTGGACGACCGGTGGAATTGGGTAAAGGAAGAGGGGGTGTGTTTTCTGTGTTTGAATAGTAAACACCGACGGTTTAGATGTAAAGCCAAGAAATGCGGCGTCGACGGCTGCAACGCCCCCCACCATGCCCTCCTTCACACCCGCAAGACCCGCGCACCTGAGACATCGGCAAAACCGGATGAGACCGTGCTCGTCGTGTCTAACGTTGGTAGTAATGCGTCCGGATTATTGAAAGTGTGTCCCATTACGTTACGTGGACCACGCGGTAGGGAAATAGATACGTATGCGTTGCTTGACAAAGGCTCGACTATTTCGTTGATCGACGACGACTTAGCGCGCGATTTAGGAGCGGAAGGACCGGTAAAGCCGCTGAAGCAAATCGCCGGAGTTTCGAGACGCCTACACAGCCCAGATAGACAATCTCCTGGCAAAAGGATACACAAGGGAAGCCGAGGGGACAGAGAGAGAGGACCCCAAGAGCTGGTACCTGCCTCACTTCGCCGTACGGAATCCGAACAAGCCGGGGAAGACAAGAGTGGTTTTCGACGCGGCAGCGCGTGCGTCCGGTAGATGTCTTAACGATTATTTACTCGACCGCCCCGACTTGTTACGAAACCTACCGGGCATACTGTTTAGATTTAGGGAGAACGAAATAGCCGTGTCCGCGGATATTAGGGAGATGTTTTTACGTGTGAAGATCGACCGTCGCGACCAACCCACGCAATTGTTTCTGTGGCGAGGTAACGAGCGATCCAGCCCACCGCGGGAGTACGTTATGACATCGATGATTTTCGGTGCGAGGAGCTCGCCGTTTCTCGCACATAGTGTTAGGGATCATAACGCGCGCGCACACGCAGAAACACATCCGTTGGCGCTTAACGCTATCGTACGTAGTCACTATATGGACGACTACTTAGACAGTTATGCTACGGTAGAGGAGGCGGTAAATACGGCAAGGCAGGTTATGGAAGTACACCAGAAGGCCGGTTTTACCTTGGCAGGCTGGAATTCGAACCACACAGCCCTATTGGAAGACAAGCTGGAGGAACTACTAGCGAGCAAGCCTAAAGAAGTAGGCTTAAGGCAAGACAGCCCAGGCAGGACACTAGGGTTGTTATGGATGGCCGACGAAAACGCCCTGACGTTCAACACCTCTATGAATAGGGTGCCACAGGAAGTAAAGGCGCTACAGTGACCACCGACTAAGAGGGAAGCATTGAGCGCAGCCATGTCGGTGTTTGACCCGCTCGGACTGCTTAGCTACCTCACCATCACCGCCAAGATCCTGCTGCAAGATCTATGGCGAATGAAGAAGGTCGGATGGGACGACGAACTACCCGAGGAGGCAGCTGATGAATTTCAGAGGTGGCTGCGAGTCGTCGAGGAAGTGTCACGACTGCGACTGCCTAGGTGCTATGCTCCTACGGGGGGAGTGGTAGAGCGTCAGCTTCACGTATTCAACGACGCAAGCGAACGTGCGTACGCATCCGCGGCGTATTGGCGTATACGATACCGCGACGGAACAATTAGGGTACGGTTAGTGGCGGCCAAGGCGAAATTTGCCCCTATAAAGGCACAAAGTATACCGCGTTTAGAGTTGCAGGCGAACTTGATAGGCGCGCGACTCGCGGAATTCGTGCAAGGCGAGCACAGAGTGGTAGCCGATAGGGTAGTGTATTGGACAGACTCCACTACGGCGCTCCACTGGACACAGAACGATACGGCGCGTTACACTCCATACGTGGCTCATAGGTTAGGGGAGACAGCAGAGAAGACATCACCCGAGCAATGGAGGTGGATACCGACCGCAGACAACATCGCGGATCAAGCGACGCGTGTGAATTATATGAATAAAGAAGAGAACGACAGATGATTCACGGGACCGGCATTCCTGTACGAGGACGAAGACAGATGGCCTCGTCGTCAGGAAGAGAGGGCAGGCAATGATGATGAGGAGCTGGAGGAAGTCGTGGCGTACCAGAGCGACACCAAGGACGCTCCCCACCTGCCGGACATAGAGAGATTCTCTTCCTACGAGAGATTAATAAGGGCCACTGCGCGGATACTACAGTTCGTCGATGCCATAAGAGGAAGGGCGCACGGACTGACATTGCAGCACATCCAGAGAGCAGAGCGGATGTGGATAGAACGCAGTCAGCAAGAAAGCTTCACTGAAGACATCAGTCGACTGCAGCGAGGAAAGAACCTGGCAACCGGCAGCGCGTTGAGGAAGCTCGACCCCATATTGGAAGATGGCATATTACGAGCTAGAGGACGAATCGACGCAGCCGATGTGGACAGCCAAATGAAGAGGCCCATCATACTGAACGGACGCCACCAATTTGTAAAGCTGCTTGTGGAAAGGGCGCATCAGGAGGCAAGCCACGCCAACAGGGAGCGGGTAGTAAACGACCTACGCACGAGATAGCATATCCTTCGATTACGACCAACCGTAAGAGAAGCGGAGCGGAGATGTCTGCGGTGCAGGGTACGCAAGGCAGCACCACGGCCAGCGGTTATCGGAGATCTACCACCTGAACGGTTAGGGGCATTCGCGCGACCATTCACCTACACCGGAATCGACTATTTCGGGCCTATAACGGTTACGATAGGACGTAGGCATGAAAAACGGTGGGTGGGTACCTGTTTAACGACGCGCGCGGTGCATTTAGAAATAGTTTATTCCCTAACGACGGATTCGGCGATATCGGCATTGCGGCGCATGGCGGCTAGGCGTGGGTGGCCACGGGTCATCTACTCTGACAACGGAACAAATTTCCATGGGGCGGACACCGAACTAAGACGGGCAATGGAGGAGTGGGCACCCCTGCTGAAGGACTACGCGTTGACTCGGCGGACAGACTGGAAGTTCATCGCGCCGGGCGCGCCGAACGAGGGAGGCGCATGGGAGCGTCTCGTGCGCTCAGTGAAGATAGCGCTCGAAGCCACTCTACACCAGAAGAGCCCGCGGGAGGAGACGTTGGTGACGCTCCTCACAGAAGCCGAGAACACTGTGAACTTTCGACCGTCGACATCGACGATGAAGAGGCGCTGACACCCAACCACTTCCTGCTGCTGGGACCATCGAGCCTTCCAGTAACCGCGCCGTGCACGCATAGTGATCGTCGGGCGTGGAGAGCGGCGCAAGGACTTGCCGACGAGTACTGGAAGCGCTGGATGAAGGAGTACCTGCCGACGCTGGTTGCGCGCGGGGACTCGCGGGATGTGCTGCAGCGACAGCTACAAGAAGGGGACCTCGTCGTGGTGGCAGACGGTAGCCTGCCAAGGAACGTGTGGCCGCGTGGAATTGTAACACGGACCTTCCCCGGGCCAGACGGCGTGGTGCGCAACATGGAGGTGCGGACCAGGGGCGGATTGCTGCGGCGGCCGGTCAGGAAGATCGCCGTCCTCCCGAAAGAAGATGGGGCTCGCGAGCTACGCCAGGGGGAGGATGTTGAGGACAGCTAGAGACCCGCCGCCCCGTCGCCCCTTCGTACCCCGCTACGCCCCGCGCACCCCGCACACCGGCGCTGATCCCGTGATGTCGGCGACCAATCAGCGCGCGTGCGGCTTCATTATCGTCGCACGGCACTACTCACAGACTGAGACACCTTCTTGCGAGATATAAGAAGGGCGTCTCGGTCTGTGAGCTGTTCATTTCACTTCGGAAGCGGCACTCAAGAAGACTCCAAAGAAGACTCAAGACAACAGATCAAGACTCCACAACTGAAGACCTCTCTCTGTACATATTAGATAGTTTATTTTAATAGTGCCGAATATTGTAAATAATGTAATACAATATAGTAAAAAGTACCATCGTTTCTTCGAGCAGTCCCCTAGTATAGCTAACCTCAGATCAGTCAGTCATTAATCAATCAATAGCATAAATAAATATGCAGTCCACTTTCATCCATTATAATATCCTTATCTAAAATAATTGATTGAATAATACTTAAAATATTCGTAAAATGAGTCAAATTTTCATAATTATTTTGAGGCATATACACAAACGCACAAAAATTTATTACCACACATTTCGAAAGTAACTGCACATTAACAAGAATTGTTACAATCAACAATCTCAACCGTTTTAAACATCGACGATCTCCACAATAACCCAACCACTCCATAGGGCCTACCCCGTAACATACCTTGTGTGATGTCCACAGCTGATATACTATGACTAGAAAATTTGGTAATAAAAAGCGATTCAGGAATAGTTGACGGCTCCGTGGCGCAGTGGCTTAGCAATGTGTTGTTGTGCTGGGGCCCTAGAGTTTGAATCCCGCACGGAACAAGTATTTGTATGGCCTACTAATAATTGTTCCGGGTTTGTATGTGTGTCCTCATGCAATTTATGTTTGTAAACTGCCTCCACGATACAGGAGAAAATCCTAGTGTGGGGTAACGTTTTTTTAGATAAAAAAAGTTAATGTTTACGGTGTGTAGTCTCTTTTCAACTTCGTAATAATTTTAGGAAGCTTGGAAAGTAGAAACAAGGTAAACAAGGAGGTGTAGTCGTTTCATAATAACACATTAGGAAGTTAAGGTATCTGCACCTAAATTTTTGTAGAAGAAGGTGAATAAAAAAATAATCAAAATTATAACATTTTTCCAGGTGGTAGGACTACTTCTATTGGGTAGATACCACTCCTCTCAGATATTTCTGCCACCAAGTAGCAGAGCTGATGAATATCAATGTAAAAGGGTCTCCAGTTAACTACTGGGTTCATCGGAAACTCGCAAGCTGTAAAGGGAGGGGAGGGGGGGGGGCAACTGATGATGTTCCAAACGTTCCTTTTCAGTAATTTATAATGCAGTCACTATACTGCTGCAGCCTTGCTACATGCATTTAAAACAATTTAAGTGACAAACGAACCTGATGGTAAGTAACTTCTCTACATCCTATAAACAACTGCAACCAACTTCAAACAAACACAAATACGCTACAAATAAATATGGCTACAAATGCCAAGTAATCTACAAAAAAAAATCATACTGGTTCTCTATACCCTTCACACCGAAATACAGCTGAGATATAGCTGCCGCCAAATAGCTGAAGATTGGTAAGAGCCTGTAACCTACACAAACGAACTAATAGGCTGAAAAGGAGTCCTACTACCGAGTCAATAACCACATAATATTAAGCAACGAAATAGTTAAAACGTGATAGGTGTGACACAAATCCTAAACACTTTTAGACTTTTAGATGCGAAAATAGACCTATCATCTAGCATAACATTGAGCGATATACAGCCTTTGTCTATATTCTGCTATATTTTCATCTTGTCTAAAGTCGTCTTATATCGAATACTTAAAATTTTGTTACATCATTTCATTAGAATATAAACTTTAAAAAATGTAAGACTCAACTTATGCCCGAGAGTTAATAAAGTTGTAGACCTCGGCTATAGCCCATTACTTAAAGTTTAGTTTGAAATTTACAATCCGCAGATTATCATCTCATGGGTGTAACTTTTCATGTCGTGTCTAGTTAGAAACTGACTGAACGACGGCGAAACTTGTTTAACCTTGTAGTGGCAGTATAAGTAAATCTATCACCCTGCAAATTTTTCTAATTTATCAAGATGTCATAGCTTCAAACGACTTGAACGAGACGGAAAACAAGAAGAAGCACTGAAGATGGAAAATGCGATCGTCAATCAGACTGCCAATGGTGGCGGTTGAGGCAAATTCATGGGGGAGGCCATTGTCTAGAAGTGGAATTTTCCAAGCTAAAAGAGAAGATGGATGGTCAAATTCATTACTTATCTTATAAAATTTTTGAAATATTCTTTAAATTATAAATTTTAAATTATAACTGATTATTATCTGTCAAAATTTTTCAGTGTCAAAATCCACGTATATTTAACTTATTTTATTTAGTTATTTAGAGGCCAATTCTGGCTAACAAATTTAGATCTGTAAATATATAAGGGAGTTGTTATAATAGTATTTTTTTGATTTCAGACACAATACTTCTTTATGCATCCCCGAGACGGTCAAACGGTTTGATTCAAACCTCACGTGTTTGACCAAACCGTTTGATGTCGCTTTGAATTCGCATCAAACAGAAGTACGCAGTGTAGCTTCAAAGTTCAAACAATAAAGTCCTATTGCGGTTTCAAAAACTGCCATCGACTATGGATAAAGATTTTCTCGCGTTTATTGTATTACTGTCTTGCTTAAATAATAAGAAAAAAAGAAAAATAAATTGATGCAAAGAATGGTATAAATTAAGATATCGTTTCACACACGAACATCTACAAAGAGTGCTAGAAACTAGCGTACCAGATGATTATAAGAACTGTCTGAGGAGGGACAATAATTGTTATAAAAATTTATTGAATAAAGTTCGACCATTAATTCAAAAACAGGATACCTACGAACATGAGGCAAGCTATTCCAGTAAATTATAAATTGTCTACATTGAGGTATTTAGCATTTTGGCAACCACACAGAACGTATCGCTTCGGAATTCAGCACAAGACTGATGAGGTTTGATCAAACACATCGCGAAGACGATCAAACGGTGCTTCAAATAAAACCAAAATATATATTTTCATCAAACGAGCTTCAAACACGTAACGTTTGATCAAACCTGTCAAACCAACGGCGTAAACGATCAAATTGGTTTGACTCAAACCAAAATCTACGTGTTTGAATCAAACCGTTTGACCGTCTCGGGGGTCCATTATAAATGAAATTATTTCTGCTGCGTCGTTGTCAACTGTCAAAGCATAACAACTACATACAATTTTTATCAATATGGAATAAATCCAGGGAAGTTATGTGATAATATTTTATTTATAGAGTAAAGTGTTTTTATTTAGACCGTAAATTATTGTGTTTCAGGGAAAGATGCGGGGTACAGCGTGATCACGCGCAGAACGCGTGGCAGTTAGGATGCAGTTTTTAAATAAAAATCTTCGTCTTCGTAATATATAAACTATAATATGCCACTTCCCTGATTTTATTGCTGTGCAGCTGGCTCTCGTTGCAGGTTCTCTCGGCAATTACAATTTGTGTTGGCTTATCCAAAGCATACTTCTTTATATTGCTTCTTCATTGGATAATCACGTCGCAGGGTACCAATGATCACGCGCAAAACGCGTGGTAGTTAGGATGCAGTTTTTAAATCAAAACCTTCGTCTTCGTAATATATAAATTATAATATCATACTTGGTTAACAAAATTAAATGAAGTAATACAATTTAAGAGAAAAATGCTATATATACATTTTACAGAAAACATTCTTTTGTTTCTTCAATATTCGTGCCATCTGTATTTTTTATTCTTTACAGTTATTTAAAAAATTAAAATAAAAACAAAACACATAAAAACTCCACGAACACAGCACATTTCAAGTTAATATTAAGCTATCTAATAAGTACTTAATTAGTAGTTAATTAACTTTTGAGTGGTGTAGATGTTTTAATGAATATCTCTGATCCGCTACATTCACAGCCGGATTTCCTACAGTGTCAAAATTGTGCCGACGGTGGCTGTTTAAAGGTAAAAGAGGATTAAATATACATATTAAACGATGCTATCAGCAATTCTTCTAATGACACAAATTTTTCCCTTTTTTCGGAGCAAATTTACAATTACCATCGTGATGTACCAGTGGTTAAAAGAATTCCTAGAGATGGGAGGATGGAGCTTGCTAAAGCATTGTCATGCACTATTCAAAATTGTTTCACTAATAGTGAAAATAGTTGGCAAAAATGATTTACTTTCGCGTATTTCCATTTTAATTTTGATAAAACAATAAATAAATCAATTACGTCTCAACTAAAAGAGACATCTTTTCAAAATTTAGATTACCCAATTAATACCTCGACCACGTCCTAAATTTGATTAAAAAAAAGTAGTTGAGTCGAAAGTAATGGATGGTGACTTAAAAAATGCAACCCGTTTTTTATTCTCAGACGACATCCTGGCTTCTCGTAATGTCGAAACACTTGAAGGCCTTCGTCAAAAGCATCCTACGGTCAAACCTTCTCAGGGTTTACCGCTGCCTCCCAAGACTTCTATGCAACCATTACATATTTCTGAAAAAGACACTTTAGAAGCAATTATGTCATTTTCGAATGGCTCTGCTGGCGGCATTGACGGAATTACGCCTCAACATCTTAAAGATCTTGTAAGCGTTTCTGCCGGTTGAGTACTTCTTAAAGACATTACAAAATTATGTAACTTTATGCTTTCTGTTAATGTTAATCCAAATTTCATTGCATTCTTATATGGGGCAAGAATATGTGCCTTCAAAAAAAAGGATAACGGTATCCATCCTATTGCCGTTGGTTCCACATTTCGACGCTTAACTTCAAAATTAGCTTGCAGGCACATAATCTCTAACCTTAAGACCAAATTTCAGCCTACTCAACTAGGATTTGGCACTAGAGGTGGCTGTGAGGCGGCGGTACATTCAGTGCGTACATTTTTAACAAACTCTGATGCAGATGTTCTTATGAAGGTTGACCTAAGGAATGCTTTTAACTCTATCGATAGGGTAACCTTGCTGAAAGAAGTTGCTAACAATACCCCTGGAATTTATCATTACGTTTGGCAATGTTATAGTCAAAATACAAACTTATTTTACGAAAACCATGTTATCGAATCTGCTGTCGGTGTTCAGCAGGGTGACGCACTGGGTCCAGCACTATTCAGTTTGGGAATTCAACCTATTATTTCAAATTTGAAATCCAAACTGAATGTCTGGTACCTAGACGAAGGTACACTGGGAGGTAGAGCAGATGACGTCCTCAGTGATCTTACTCATATTTTTCGAAATTTCAAAAATATTGGTCTTGAACCAAATAGCAATAAATGTGAAATATTTTTTCCAATAATTTATCTACTTCTCATAGAGACATTTTAATTTAAAATTACAATCATATTGGTCCAGGAATAAAAACTGTCAGTACGTAATCACTATACCTGCTAGGTGCCGCGTTGTTTTTAGATAGTATTAAACCTGTTTTAAAAACAAAATTTGATCACTTTTTAAACCACGTTGATAAATTGTATAAATTAAGCCCCCATATAGCTCTTACTATTTTAAAATATTGTCTTCTTGTACCTAGATTTACATATTTACTGCTCTCGAGTCCAGTCTGGAAATTTTCGGATATTTTAAAAGATATTGATAATAATTTTAAAATAGTTATAGAAAAAAATCTAAATTTAACTTTGAATACAACAGCCTGGACTCATGCAACTTTACCTATAAAATTTGGTGGCATTGGTGTGATAAATCTATCTAGCGTTGCATTGCCTGCTTTCCTTGCTTCCGTGCATAGTGTCAGTGACTTATGAAACATAATTTTAAATAATAAAGTAGACCTATGCTTTGCTACGGAGGCAGGGCAGACATGGCAAACACTATGCCCTGGTGAAAATAATCCAATGGAAGTTAAACAATAAAAACAGTGGGATATTCCACTGGTACAGGGCGTGCAGAAAGATTTGTTTCATAATATCCATAGTGACCAAGATAAGGCACGCCTTCTAGCTGTTTCGACTAAGGAATCTAGTCACTGGTTATACGCTTTACCATTAAGTAATCTGGGCACGTTACTTGATGGGGAAAGCTTGCGCATTACCGTAGGAATCCGACTAGGAGCGGCGATTTGTCAACCCCATCAGTGCCCATGTGGTAGCAGCGTCGACAAGTTTGAGCTCCACGGACTGTGCTGGTAGATTTTCACGGCATAGATCTTTGAACAATGTCATCTGAAGGGATCTTGTCTCTATAAATATTCCCTCGGTTTTAGAGCCTCGGATTTAGAGACGATGGCAGGAGACCCGACGGTATGACATTGGTCCCTTGGGAGAGAGGTAAAGCCCTAGTGTCGGATGCTACTTGCGTAGACACTGTGGCGGCCTCTCATCTCAGGGGTACCTCGTTTAGAGCCGGGGCGGCATCAGAGGTAGCTGAACTGAGTAAGTGGCGCTAATATGAGTCTCTGAAAGATGACTACATATTTGTGCCATTTGCTGAAGAGACTATCGGTCCGTGGGGTCCACGTGCGGTGAAGTTCCTAAAGGAACTCCATCTGCGGCTGGTCGTTGCTGCTGGTGATAAGAGGGCTGGTTCTTTTACTCGCTCAAAGGCTAAGTATAGCTATTCAGCGGGGAAACGCAGCCAGCGTTCTTGGCACGATAACGCGGGGAGTAGTACTATATGATAATTAGGTTTCTAGTTTTAGTTTTATATTATTATTACAGTTTGTAATAAGTATTACATGAATTACAAACCTCTAAATTGCATTAAATCAAATTAAAAAAGATTAATAAAAGAAACATAACACAATAAAAAACAACAACTCCACAAATGGGTGGTTATGTAATTTTGTAAACAACCTTGGTTTTATCGGTTATGTCGTTATATGATATGAAGCAGTTGCGGCATAGATTTGGTGGCGGTAATGTTGGCATGGAATCGGTTAGTGAAAAATCTCTGTATAATGAAAAGCTATATATTTTTATGATTCTTGCTACAATCACTGTACTCACTTGGTGATTTGCAGTTTTAGTATCGTGTTTATTTTTGGCATAAAACTGTGTAAGATGAATATTTTTGTTCATTATGGAACTATTTTTAATATCCCTTGCCATATTTATCGAAACGGACCACCCTCGGTCATTGTCAGTCTGTCACAGAGGTTACACGATTTGGGAGTCTTTTACGTAGCTTGAATTTTACCAAAGTTATAAAAAACCATTATTAATTGAAAAAATTTAATTTTTTACAAAAGTAGTTAGTACAAGTATATATAACAGTAATAACTCAAATTAACTTTGTACCCTTTAGGATATTGAGTTATTATCAATTAACATGTTTTTGATACTCCATTTTCAAAATATTTTATTATTTATATTATATTATTATTATATTATAATATTTTATTTATTTACAAAGATCGCGTAAATGTAATGTGGGGCATCTCCTAGCTAGATGTGCAAGTAGCGACCATCTATTCAAGGCTTGTCTCAAGGCTGCAAGTAAATGCAAGAAACCGAAAATTGAGTGCACCTTTGGGAAAGTTGGGAGGCATGTCCAGAGAACAAAATAATTTGAGGACATGAGACGTCCGCCAACACGCGCTGCAGCAACGCGGCGAACTATTTTCGCCATAACTCTGTAAGAAATAAGAGAAGGCCTGTGACCAGTTGAAGGTGTGTTCTTTGAATTTACTACTTTTAGAGTATTTATGCATTATATTACAAAGGTATATTGAAATAGAATAGACAAAAAGCTTTCTTATAACTCCAAGATTTCTATTATAGTATAACTTCTATTCGTGAAAAATGTTTTTAAATAAAATTTTAAACGATGGGAAATAAACTGATTTGAAAAAAAAGGCTTACGTAATTTGAGTAAATAAAACTGCAATGATTTATCCAATAACACATCTTTACAACAAATCCACATTTTATTTCAGTGTTAACTTTTATTTGACGTGTAGTGGCGTCGCGTTGTAAGAGAATTCAACCCCATGACGTCTCCTAGGTATCGTAAAAGGCACACAAACAAAAAGACACACAAGAACACAGTGAAACTGAAACAGGAGATGAGCACTAATATCTTTCGTACTCAATAAAAAAACTGCGGTTGCCTACACGTCTGCTGGGTGTGGCAACTATAGCGAAATTATTTTATGAGGTAAACTATCGGGGAGGCCGATGTTTAACAGTGGACTTTTGATATACTGTAATAAATAAAAATTAATGAATGAAGTTAACCCTAATAAGACATGTGAGTCCTTAATATCACTGATGTCAACATTGGCTGTGTTCCATGATTTTTATCTCCATCTTTTCCACGCTCGTGCACGCAAACACACTGATTATCGGAGACTGAGTTTATCGGTAATTTCCTTCATAATTATTTTACAGTTTTACTGAATTTTCACAATTTATTATTGGGTAATATCAATTTTTATTAAAGCTTGCTTTCTAAATTCAAACTCAGCTTAACTATAAAAACGTGTATATTTGCAAATATATAAATAATAAATTTAGTGCTTAGTGCTCCCAACAACTACCGGCATAGGTGTGACATGGACATTAAACATGATCTTAGTTTTATCCATGTTCATCTTAGGACCTATCCATTGAGAGACACTATTGAGGTCATTAAGCATAGTGCTTAGGTCCTCCAGTCATTGTGCCATAAGGACAATATCGTCGGCAAATCGAAGGTGAGTGATGTATTCGCCATTGATGTTAATACCGCATCCTTTCCAGTCCAGAAGCTTGAAAACGTCTTCAAATGCAGCGGTGAAGAGTTTCGGGGATATAACGTCACCCTGTCTTACACCTCTCTGCAATTAGATAGGTTTCGTACTCTGGTTCTGTACTCGGATAGCCATCGTAGCCCTACTGTACAAGCACTTCAGCACTTCGATATACCGACAGTCAACCGCTGAAGGGACTGCAGCACGGCCCAAATTTCGATGAAATCAAAGGCTTTGTCATAGTCCACATACGCCAGACATAGTGGCAAATTGTACTCCTCGGACTTCTGTACAACTTGCCGAAGGGTATGTATGTGGTCTATGGTGCTAAAGCCTTTTTGGAAACCGGCTTGTTCGGGAGGCTGGAAGTCGTCAAGTTTGCGCGCGAGACGATTCGTAATGACTCTCGAAAACAGCACGTAGACGCGGCTCAGAAGGGAAATCGGTGTGTAGTTCTTCAAGAAAGCGTTATCACCTTTCTTGAAGAACAAGACCACCGTAATTCTGCTCCACGCCTCCGGTGTAATGCTGCCAAGGACGACAGAATGAAAGAGCCTCTGAAGGACTTCAAGTACCGGTTTTCCACCCGCTTTCAGAAGCTCCGCTGTAATTCCATCCTCGCCTGGGGACTTGCCGTTTTTAAAATGCTGGAGCCATTCTAATCTCGCTCAGACTGACGTCCGGGATATCTTCGGAATAGTGTCTGATAAAACTCGCTCTTGGATCGTTACTCACACTTGCGTGTGGCCCCAACGATGACGTGTACAGCTGCCCATAGAACCTCTCAATCTCACTCAAAATCTCAGGTGCCCCGAAAACGATGCTGCCACACTCGGTCTTCAGCTTTGACAGTTGGCTCTTTCTGGCAGACAGATCTCTGGCAAAGACTTTGGAGCCTTGGTTCCGCTCGATCGCTTCTTCAATACAAGTTGTATTGAAGTTGCGTAAGTCCCGCCGCATGCATTTGGGGATCTGTCTTTTCAGTTGCCTGTATGCTGTCAAATCTATTGAAGAATGTAGCTTCATCTCCCGTCTAACAGTCATGAGATTAAGAGTGTGATCGGAAAGTTTTTGTGTTCTTCTGCGGCGGGTCTTGCAGAACTTAGCTCCGACCGCATGGACAGTTTTCACGAGCTTGTCATTCATATCGTCCACTTCATTGCAGTCTTCTTGGCATTGAAAACGAATTTGTAACTCGAGCAGAAAGGTTTCGGGACTATGGAACAGAGCACGAGGGGGGACGGAGCGTTGACTTTATTAGACGAGACCTCTCTCTCTCTCTCTCTCTCTCTCTATTATCAATAGTTTCCGCAGCGTACGCGATATAAGGATTCTTTTTGGCATTTTTTTGACACCTTAGGTTACATTAACGAAGTTTTCATACGGATCCCTAAATTTTTGAAAATATTATATAGCCTAGGTTCATAAGGGATAATGTAGAATTCTAATGGTGAAAGAATTTTTCAAATCGGTTTAGTAGTTTCGGAGCCTATTCAATTCAAACAAACAAACAAATCTTTCCTCTTTATAATAGTAAGAGTGTAGATAAACCCACTCTCTTCGTCGTGAGTACTTATTTATTATAAGGTAATGCTACTGAAGGTTGATAATTGTTACCTAAGATATAAGAAGTTCGTCATCTCAACCTCATCATCTTTAAACCAAAACGTCCTTTGGCAGGTTGACTGACGCATTCGACTATTTCTACAGTGAATTTTTTTATCCTTTGACAGGAGAATTGGGTGTTTAGCTGCTTTACGGCGAGACTTACCCAATTTCACTTGAGTGCGATTGCGAGGTTCTACGTACAGCTGTTTAAAGAGCGAGATTAGAATAGCTCTCCGCTACTTTAAAAACGGAAATGCCCTGGGTGAGGAGTAAAAACAGCGGAGCTTCTGAAAGCGGGTGGAAAACTGGTACTTTAAGTCCCTCAGAAGCTTTTCAATTCCGTTCTCCGTGGTGGCACTACTCCGGAGGCGTGGAGTAGAAGTGCGGTGGTTTGTTTTTCCAGAAAAGCGATTCCCTTCCAATTTTCTTTCTGAGCCGCGTCTACGTGCTGTTTTTAAGAGTCATTACGAATCGCTTCGCACGCAGACTCTACTACTTCCAGCCTGCCGAACAAGCTGATTTACGCAAAAAATTTGGTATCATAGACCAACTACACACCCTTTGGCAAATTGTACAGAAGACCAAAGAGTACAATCTGCCCATTTGTCTTGCGTATGTGGAATATGAAAAGGAAAAAAGAAATTTGGGGCGGTGTTGCAGTTGCTTCAGCGGTGCCAAGTTGAATGTTGACTGACTGACTGAAGTGTTTGTATAGAACAAGAGTACGAAACCTATCCAACTTCAGAGAGGTGTAAGACAGGTTGACGTTTTATTCCCGAAACTTCACCGCTGCATTGGAAGAAGTTAATAAACTACTAAACCGGAAAGGAGACGGTATCAATATCAATGGCGAGTAAGTACATCACTCACCTATGATTTGCCGAGGACATTGTCATTATTGCAGAATCAAGAAGAAGAAGAAGGACCTCAGCATTATGTTCAACGATCTTAGCAGTGTCTCCTAACAGTTAGGCAAAAGATGGATAAAACTAAGGCCATGTGTAATGTCTATGTCACACCTATTCCAATTCAACGACAATTTCGAGCGTAGCGTTGGGAGCGCTACGCTAGTTCACTTTTCTCTAAATTGCAAAAAATTATATCTAAATCGGTTTCTTCGACACCCGCATGCTGAAAAGTCACAGGAATAAATTATTTACATGAGTTATATATAATTTAAAATTTTTGATATAAATAATGTGTAGTATATGTTATTATTTATCATGTTAGTATAGGCATTAAAGTCAATTTTAACAACGTCCATGGCTTAAGACAGATATCGACCAGGTCCAATTTTGGTCATGGCGGCATGGAACGATTATAGTGCACGAGTGGATGAGCAAGGTCAGGAGCGCTCAGTTCCCTCACTCTCATAGTGAGATCATGTGGAGGAGCAACCGCTTTACGCGCTGTCCGAGACACGGGAGTCAAACACCGCCAATATATTGCAATGAAAATCCATCTTAACTAGTTAACTGGTTAGGTAATGTGGCGAATTCTACGAGTTGGCCGCGACATATACGGAGCGCCATCGGATCGTTACAGGTGATGATAAATGTGTGTTCTTTTTAAACTGTAATATTATTACGGACGATTAGGGCAAATTTTAATAAAACACTGAATAACATCAATAAATTGTGATAAATGGTTTAAAGTAATAACTTTCCAAACTATATTTGACTATGGTTAGTAGGAATAAAGATCCAAAGGCCACACAAAAACTAATGACATTTTATATCATTATCATTACAGTCCTTGAGTTATATAAGACTAATACTGTAATATATAAATCAATGATTACAGCCGATCAATAGTCCACTGGTGAATATAGGCCTGCCATCCATCATAGATTGCTCCGTTAGAGGGATACGAGTATTTTCCATAGTATTCATGCTAGGTAGGCGAATTGGCAACCGCCGTATTTTTAATGTTTTGGGTTGTTACCAGAAAGATGCTGCGTTGTTAGGAAACCCATAAGACCGATATGTGGTAATGGATATTCTTACATCGTTAGTACAGAAAAATATTTTTTGTTATGTAAATTAAATAAAAAAAATCATTGAATATTTATAACCAATACGACTGATATTGATTATAAATTTTCAATGATTATTTTATCTAGTTCTATAACTTAAATCTTTATGGTTAACTAGCTGTTCCCCGCGACTTCGCCCGCGTGTTATTTGGGGTTTTAATTTTTTTTACGCGGAACCGTAACTCTTTTTCTAGAATAAAAGTAGCCTAAGTTACTCCTCGTGACATCAGCTATCTGCCAAGGAAAATCCCGTCAAAATCGGTCCAGCCGTTTCGGAGATTAGCCGGAACAAACAGACAGATAGACGGACAGACAGACAGACACAGACAAATTTTATATATATATATATATATATATATATATATATATATATATATATATATATATATATATATATATATATAGGAAAAATCTGTAATTTTGACATTACAAACAGACACTTCAATTTCATTTATTTGTATAGATGAGAGCATCCATGACTTTTTCCGTCACCAGGACGGCGCCACATAAAAGTGAGGTATAATATTTGACAGATTCCATAACGGGGAAGATAATTTGTTTGGAAAATGTAAAGGTTAATGTTTCTGTACTATAATCTATATTTTGTATTAATAAAAATAAATATATCTATTATCTAACTATTGGTAAATCCAATTGAGCATGCCCTAACCGCATTAAAAAAATTACGTATAACATGATTATACGAAACTTTTTTAAAGTAGTTTAAATACACACAAGTTTTCACTAAAACCTTACTATACCTTATTATACCTTAATTTACTTACTAACCTTATTATACTTTCAATTTTTCGATAATTTTATGTCAAACGTCAATTTGAAAAAAGTTTGGAAAATCCAAAAGTGCACGACTAATAATGCTCATATGATCATCATATCATCATTCATGTCACTCCATGAAGTCCAAGACGTATTTAAGTATAAATATTACATCCTACTTACTTTTAGTACGTACTACTATTATTGCATACCTTAAGCGAAAGCGCAAGGTATGTTCTACTATCGCCTAAAAATTAAGATTCCAACGTTTTATCGAATAAAATCGTATCTAGCAATCATATTATACATATAAATGATATAAAAAGCACATTGTTAGAAAGATAAATGATTGTTGAACTTATTAATATATTTTTTTAAATTGATTAATTGCTATTTACAAATAAAAAAGGGGTTTTTGTGGCTTATGGTGTGGATTTATTAAGTCCGGAAGGCTTGTAAACACTCTAACTTTTGAAAATATCAATTGTTTAACTCAATTTATTTTTTAATCTCTTCATCTATCATGTGGGAAGCCACTGAATGTAAATGGCAGTGTAATTTTGTTTTGTTTAGCTATAATTAATTTTTTTCGGCTCCAAAATGGCGAAATTTTCTTTGATTTGGTAGCCTTGTATGTAAATTAATTCTGTAAAGGGAGCTAAAGCCACAGAGTAGTTTACTCACTCACTCAGTTCGACGCACAGAGTACTTTTTGTTTACTGGTCACTGGTCAGTCGCCGTCGTGAGTGGACATTGTTTCGGATGTTTGCAGCGGCTCAAAAAGATCGCTGTACAAATACACAATATTCGAATATCCAAATTTCTTAAATACCTGATTATTATAATAATAAGAGATTTTTCTATTACAATATTTTAAAAGCACAGAATAAATAATAGTAGTACGTACTAAAAGTAAGTAGTATCAATTCTTTTGTCATGGGTGACAGTTTGATGGTTTTCGAGAGTGTTGAAACCGATAGGGTTGTCGAAATGTAAATCCAAGATGACGGCCGCAATAGGTATATTTTTTTTTCATCTCGGGTATCATTTTCATGGTTTTCGAGGGTGTTGAAGCCGATAGTGCTGCTGAAATGTAAATCCAAGATGGCGGCTGAATTAGGTGCCAATTTTTTCATCATGGGTGTCATTTTCATGGTTTTCGAGGGTGTTGAAGCCGATAGTGCTGTCGAAATGTAAATCCAAGATGGCGGCTGCAATAGGTATAAATTTTTTCATCATGGGTGTCATTTTCATGGTTTTCGAGGGTGTTGAAGCCGATAGTGCTGTTGAAATGTAAATCCAAAATGGCGGATGAATTAGGTACCAATTTTTTCATCATGGGTGTCATTTTCATGGTTTTCGAGGGTGTTGAAGCCAATAGTGCTGTTGAAATGTGAATCCAAGATGGCGGCTGAATTAGGTACCAATTTTTTCATCATGGGTGTCATTTTCATGGTTTTCGAGGGTGTTGAAGCCGATAGTGCTGTCGAAATGTAAACCCAAGATGGCGGCTGCCATAGGTATTAATTTTTTCATAATCGGTGTCATTTTCATGGTTTACGAGGGTGTTGAAGCCGATAGTGCTGTTGAAATGTAAATCCAAGATGGCGGCTGAATTAGGTACCAATTTTTTCATCATGGGTGTCATTTTCATGGTTTTCGAGGGTGTTGAAGCCGATAGTGCTGTTGAAATGTAAATCCAAGATGGCGGCTGAATTAGGTACCAATTTTTTCATCATGGGTGTCATTTTCATGAATTTTGAGGGTGTTGAAGCCGATAGTGCTGTCGAAATGTACATCCAAGATGGCGGCTGCAATTTTTCCATCATGGGTGTTATTTTCATGGTTTTCGAGGGTGCTGAAGCCGATAGTGCTGTCGAAATGTAAATCCAAGATGGCGGCTGCAATAGAAATCAATTTTTTCATCATGGGTGTCATTCGAATGGTTTTCGCGGGTGTTGAAGCCGATAGTGCTGTCGAAATGTAAATCCAAGGTGGCGGCTGCAATGGGTATCATTTTTTTCATCATGGGTGTCATTTTCATGGGTTTCGAGGGTGTTGAAGCCGATAGTGCTCTCGAAATGTATTTAAACTACTTTAAAAAATTCCGTATAATCATGTTATACGTATTTTTTTATGCGCTTAAGGTATGCTCAATTGGATTTACCAATTATATTTATTTATTCTGTGCTTTTGTTAATTTTTCGAAAGAGATGAAAAAATGAAATAAACAAAATATATAATAATGTTTGTTTTTTAAATAAAAAAAACTAAAAGTGTCAAAAATCAAAAAATTACG
Organism: Parnassius glacialis; assembly: GCA_033319125.1. Lineage (NCBI taxonomy): Eukaryota > Metazoa > Arthropoda > Insecta > Lepidoptera > Papilionidae > Parnassius > Parnassius glacialis. The sequence continues at coordinate 38,541,365 of JAVANC010000020.1, forward strand.
GTTTGAACTTAAAAATAGAACGTTTCAAAACTATCTCCGTGTGGGTTGCTTTCCATTAAAACGTCCTTTAAAAATTCATACATATACATAAATTTCTACATATCAAGCTAATAAGGGCGTGGTAAAAGGAAGCATTTCAAAACGTTTTCCTTTTAATCTAACTTGACCTTGTGCTATAGACTCGATGCTTTCATTCTATTAACCCTCGGCATGCCTCGTTGGGTCTTTGAGACCCATCGCAGCCGTTAAACCGTTATAATTCATTGTAATTTAAAATTCGCTCGCAACTGCTCTCAGTAGCTGACCGTAGTGAACTAATTGACGCTCTCCGCCCGCTACCTCAGTCCGGGGCGTGCTCCAGTAGTGAAAGGACGTGTCTAAAGTGCGCTCAGGTCTCGCAGACCCCACCAGGCATACGGCGTGACGTTTTCATGTAAGAATTCATTTGTTGCTATTAGTGGTTTTGTGTCGTTAATTTGTTAAAAATAAACATCATATTTTAAATAGTGACATATTTTATATATAATACTCGAGATAATTATTGTTTTAATTTGTCTTTTTACGAATTTGATGTATTTTATTCATAAAATTCTTTATTTTGTTTGGAATTCAACTTTATAGTATCATATTCTTTACAGTTCAAAATGGAGAGGTCCTTACAGGACAGGGAAATCGTTAGTTTGCTACTCGAAGAGGTGGACGAAGATCCCGAAGATGATATTGTATTCGACTCCAGCGACGAAGAGTCTGATGAGGTTACAGAAGAAACTTATGAAATCGACTCGATCGATTCGGAGGAAGACCTCTTCAAAATAGTTGATGATGAGAACTCTTCAGGTTCTGAAATAGACGTGCCACTGTCAGAGTTAACTTCGCGGCCCTCAGGAAGAACTTACAAAGGTAAAGACGGAACTTTGTGGTACAAACTTCCAGCTAGATCAAACGTTTGAACACGTAGTGAAAATATAGTATCTGGAACACCGGTTGTCAAAATATTAGCGAGAGATGCAAAAACTCCTTTAGAGTGTTTCAATCTTTTTGTGGGCGAGTCTATGTTGCTGGATATACTAATTCATACAAATGTGAGAATCCGAAGAACGAGACTTGGTCTGAACACTTCAAATGACTACGCTTATGCAGAAGTTGGTATGGATTAGCTGAAGGCTGTCATTGGTCTAATTTACCTTGCGGGATTATATAAATCTGCAAGGCAGAATTTACAAGACTTGTGGTGTAATGATGGAACTGGTATTCCTATTTTTGCTATGACAATGAGCTTGAGAAGATTCGTTTTTATTGTCAATCATTTGCGATTTGATGATGTTGATACACGTCAAGAAAGACTGTCACAGGACAGGCTAGCTCCGTTCAGGAAACTGTTCGAAGAATTCGTTAGCAGATGCCAACAACACTACACGCCCTTTGAAAATTTGACTCTAGATGAAGAGCTTGTAGCTTTCCGTGGTCGCTGCAAATTTCGCCAATATTTGCCAAATAAACCAGGTAAATATGGAATCACGATATTTGCGCTCGTAGATGCCAAAACATTCTACTCTCTGAATTCGGCGATTTATTTAGGCGAGCAACCAGAGGGACCTTATAAGGTCAGCAATAAGCCTCACCATGTAGTCGATCGCCTCTTCGCGCCAGTTTCTCAGTCAGGGAGAAATATCACGATGAACAACTGGTTTACGAGCTATCCAACATATGAACACTTGCTAAATCATTATAAGCTAACCGCTGTCGGTACAATGAAATCAAATAAAATTTGCATACCTGAAAAATTCAAAACAAATTCAACAATGTATTCATCACAGTTCGGATTTCAAAAAGATATGACTTTAGTATCATACGTCCCAAAACCTAGAAAAAAAGTGTTCCTGCTGTCATCTCTCCATCATGATGTGGAAATCGACCAGCAAATAGGCGAGAAGCAAAAACCAGCAGTTATTACATTCTATAACAAAACGAAAAGTGGTGTTGACAACGTTGACAAGCTTATTAGATCTTATGATGTATCAAGAAACTCCAGAAGATGGCCGCTCACTCTGTTTTTCTGGTAGCTGAACTCTGCAGGTATAAATGCAAAAATTATTCAAATGCTGAACTTCCTTGATATCAAAAACAATCGCCGAAATTTTATCAAAGATCTGGGTATCGCATTGATAGAATCTCATCTAAAAACAAGACAGAAAAATACTCGCCTTTCCACAGATCTCCGCGAACGAATTGCTGAGCGTATTGGTCTCGACGAAGGTCCACCGGTGAAAAAAACAGCTCCAGGTGTAAGGCGTAGATGTTACGTTTGTACATCAAAGAAAGACCATAAAACTCAATACATCTGTGAGACGTGCAAAAGCCACGTGTGCCTAGATCATGCAATATTCCAGTGCGGAAATTGCTTCAAAGGCAATGTTCCTGAAAATGATGAAGACTAATTATTTTAGCTTAGAATATAAGATAACCTTATGTGCCAAAAGATTATTAGAAAATGAGAAAATGCTGCTGCCAACCTCCTGATTTGTTTCCCTCTGTCGCCTGTTACGGCACCCACGGGATGATAAGGGGTAGTGGATATTCTTACATTCGAACACGGTGCAGTGGACTTCTGACGGGCAGTAATGACGATGTCTATGTGAGAACACATTCGTTACTAACTTGAACAATCCTTGAGCCCCATTTAATTACAATGTACCTATCGAACATCTAAACTACTCGATAGAGCTCGTTCTTGTTCAATATAACCACTGATAAATTGAGAGCTTACTTCACAGCCATTGCGGTTATACAGGCGATGTCACTGCTATCATTAGCTAGCTAGTGCAGCGACAGGACAGATTAATCCTTTAAGATAAAGTTTGTATTCATGTATTGAATAGACGAAGTTTAATGGAACGATTTATCAGTATTGAAAGAAACCGTTTGGAATATTAGATGCTGTCTGTATATGTAAATGTGTATTATCTTTATTACTTTTTTAAATACAATTAAAATGGTAACAAATAAATCTATTGTTACTAAGGAAGATTATTATGTCTATCGTAATCGTCGTTATAGTCCATTATAAGTCCACTGTTATATTGTTACCATTATGCTGCTATTTTCTCACTGTCTCGTTGGCTTAGTGGACGCAAACGTGGCCGCTGATCGTGAGGTCCCGGATTTGAATTACAGGTCATGCCATAAATAAGGTTATTGAGTTTTCTGTCAAGAAATTCTCAGTAACAGCCCGGAGTCAGGGAGTGGGTGGTGTTTCACCAGGGTGTCTCGGAAAGCACTTGAAGTCATTGATACTGCATCTGATCTCCCTACGGTTCTGACAGATTGCCGTTACATCATACTACTATCTATACATACTAAGAGAGTGAGTCGAGCACTATAACCCTGTCCTACGATGATGACTTACTCGTATCTCCGTTGAGACAGGCCGTCGTGACCGTATTACGGTCTGGGGGACATTATTATTATTTTGGTATTTGACATTTGTAGCCTGTGAAATTTTTTTTAATGAATACTGGTAACACTATTGACATTACTAAAATTCTCTTAACCGTAACACCAAGTAAGCTTGGATGCTTGTGTTAAGAGAGGCTTACCACAATAGTCGAGTGGCGGATTTGAACCCACGACATTCTAAGTTTGCGTACACCCGTTATCATGAGGGTATTGTGGCTTTTTTAACTTCTCTTTTTGTTTTTCTGCCGACTTTAAAAAGGAGACGGTACTAAATTCAACTGTATTTTTTAATGTGTGTGACCTCATAACTTTTTACTGTTTGAACCGATTTCGATGATTCTTTTTTTATTTGATAGCTGGTGCTTCACATGTAGTCCCATATACATTTGATCCAGGCCTGATCAATAGTTTTTGAGTTATTCCTAACAATTTATATTGAAGTAGGTTGTACAAAAGTTTTAAATTTAAATTATATTACTTGGGTAAAATCACTTTGCTAAATTTGTAAATATTGGACTTTTATCAATAATTATAAAAGTTTGCGTTGTACGATAGCTAAATAAGCAGAATCAAATAACCGAGCTGTGTACATTAAATTAATTAACAATCCGCAAAATCCAGAATGTTGTTTATGAAATTCAAAATGTATACGATCATAAAAATCGACGAATATTGCTTGTCAATTCATATAATTTTGCTGGCTGGGTATAAAATTTCATAGTACATCAGTACAATGCGTTAGATAGCCGCCGACACCTTTAAAATTGTTAATGATGTTAGAAATACGTTAAAAGGAAATTAATAAAAATATATAATACTAGCTGTTCCCCGCGACTTCGCCCGCGTGTGATTTAGGTTACTCCTTATAACTACAGCTAGTGAAAGTCCCATCAAAATCGGCAAAACAGACAGACAAAAATTTAAAAAATTGTGTTTTTGTTATAATTTCCGTATATACTCTCATATACATTTAGTGAAAAGCTGTTACTTTGGCATTACAAACAGACACTCCAATTTTATTTATTTGTATGTATAGATGTATAGATAGTAATGAAATAGCGTAATGTGATTATACAGTAACACGTGCCGGTCACAATCACAGATTTAGTGTAATGCGTTGGACGTTATTACGTAAAACCAAAATAGATTACGTATGCAAACCACCAACAAAACCGCTTATCACGATCTACCCTGGTCAGCTTCACAAGAACAGAATCACAACAAACAACCTGATCTGGCAAAAAATTTGATTGTGAATGATTTCGACGGAACCCTTAACAGCTCTCCTACGTCGCATACTCGACGACGACATACATACATACATACATACGACCCACTAGGTTTCGAGTTGTACCCTCATTTCAATTCATCTCCTTATATTTTCTACCTATTATCTCTGACAGTGGTTTATTTCCATGAATAATGTTTCATTTCAGAGAGCGTTGGCGTAATGTGCCGTACCTGTAGTGGCGGTTAAGAATATCTACTACCCCATATCTTCCCGTGGGTGTCGTAAAAGGCAACAGTGGGAAAAGGGCAGGAGATGGGCAGCAGCATCTTCCTGATAACAGCAAAATTACAATAAAAACTGCGGTTGCCAACCCACTCGCCAAGCGTCGCAAATACCCCTTGATGAGAGTAAAAAAAAGACGGCCCCAGTCCCCGGCGGCCCCGCTATTCCTGGCTTCGGTGGCGACCATGGTAACGGCGGGGCAGGAGGTGCTAAGAATAAAGTATAGGGCGACCCCCCACTAGATGGAGTGACGACCTGGTAAGACATGCAGGAAGTCGATGGATGCAGGTGGCTCAGGACCGTGCCTTGTGCCTTGACGGAGGCCTATGTTCAGCAGTGAACTTATGAAGGGCTGTAATGATGATGATGATGATGGCGTAATGTATAAAGCAAGCAAGAGTCCGTAGCGTCATTTTAATGTGTATTGGTGTAGTATAAGTTGGGCGGTGAATGACGTCGTGAATTCCACGACTGAAATAAATAAAAAAAAATCGAGTCTAGATCAGCCTATGCCTTACAGATGTTTGAACCGCGTGTAAGCCTATAAACGTGTTTATTATGCTTCCACTGATTTTTTGTGGTAGAGCCACGCTGTAGTTGTCATATAACTGCACTACGAATGAGTCCGCTCAAACGTGGAGGTGGTCGTCTCCACTTAGAATTCCAGCGTAAATTATCAGTGCAATACTGCTGCGTCTCTTCTAATTAGTGATGAAAATCGGAGAACCCCTACTGCTGGTAACAAGACATTCTGTCTAAGTTTTTGTCCGTGTTTGGCTCAATCTGAGTAGAATCGTGTTCTTACAGAATACCAGCCTAAAATAGCAGCTTAATTCTGCTGTAATTCGTATGGTGAGTGTATACTTTATAGAGTAAGGGTGCCAAATGACCAAAATGTCCACCTGATTGTAAGTGCATCCTGTGGCCCATACGTCTACATCTATCCTCGATTAAAAATCAAAACGTAGATATATTGTTACCCCTCAGGGCTAAGACGGTATGCCCCTTCACCAGTAAAAAGGATTTTTACTGGTAACGGGGAAGGCGACTCGGGATGTAAACACCAGCTCACTTGAAAAGAAGTATAACTTCGCCTCCAGGTCCTTCAAAAGAGTTATTGCCAAGGCAAAGTAAGAGCACATAGGCAGAATTGGCGAGAAACTAGTTCGTCTTCCTTCGAGAACCCGTGCATTCTGGTCTCTCGCTCTGGCTGTCCAAGGGAATTTCTGTAAGCCACCACTATCTTCTCTGCACAGAGAGGACGACTCACTGGCCCAAGACGCAAAAGACAAAGCCGACTTTTTAGGCTCCCTTTTTGCGTCCAACTCGACCTTTGATGACGGGAAGAAAACACCGCCGACCATCCCGCGGTGTGAGTGCTCCATGTCGGATGTGCTGTTCTCACAGCGCTCGGTTCGCAAAACACTTCTCTCCCTAGACATCTAGAAGTCGAGTGGGCCTGACGGAATCCCCCCAATTGTGCTGAGGACGTGTGCTCAGGAGTTGGCACCGGTCCTAACGCGTCTTTTCCGGTACTTCTACTCCCAAGGCGTAGTCACGAATTCATGAAAGACAGCTTTTATCCACCCAATCCCTAAAAAAGACGACCGCTCAGACCCGTCCAACTATAGGCCTATCGCGATCACCTCCTTGTTCTCCAAAATAATGGAATCCATTATTAACTGCCTGCTCATCCGGTACCTTGAGGATCACCAGCTGATTAGTGACCGCCAATATGGTTTTCGTCGGGGTCGATCAGCTGTGATCTTCTGGTCTACTTGACCCATAGATGGGCGGAGGCAGTAGAGTCCAAGGGGGAGGCGTTGGCCGTTAGTCTGGACATTGCGAAGACCTTCGATCGGGTTTGGCACAAAGTGCTTCTTTCCAAGCTCTTTTCCTATGGGCTTCCCGAGAAATTGTGCAATTGGATCACCAGCTTCCTTGCATATCGGAGCATCAAGGTCGTTGTAGACGGTGCATGTTCTGACTACAAGTCTATTAACGCTGTGTTCCACAAGGCTGTGTGCTATCACCAACGCTGTTTCTTCTGCATATCAATGATATGTTGCTAACTGGTAGCATTTATTGCTATGCGGATGACAGCACTGGCGATGCTCTATACACCGGCCGTGCCAATATTTCTCGGGAAAACTCGTCGAGTAACGGAACAAACTTGTGTCTAAAGTCGAGTCTTTGCTGGACAAAGTTTCGGATTGGGGGCGACTAAATCTAGTCCAGTTTAATCCTCAGAAGACACAAGTTTGCGCGTTTACCGCTAAAAAGAACCCCTTTGTCGTATCTCCTCAATTTCAAGGCACTCCCCTTCTTACCGCAGCCAGTATCGGTATCCTCGGAGTCGACATATCGAGTGACGTGCAGTTTCGTGGTCACTTGGAAGAGAAGGCCAAATTGGCCTCTAAAAAGCTTGGCGTGGTCGGCAGAGCGGGACAGTATTTCATGCCGGCACACCGCCTTTAACGTTACAAGGCGCAGGTTCGGCCTCACATGGAATACTGTTCCCATTTCTGGGCAGGGGCTCCCCAGTGCCAGCTTCTTCTACTTGACCGCATCCAGCGCAGAGCGGCTCGAATCGTCGACGACCGAGCCCTTTCCGATCGGCTCGATTCATTGGCACTGCGAAGAGATGTTGCATCCCTTTGCATTTTCTTTCGCATCTACCACGGGGAGTGCTCTGAGGAATTGTTTGGATTAATCCCAGCCACCAAATTTCACGAACGCACATCGCGGCAGAACTCCCGATACCATCCACACCATCTGGATAATTGGCGGTCCACCACTGTGCGATTTAGAAGATGTTTTCTTCCTCGCACGATTTACTTGTGGAATCGATTACCATCAGCGATTTTTCCGGACCGATTCGACTTAGGGACCTTCAAGAAAAGAGGGTACTCTTTTTAAAAGGCCGGCAACGCATCTGCAATTCCCTCCCTGGTGATGCTGTTGTTCATGGACGGCGGTAGTCACTTACCATCAGGTGAGCCGCATGCTCGATTGCCCCCTCTCCTTAAAAAAAATATTTGTATAGAATAAGGGTGACAAAAAGCACACAGTCTACCTGATGGTAAGTGGTTGCCGTGGCCCATAGACATCTACATCTATCTTCGTGCATCAGCTGCTATTTTACCGTGATCCTTCCCAGGTTGAGCCGAACAATTCCTTTTAAAAAAAAGCTTATAGCACAGGGTATTATTATTATATTAAAGCACCATTTATACTCTTTGTTACGGCCAGCAGCTGCTTATCCAACAGTAGAGTCTCCCGGGCCCATAGAAAAAGAACCTACAAGCAGATGTTGGTCGGGTCTCCTACAGGCCAAAGGTGGAAAGTTTTTTATTACAATAAACAATCAAGGGGGCGCGTTCTATTCTATTATACCGAGCTTACTTACCTCTATCCAAGGCGACTGGTCCCTCAGGATACGGTCAGGTCGCATGTAGTTGTATAGTGCTAGGAAAGTAAGGGTCAGTGATGTGTATCTGGGTGTGGCTGGTAGTGTTATTGACCTTATTAGACCGTTACCCTCTGCAGCAGTTCGGACCTCAGCACCACTCCCACTGCGCGGCTCCGTCCGCAGTCACTTTCTTCGTTTTCTACGATGACAGTCCATTTACTCTGTTGTACGATTAACTACCTTACAGAATCCACTAACTCTTGTTTGTTATAACGTTTAACACGCGACACCGGATCAAAGGTCACTACCGTTTCGCGTAGCAACAGTTATTTCTAGAATTTCAAATACCGCACTAGTAGCGAATACAGTCGAATCCACTTATATACGGATTCAGCGTTAACCAAAAATAAGTCCCGGGAGACGCTCTCTGCAGGTAAGGCGCGTTACGTTCCTAGACCGTATGTTTACTAGACCCGCGTAAAACTAGTCCGCGTTCCCTACAGAAATTGACAGCGTGCCGCCTATCGCAGCGCTGAATTTCGACTCCCCTTTTTTCTAGCGCGTTCTCGACACACACCGCTCAACACGCTCGACCGAACTTCATCCCGTATCGCGCTGAGCCGAGTGCCATCTAGCGTCGATTCTTGACATTAGCGCTTCGGCGCGAACACTCTTAAATATCTTTGTATAATATCGGCGCCATTCAATGAAGTGTTTCTTTGAATCTTTGTTTAATGAAGTAAGTGAATGAAAATTTGTTACGCAACTTACAACTTTAAATGAAAACGACTTCAAAAAGGATAATCACAAGCATAAGGAAGTCTAAGAACAAGTAGGTAGCTTGCTATTAAACTCTTACGTTTTAGATGAAACAGAGAACGAAACATTAGTTGATTATAAACCAAGCAAAAAATCTTTCTCAATAAAGGTTGTTTAAGTTTAATATTATATAAGTTTATTATTTTATTGTAATTTTATTAAGAAATATTGGAAAATGCTCTTAACGTACTCTTTGTAGTTGAGCTAACTATAAAGTTAAAGAGAAAACAATTGTTTTTAGATGTTGGTTGATTCAACTTCCATTCCAATTCCATACTATCTGCCCACGTAAATGAAGAATGTTTCTAATACTGTTTTAATTTAGATTCAAGTCACGTTCGGGTTGATTGTTTGTTTTTTGTTGCCGAAATCTTTCTGCACAGATGGATCTTTTTCGATAATATATAAAGGATACTGTAATGAAATGTTTCCTGATGCTACAATATTCTATTCTATGTTCTCACGCAAAGAAAAATAACTCTAAAATAAAGATTTTGGATTTGATAAAGAATAAAATACTTATAAGTTACAGTGTCATTGTTCTTATGCATTAAAACCTAATTAACAAGTATATATGTAGCATCACAGAAAATCTCCGTGACTAAAATATTATTTCATGTTGAAAATTGGGCCATATCGAATCTAATTTTCATTAAGGAGCGAGTATGGCCGATGTATCTACCATCAACCTAAGCGCCAGTGTAATGTTATCTAATTTTATAATACGAATTAAAATTTGAAGCTATGCTTGAGCCAAATTAGGCTATACTTGGGACTTCGTTAAGCCTTCCACATTAATTCTAATGAAATGAGGACTACGATAAAATATTTCAACAGTCTGCATTTTACGCTAGCAGTATCACAGTGACGCAGTGGCTTGGCAATGAGTAACGGTGCTGAGGGCTGCGGGTTTGAAACTCGCACGGAACAAGTATTTGTATGGCCTACAAATAATTGTATCGAGCTGTTTGTCCTTGTGAAATTTATGTACGCAAAATGCCTCCACAATACAGGAGGAAAGCCTAGAATGTAGTATGGGGTAACCCTTTTTTTAAAAGAAGGTTTTATGGTTTAGGGTATAAATTCAGTAACTAGGGGCGTTCAGCGTACATGCCGTAAACTCGGTCTTGTATTAAAATGCAGAATAAAAAGGCCGTGACCATAACTATATTGTGTAGTGGCGGTATGAGACTGTAAGAATACATAAAACCTTTATTCTAAATTGTCAAGCTACAGACAATAACGTCTTGTCACCAATGCATCATAGATTACTATATATATATATATATATATATATATACCAAAGCATGTGTGCAAAACATGAATGTATTGAGGTATACCTTATGAAGTCTCATGTGCCAAATACATAGACTTATTTATACTACTGCGTAAAGTAATACAGAAACGACACTGCATCAAGATTGTAAGGTGTCAATAATTTACATAGCATGCTTCCTCTAGAGTCTGCAACAATGCAAGAGCTTTATGAACGTTTATTGCTCTACCCTTAAATTTTTAGATTTTTGTTTTGTGCATAAATATAGTTTCGACTTACTTCCATCTGATTTTTACTCGAAAATACGACACATGTTTCGCCTCTACACGAGGCATCCTCAGGTGAAGTAGACTCTGCGGAGGCTGGTCGCTAAGTGACTGACTGCGGTGCTGGTGCTGGGGGTGGTAGTGTTGGGATTGACGGCGACGGGTATAGTGAGCGCGATTGAGGGAGGGTGGGAGGTCCCCTTAAAACTGGGCACGACACATCATTTTCTTTCTTTATGCGGAATTAAGCAAATTAGTTTATAACAACCCCATTATAATGGATTTCCGCAAAGTAACGCTTGATTCTATCAATTGCCTTTTTAATTTTATGAAAAAAAAGAAAGATAAAATATAACTGAAATTAAAATGTACTTTGTTAATTAATTAAAAGCTGTTCGATTTAAAAAGTTACAGTTAAAAGTTCAAAGGTTTTTTATTTCATGTAATACGTAAAAATGTTCACTTAAATATAGTTCGTTTGTGGTTCTAGTTCGTCTTATGTTATTATAGTTAGTAGAAGTAGAAGTAGAAGTTTCACTTAAATTGTTACAGTTTATATAGTTGTTAAAATATGTTCGTTGTATTGAATATGCGGCGCATGCGATCTGTCATGGACTAACTTTTATTATTCTTTTGCTGCCGTTGTTTTAAAATAAACAAACATAGCAAAATATTACTTAATACATATTGTAAGGAATTGTACAATAGCATTACATACTTCTTTTTAATTTTCAGTAATTTACTTCATGTAATAACTGGAATAATTTCAGCGAGTGCTTTTAATAAATCATTTAAAAAGGGTAGATATTAACAAAAAAATGCAATTCTACGAGTAACTTAAGCGTTTTAACATCGTAGTTTTCCCCGTGACCATGGGGACCGTGTGTTATGTATATAAATAGACTCAATGAGAAATCTTTTTATATATATTCTATAAAGTTAATCTAAATATTCAATTTTTTAATATTTGAAGATTTTAACAGAAGCACGTTCGTATTTTCCAATGAGTTCGAAAGTCTTTCTTTAACAATAGCGTATTGTGTTTATTTATCCAGAAAAATGACGCTAGAATAATAACCAAGAAAAAAAAGATCAAGTTATTATTAAAAAAAAACACCTTTGTCAAAAACTCTACAGTCTAAAATCTATAAGAGTGAGGTCACATTTCGGGTTGCAGTAGCGGGGACTGAGCTATGTTGTTGCGGCGTCCTACTAGTAAAAATCCTCAACATGACACATGACGTGATGCAATTGCACAAGGCAGTTTTTCGTAGGTCAGTTGTTTTTGAACTATTTTTAGCGGTATAGTATGAAATATTGAATTTCACAAATTGAACTTACAAAAAATCGGCTTTCAGATGCAGTAAGATATCAGATATGATAAGTTTAGGGCTGTTGTTGGAGTACCAAAATAGGAACATGGAATTTTATGATTATATATACAAACGCAATAAAAACGAAAGACGAGAATATGATTTAATAAGTTTAGTTAATTATTTCCTTACCTTTATTTTCAACTTTTAAATAATTGTTTTGTAAAATAAGTTAAAAGCTAACAGCAATAAAGGCTTATTTTATTTAATAGAACCAAGCATTACTTTGCGGAAATCCATTACAATAATGATGCTAAAATTAATTAGCTAAAATCTTTAGATTTTAATGATGATTAAATTAATAAGTGTCGAAGGTTAGGACGTAGGTTTTATTGGAACGAAGTTCCTTATCACACGGTACGAATTTGACGGATGGGGCTAGGCGAGAAAAGTGTGAGATTTTTGCACCAGAACGCCCTTTCTATGGTACGAGCGAGGTGGAATAATATCCGTCTTCCTCTTAATTTTCTTATCTTGCTCGACATAAATATTATTTTAAATAACGCCTCATTATAATAGACGCTGGTAATCCATTTATTTGTATTAAATTATAAACGTATTATATATATCAATAGTATATCAATAATAATACGTTTATCAATAATAATATACTACGAAAGGAACTTCGTTACAACCGAGTGATCCACAACACTCACGCATGTTTTTATAACTCAGATTTTAGATCATAAATTTTTAAATCTTTAACCAGATTTTTGTTATACAATTTTCGCAACTTTTTATTATAAGTAGGTATGAAAACACAAAGAGTAATCATCAGGAATTGCTGAAAATCCATTACTGTTTTACCATAGATTGTCTCGTAGTGGTGATGTTGACGGCTCCGTGGCGCAGTGGCTTAGCAATGAGTTGCTTGCGCTGGGGGGCGCGGGTTCGAATTCCGCACGGAACAAGTATTTGTATGGCCTACAAATAATTGTTCCGGGTCTGGATGTTTGTCCTTGTGCAATTTGTGTTTGTAAACTGCCTCCACGATACAAGAGAAAATCCTAGTGTGAGGGTAACGATTTTAAATAATAAAAAAAAATAGTTTTTTTTGGCGGTAGGTGTAAAATAATGTGCACAATGCTCTAAATAGTTAAATTAGTATTTATTGATATTTTAAAGTAATTTACAGTTTAATAGTTTACAGTTTTTATTATTTTTGTGTATTTAATCACATAAATTGTGGGTTTAACTCACCTTAATGGTTAAACTGTAATAAAGTTACATCACCCTACCACCGGTCACTTTTGTTTTTCACAACACACACCAGAAGATAAGTGTTCAAGACAATGTCCTCTATTGCTGAGTTAGCAAATATCCAAAAAGCTGCTTTAAATTCTCTCAATCAACGTATGGCGGAATTTGAAGAACTCATCGGCTATCCCGGTTCCTGACTTGAAGTCTCTCTCAAGTGACTTTCAAGCGTTTAAGGATAATGTTTGGCAAATCATGTCACTACTACATCAGAAGATCAATGAGGTTAGTCAAATTGTTGACAATATTGAGATGCGGCATCGAAGAAAATATTTGCTGTTGAATGGAGTTCCGGAATCATCAGATGAAAATATTTTAGATAAAGTGGTAACTGTCCTGCAGGATAAGCTTCAACCACAAGAATTCTCTTCAAGCTCCATTGTGGCTTGCCATCGTGGTGCCATTGTGGTGCAGTATCGGACGCTCGTGCAAGACCAGTCCTGATACGGTTTAGTGATCAGTCCATTAAGTCAACCATTTGGGCCAAGAAAACACAATTGAAAGAGACTCCATATGTGCTCTCAGAGTTCCTTACTCGTCAGTGTCAAATTTTATTCATTGCTGCACGTAAGCACTTTGGTATCAGACAAGTTTGGTCTCATGATGGTAATATCTACGTCAAGTTACCTAGTGGTAAGCGCCATCGGCTGACAGACACCAAGGACGTCGATGAGCTTATTGCGCAGTATGAACAGTCTGCTGCATCGGATCGACCATCAGATTCTATGAGCAAGAAAGTCCCATCGAATGTTAATAGTGATAGCGCACCAAAATCGACGACGACGATTTTTTTTTATATATTATTTCTTTTTTGGTTTAATTTTAGATGCTCTGCAAGTTTATTGTTTTTTGTTCTTCTATTTTGTTGTAACTATGTATTTGTTTCCTTTTCTGGTGTTACTGCTAAAATTGTGAACAGTTAGCCGGAGGGTGATGTATAGAGATAAAGATATATTTTTTTTAAATATTTAGTTAGATATATATATCGTCACTGGAAAGCCAATACTACTTAAACGCCAAAAGGGCATTTTACAGTAGAGCCATTTTAAGTTTTTTTTTTACAAAACCGTTCTTAATTTTTTTTCTAATTAAGATATCGAAATACAATAAAAGCAAAAATAAATCGTGATTCTATTATCTACGTACTGGAATCGAGATATTCTGCATATTTCTTGTAATTCAGAAGATAGCTGTCACTTTAGTACATTTGCTCTGTACACTTCGTAAGGAGAAATTACTGTTTACGCAAAAGCGTTGGTGTCAGGCATCGACGTTAGATGGCTCTCGGCTCGGCTGATACGGGATGACGTTCGTGCGTGTTGAACGTCCGAGCTTACTGAACGGTGGGAGTCGAGAGCGAAAGATTAGATGTCTTCTTCGCGTCGAAGGAGAAGGCAATCCGTTTTTTGGTCGGGAGCTCTTAGATCTAATTTTATGTTAGGCGCGTATAGTAAATATACCACTGGGAATGGTAGCGCGTGTTGAGAGTTTACCCGGGACTTTAGGTTTAACGCAGAATCTGTATAAGTGGATTCGACTGTATTAGTTACTAGTGCGGTAGTTAATATTCTAGAAATAACGGTGACCTTTGACCCGTACGTTCTGTGTTCATTTTCGCGAGTCAATCGTAACAAAGGAAGAAAGTGACTGCGGAAGGCGACCTTAGCTTGGAGATGAGCTGAGGGCCGAACTGCTGCAGGGGGAACGGTCAAATAAGGCCAATAACACTACCAGCCACACCCAAATACACATCACTGACCTTTACTTTCTAGCACAATACATCCACACGAGACCTGACCGAATCCTGAGGGACCAGTCGCCTTGAATAGAGGTAAGTAAGCTCTGTTCAATAATTGTAACGCTCCCCCCGGATTGTTTAGTGTAATTAGACTTTTAACCCGTGGCGTGAGGACGCCCGACCAGCATCTGCCTGTAGCTTCTTCGTCTATGGGCCGCGAAGGATTCTACTCCTGGGATAGGCAGCTGCCGGCCGTAACATTTGGTAGCAGAACGCGGTGCTGGGATCGATTCCCGGTCGATCCACCGACCATAGTGTTTAACAAAAATTAAATAATTTGGTGGCAGGGAGCGTTGGGTTGATTGGTTTAATGTTGTGTCTACAATCACGCCCGTTCGTAATACGTAAAAATATTTTTTTATTATATACGTAATAATAAAATTCCTTTCTTTGTTAGCTTGCCTTGTTGTTAGTGGGTAAATTTGAAAAGCCACGCCCGGTTCGGGCGCAAGCGGGAGTTTGCGTCATGTAGGTAGATGGTTATTTTTGCGTAGTCGGTTAATTATCGTTGCGGATAGTTGTGGTGTATTACTTATCGAAGGGTCGATTTCCGAGCAAGGCATTTTTTGTTGATGTGTATCTTTTGTATTGTAATTTGTATTTGAACTAAAGAGTGGTAATTTGTATTTACGTAATTTGAATTTAACTTGATTTGATCGCACTAGTGTTTGTTATTGTTAATTTGATTTGCCTTTTCTTTTGTACTAACTTGTGTTTGATTTAATAAATAGCGGTTCTTATTTGTGTAATTTCTATTCAACTCGATTTGATAGGGACTGCATTGGTTAGCTGTTAATTTTTTTTGTATTTTTTATTTGTTATTTTTGTAATTGTGCTCGAGCAGCGTCGTAATTTGTATTTAGTAGTGATGTCCTCGCCCAAGATGCTAATCCGTTGTCTGCGGACTGAGTTGCGCTGGGCCACCAGCGCCCATGCTTTGATAGGTCGACCGGATAGGGTCCATAATTTGATGAAGCGGTTCGAGCAGGTCGATGCTCGAAGGGCTGCAGTGGAGGAGGCTTACGCTGAGCTCGAGGATTCGGATGTGGAAAAGGGAGTCCTGAACTCCTGCTTCGCAGACTACGAGCAGTTTTTGTGGCTCACGGACGAGTTGATCGAGGCTGAAGGCAGGTATGCCGAGGAGGCGCGTGAAGCTCGGACGAGTGGCCTGCCCGAGTCCTTTCGGAAGCAGCCTCAGCCGGAGCTGTTGGGACGACTCCCAACTCTGGACTTGCCAAAGTTCTCCGGGGTCCTTTCCGAGTGGCTGACCTTCGTTGGTCTTTTCGACGGCCTAGTGCACGCCCGGAGTGACTTGACCCCGAGCCAGAAGATGGTGTACCTCCTGGCCTCACTGGAGGGGGAGGCCCTGGGCGTTGTCAGCCATTTGAGCTTGTCGGACGACGCCTACCAGACTGCTCGGGACCTCCTAGCCAGAAGATACGCCAACGTCCGGCGAATTGCGGACGAACATGTTAAGCAGCTTCTGAGCCTCCCGCTGCTTAGTGACCGGGCCCGACTACGTCCGGACCTGTTGGATCCAGTCTTGGTGGCCTGTAATATGTTGAGGCGGCTGGATGTACCAGTGGGCGAATGGGCCTTCTTGTTGCTCCGCATCGTGCTGTCCCGTCTACCTCTCGACCTTCAAATGCATTTTGAGGAGAGGTACGGCGGGGACGAGGCCTCCTATATTCCGCCCTTCTATGACCTGCTGCGGTTTTTGGAGGAGCAGTGACGACAGATCGAGCACGCGGCGGGCACCGTCGACGACTTACGAGCCGTGCCCAGTGAGAGGCGAAATCCACCGGGCAAGTCGTCGTCAACCCCCCCCTGCTCCTATTGTCGAGCATCTGATCACCGGGTAACGTCTTGCCCAAAATTATTAAGTAAGCCGGTTCCGGCGAGGCGAACTATCGTCAAGGAGCGCCGCTGGTGCTACTCCTGTTTGGAAGGGCACCTTCAGCGAGACTGTCCGCACCAGCGGCTCTGTCTGCATTGCCAGGGCAATCACCATGCCGTACTGTGCCTGGGTGCAAACGGCGTCTCCTCTCGGGGCGCTGCCAGGCCCTCGACCCCCACGGGCGGGGGCGCTCCGCCATGCCCGTTGACGGGCGACGCTCGGCGCCCGCCGGCTAGCCACCAGGCCCCTAGGTTTGAAAGGGGTCCCTCCCCCGACCAGTCGGGGGGTAATTCCCCCAGGGGCGGGGGTGTCAACACACCCCCTCAGCGTGCGGAGAGGAACTTCACGGCCACTCATCGGTCCGCTGGACCCTTCTCACTCCCTTTAGCTGAGTGGCCGCGACTGGTGGACCACTGTACCCCATTTGATGGAGGCGGCCCTAGCTAGCTGCCGCCTTAGCTCCCACCATGGCTGCCTCTACTGAGCGTTAAGCCGTCAACAGTCCACTTGTCAAGCTGTTCTGTTGCCGACGGCCTCAGTGAGGGCGTACAACCCGAGTGGCGACTGTTAGCGGTTGCGCTCTGTTAGTATCGGGTTCGCGCGGTGTGGCCTCCACTTGGTGGTGGGAAGATTAGGGCCCCCTGGAGCGTTGAATCACGCTCTCAAGGGGTATTGGATTTGGTTTGGTCGAGCACTTAGTTAAAAATTCTTTAAATTTAAATTAAAATGCTTTTGGGTTTTCCGCGAAATTCATATTGTAGCGGTTATGATTAAGAGAATTGAATTTAAAATACTCCTTTAAATGCTGCTGCATATTTTTTGTAAATACATTTGATCACTGCATTTATTGTTGCACGGAAAATTGAGATTAAATTGTGTGCCCTTTTTTATTGCTTGTGATAGTGTTTAATCATTTTTCTTTGTGATAAGGAAGGTTGAAATTAGATAACCCTGTGGTTGCCGAAGGAAATAGGAGTCAATTCTCTTTTGGTTTAGATTTTGTTGGCACTGTCTAAGATATTTATTTGAAATAAGAAATAGGGCTGTCCCTTACGTTTATTGTTTTGTTTACTTTGCCAAGTTGACCTATGTGCATCGGTGATTACTTGTTTTAATTAATTCTGTAATTGAACATTGATGCTTTTGAAAAATTAGTTGAAATATGAGCATAGGATCACCTGCTAGGGACCATCTGTGCGTTTCGTTCAGCTCTCCACAGACGACGTTCATGGGGAATTTGGGGGTGCTCTCTGCACTGAAGCTTGAAGGTCCCTCTGGGCCGCTTCGTGTCGCGTCGCTGTTTGCAGACCTGATCCGGTCGAGTTGCGGAACTAATCATAGGAGCGCAGATAGGTGTTTGAAGGAGGTCGTCTGACTTCTGTCTAGAAATAGGACTTATTTATGTGCTGCGATGACCAGGAAGGGCATCCAGTTCAACTTTCCGGCTAGCCCACGTTGGGGCTGTAATTTTGAGGCGTTGGTCAGGGTTGCAAGATCTGATTGGGTGCGTAGGGTGGCCTAGTTTGGTTGTAGATTCGATCTTGCAACTTGCCGTCGCGACCCTGTCCCGCTGACCGGTTTGCTCGCGGACCTAAATCCTTATTTCCGGGACGGGGGTTTGTTTACGCAAAAGCGTTGGTGTCAGGCATCGACGTTAGATGGCTCTCGGCTCGGCTGATACGGGATGACGTTCGTGCGTGTTGAACGTCCGAGCTTACTGAACGGTGGGAGTCGAGAGCGAAAGATTAGATGTCTTCTTCGCGTCGAAGGAGAAGGCAGTCCGTTTTTTGGTCGGGAGCTCTTAGATCTAATTTTATGTTAGGCGCGTATAGTAAATATACCACTGGGAATGGTAGCGCGTGTTGAGAGTTTACCCGGGACTTTAGGTTTAACGCAGAATCTGTATAAGTGGATTCGACTGTATTAGTTACTAGTGCGGTAGTTAATATTCTAGAAATAACGGTGACCTTTGACCCGTACGTTCTGTGTTCATTTTCGCGAGTCAATCGTAACAAAGGAAGAAAGTGACTGCGGAAGGCGACCTTAGCTTGGAGATGAGCTGAGGGCCGAACTGCTGCAGGGGGAACGGTCAAATAAGGCCAATAACACTACCAGCCACACCCAAATACACATCACTGACCTTTACTTTCTAGCACAATACATCCACACGAGACCTGACCGAATCCTGAGGGACCAGTCGCCTTGAATAGAGGTAAGTAAGCTCTGTTCAATAATTGTAACGCTCCCCCCGGATTGTTTAGTGTAATTAGACTTTTAACCCGTGGCGTGAGGACGCCCGACCAGCATCTGCCTGTAGCTTCTTCGTCTATGGGCCGCGAAGGATTCTACTCCTGGGATAGGCAGCTGCCGGCCGTAACAATTACTTATCCCCATAATATATATTTCTTAAATACTAACAACTAACGTCCTTTCCAATGTATGAAAGGAAAAAGTACTAACACGCATTACGGGTTGATAGCGGTCTCAGGATAATAGTACTTAAACATTATAACATGTCACAAGACCGTACGGAAAAGCGATGTATAGTATTAAAAGTTGGTACCATTGTTATGCCAGAAAGATGATTTAAATTTAAATGTTTTTTTTTAACGGACATAGACAGTACTTGTACTAACAATAATTGTACTAGCAGCAAACAAAATAAATAAGAATACTATAATTCCTAATTCGAGTTAGATTAAATCTTTTTACTGTATTGGTTGAAATAAGAAAAAACAAAATATTAACTTGCTTAGTAATCACTTTTAATGAAAAATAATTTAAAAAAAATGACAGGATAGTTTTTTGACAGTTTTAAAACTTGGTTACTTGTAGCAAACCTGTGTCAAAAGTCACGCAAAATAATTTTATTATTAATCCACAATAATAATTATGCATTAAGTAACCTATTATTTGGCACAATTTTCGAAGAGATTAAATTGATATGCATAATGGATTTTGCATACCTTGTGAATAAAAAGTTGTATATAATCATGCAGTTTGGAAAATAATACTTAAATGGTGTTAAAAATCTACAAAACCTGAGTATAAATATTGTGTAAAATAAACTTTAAATTTATAAAACTTTTTATTACAATTTAAATACAACTAATTTTACGGATTTTATCGCGTATATTAACTTATTTTATATTCCCGACGTTTCGAGCACTTTACAGCACCCATGATCACGGGGGGGACTGAGTTGTATGATCCCAATGTCATAGTTAACCACGGCTACCTCTAGATTTAAAATTATTAATTTTTGTTTTGATCTACGCAGTATGAACTTACAGTATCTTGATGTCTCGCACTCACCATACGAAACACAGCAGTATCAAGCTGCCATTTCACGCTGGTATTGTGGGAGCGTGGTCCTTCCCCGGTCGAGCCGACCCATTCGTGCTACAACTATACTACTAATATAGCTGCAGCATGGCTCTATCACGTATTAATATAATAATTCTTGAAATGTATGACTATGAATATGAAAATTTTGTATGTGCCGTTAATGTTCAGGACACCCTTCAAGATACGGATGTAGAAGACATTATCTAATTATAAAATTAAAAAAATATTGATTTATTTAATTATTGTGAAAGTGTCGTCTACGTACCGCTTGTAGAATCTTGGGTTTACGGGAGAAGTAAGCAGGGCGTTATCCTCAAAGTCTTCCATGAATATATCGGCGACAATAGGCGATACAGGTGAGCCCATCACCACGCCATCTACTTGCTTGTAGAACTCTTCCTTCCAGAATAGATAGCCAGATGTAAGGCAGTGTCTGAGTAATACTGCTTATTATACGGGCATGTTGTTTGCCTCCAGCCTTCTAGTAACAATCGAGATGCAGTCTTCAACAGGTAAGCATGTGAACAGAGACTGCACATCAAAACTGACCATAGTTTCATTGTCTACCAGATGTAGGTCTTTAATCTCGCTGACAAAATGGTAGGAATCCTTTGTGTGTGCTCTTGTATGTCCCTTGAGTGGTGAGAGTATTTTCGCTGAGTGCTGAGCCAAACTGTAAGTTATTGAATCGATTTGGCTCACTATGGGACGTAGTGGAGTATTGGGCTTGTGTATTTTTGGTAACCCATTCAACTTCGGTGGTTTGCCACACGTAGGTATTATCGATTTTACGTCTAGATTTAATTTTTCGGAGTGTTACTTTATGAGGTCACTAGATATTTTAAGTGTGTTATTTGTACGCTCCGAAATGTCTGCAGTCTGGGAACACGTATAGGATCGCCCCCGTCACTACATTAGATTTGATATATCACAAATCCTCGCTAGAGAACACCGATTCCTTTCAAGGATGTTTCGCAAGGCTATTGAAATCAAAAAACATCCTAATTTCAATACAGAAGATGGCTGGGTGCTACCATCTGCTTGGGATCCCATAATTAATAAAATTAAATCCCAACCCAAGCATACAACTGCAAGACTTCAAGATACTGTAAGTTCATACTGCGTAGATCGGAACAAAATTAATAATTTTTGATCTGGAGGTAGCCTTGGTTAACTGTGATATTGGGACGCCATACACCTCAGTCTCCCCGTGACCAAGGGTGATGTAAAGTGCTCGAAACGTCAGGAATATAAAATAAGTTAATATACGCGATAAAATCCACAAAATAAGTTTTATTTAAATGTGTAGTGTTCGCGTAAATTAAGAAATTAATAATTTTTAAAATTTATAATTAGATAATGTCTTCTACATCCGTATCTTGAAGGATGTCCTGAACATTAACGGCACATAGAAAATTTTCATATTCATAGTCATACATTTCAAGAATTATTATATTAATACGTGGTAGAGCCATGCTGCAGCTATTTTAGTAGTATAGTTGTAGCACGAATGGGTCGTCTCGACCGGGGAAGGACCACGCTCTCACAGAATACCGGCGTGAAATGGCAGCTTGATACGGCTGTGTTTCGTATGGTGAGTGAAGAGAACCGGATACCCATTTTACTGGAAAAGAGGCATTCCATCTTAGTCCTCACGGGTGACGACGTATCTGCATTTTGATTCTTCATTGAGGGTAAATGTAGATGTCTATGTGTCACAGCAACCACTTACCATCAGGTGGACTGTGTGCTCGTTTGTTACCCTATCCTATAAAAATAGAGATGATTCATTTGAATGCTCGCAATGTTCTTGTAATTTTGCAGATGAGTATGAATGCATGCAAGAAAAATTTTGTGTTTATTTTGTTCGGGACACGCATAGCTATAAAACAAAAGATGTCTGACTGAACTACGATCGTCTCCATCTTGATATATTTTTCTAAGATGGTGCACACTTCGTTAGCTCCACGTTTGCCTTCTGTCTCAGTCCAAGAATAACAATAGACTTCTCTTGTTCTGGACTCATAAAAAATAAGATTATATACAGCTAATTTGCGACTGTAGTATAATAACATACTTTGGTCATATGGTGTATTCAAAACTTTTTGTAAATCAAAATATAAATTGTACTTACGTCCTTTACAAATCATAATTAAAACAAAATTTAATTTCAAAAGACTTAACTGAATTGCCAAACTCGGCCAGTGGGTATGGCAACCGCAGTTTTTTATTTTTCGTCTTTACAGATATACTCAGTCACTTATTAGGAAAACGCTGGTGTGCATCTAATTTCATAGGATAAGAGTGACTAGCGAGCACACAGTCCACCTAATGGAAAGTGGTTGCTGTGGCCCATAGATATCTACATCTATTCTCGTTTGCGAATCAAAATGCAGATGCGTTGTCAGCCGTGAGGATTAAAATAGAATGCCTCTTTTCCAGTAAAATGTTATTCGGTTTCATTCACTATACGAAACAGCAGCATTAATTTTACTCTGGTATTTTTTGAGAGCGTGGCCCTTACCCGGTCGAGCCGACCAATTTTTGCTACCACTATACAGTCAATATAACTGCAGCATTACTTTACCACATACATTTTCTGATATGTTTCCCTCTGTCGCCTCTTACGACACCCACGGTATGATATGGGGTAGTGGATATTCTTACACCGCCACTACACAATTAAGAAATCAGTTAAATCAGTTTACATTAAATCAATCAGGAAATCAGTTTATACGGGATGGCGATAAAGTTATCACATTAAATGAAAACACTTATCCTATATAATGTTCTTTAAACATAAACAACTAAAAACATATATAAAAATTACTATTCGTGTCGCAATAGCCCTTTTTTCGTTTTTTGCCTAATGACTTATAAACGGAAAAGTGTAGGTAAATAATTACCTATGTCAATGCCGCGTGAGCACTGCGTACCTGCCGCACCATTGCCGCTTTTATATATCACTTCTGGTCAGTAAACTAATATTATTAAGGTGATTTATTTCGTGTCAATTTTTACGCTATTTATTTTGTTTGAAAGATGCATTTTTTATTTTTGGTAGAATTGTTTATTTTATTATTTTAATCGACATAATATATGATCTTGTATATACCGCTGTGTTATTTAATGTGATAACCTAATCGCCACCCAGTATATATCATTCATAATTAAATAAATTTTAGATGTGGGCCGTTACGTGATTTTCGCGACACATGCTTCAACTCTTCAGTCACTGGTTTAACAAACACGTGATTTTAGTTACAACTTTTTAGTCATAACTTACGTGGTGGTAACGTGGCGGTGGGCGGTGTGCTCGTTTGTCATCCTTGTTCTATAAAAAAAACATAACAAACTTCCTCACACTCCTAAAAATTCTGAAATATACTGGGACGTATTAGTCCTTACAGAATGCTGGCTACCATCAGCAAAGTTTATACCAAATCTTGACAAGTACAACCATATAGTGACAACCTCCCATAAATCGCAAAATAAAGGAGTGGTTATCTAAATATAAAAAAAAAATCAATTCGGTTTTACAAGGGGTCGCTCGACAACTGACGCTGGAGTTGAGCTTATTAAACATATTTTTTGTGCATGGGAGAATTCAGAGGATGCTTTGGGTATATTTTGTGACCTTTCCAAAGCCTTCGACTGTGTTCACCATGTGACATTAATCAGGAAGCTACAGTACTATGGTGTCAAGAACCCAGCGCTTAAACTTATTATTTCATATTTAAGTAATAGAAAGCAGAAGGTTATTATCAATGGTAAAAGTTCTTCCGGGTCACCTGAACTAATGGGTGTTCCTCAGGGCTCGATTCTCGGCCCATTCCTGTTTCTGGTGTATATTAATGACTTACCTCACCTTGTAGGGGATAGTCATGATATAGTATTATTTGCTGATGATACTTCCTTGATTTTTAAACTTAAACGTCAATCATTTAAATGTGACGAAGTGAATAATGCTATATCAAAATTAGTGCATTGGTTTAACGTTAATAATCTGCATTTGAACGGAAATAAAACTAATTGTGTTAAATTTACAACAACGAATGTTAAAAATCTGAATACCAATGTGTTTTTAAATGGGGAGGAATTGAGCCCTGTTGTATCCACTGTTTTTCTTGGCATCACTCTTGACGCAAAGCTTCAGTGGGGCCCCCATATATCCAAATTAGCAAGCAGAGTAAGTTCTGCAGCCTATTCTGTAAAAAAGATTAGAGGTCTCACTAGTGTCGAGACAGCTAGATTAGTTTATTTTAGTTATTTCTATAGCATAATGTCTTATGGGATTTTGCTATGAGGAAATGCGGCTGATTCAGAAACTATTTTTGTTTTACAGAAGAGGGCCATTAGAGCTATTTACAATCTAAAACCGAGAGAGTCTCTTAGAGATAAATTTAAAGAAATTAATATATTAACTTTGGCCTCTCAGTATATTTACGAAAATTTAATGTATGGTAACAAAAACAAAGATAGTTTTAGTAAAAAAAGTGATATACATTCTGTAAACACTAGGAACAAACACAAGCTAGTGATGCCAGTTTCTCGACTCCACAGAGTCAGTAATTTATTCTTGGGGCAATGTATACGCTATTACAACAATGTCCCGGAAAGTGTACAGGTTCTCTCTATTACTAAACTGTATAAAAATGGTTATTATAATATAAATGAATACATGGTTGATAATAACCCCTGGGAATTAGGTGGTCGCTTCCAAGCAATTTCTAAAATAAATTTTGTAAATAGTTCGTAATCATTTATATTGTAAAATTTATTTTTAAAAAAATGTCCCGCTGGGTTTCTTGCTGGTTCTTCCCAGGACAGAGGGTATTTTTTTTAACCAGTGGTAAATTAAAAAATGACTTTCAATAAGAATTACACATGTAATTTATATTGATTAAAAAAATATTCTATTCTATTCTATTATAATAAGTACTTCAATGCAGTATGCGAAGAACACGCGCTAATTGCCTGGTATTAAAATTCGATCAAGAAACATGTATCCTAGAAATATATCGCACACCAAGTCAAACTAATACAACAAAATTTATCGACTCCTTAGATTCACTTCTCACTTGTTTAAAGCTTTAAAAATATTTTCCTTTGCGGTGATACAAATATAAATATAGTTGAGGACAGTTCTGACAAAAGACCGTATGATGACCTGAACATCTTGGCATGCCATGGTATGCTCCCAGGTCATACTTTGTCATCGCATGGACGTACATGTCTTAATCATATGATGCTTAAAACTAAAATGGAAACTCTCTGTTTCGCATTTGAAATATCCATCACTGATCACGAGAGTGTGGATATTAGTTGTAGACTAAAATCGCGACTAATCACTTAAACAAAACTCATTACGTATTTGGCTTTGATAAACTTGATAAAGTTTTGCAAAAATTTAATTTCCAACCTATCCTTGAATGTCAATGTTTATAGACTGATCTTCTTGTATCGAATTTATCCTCGGCCATCAATAATAATTCCAGCATGGTTTAAACAAGTAAAAGAAGTTTGGTTTCAAAACCATGGATAATTAAAAGGCTACTTCGTTGTATGAAGAACCGGGACAACTCATATAAAAAACCTAAACGAAATCCGGACGACAAGGATATTAAAACAACACATATCGAAACTTTTGCAATAATGTGCTCAAAAAAGCTAAAAGAATCTACGAAAAGCAGGAGATTGAAAAAGCCAAGGGTAATAAAAACAGCTATGGTATGTTCTTAAAAGGATTATCGGCTCCAATACTATTCACTATAAGACTATTCATTGTCTCTCTTGTCGCCTAACAGCCGTGATACAGACATTAATGTTGTTAACAGTTTCTTCGCAAATGTCGGAGCAAACCTGGCTGAAAAGAAGGGGTGCTGCCAAAACTCATCTAATCGAAGTAGAGAGGGCGCGCCATACTTAAAGTAAGTGTTGGTTTACCCTTCCAATTCCCTACTACCTATTCCATCATTGTGTTAAGTTCTTTATAGTACGCATCTGCAGTAATGATCATCTCGTTTGATAAGAATCTGTGATGAATCACACCGGTGCTAGACCATCACTTTTCTAGGGATAAGTTTTCGTTTAGGGCATTGTTTAGGTGCTGAACCAGGATCCAAACAACTCACTGAACGCATGCCATTGTCAAACAGAATCCATTCTTTGTCGTAGGTAACATTGCGGTTCAAAATTCGTTCGTTTGTGTGGCTTTTGAGCGGTGCAAGTCATGTCTCGACGCATATTTCGCGCTGGCGATCATTGAGTTCGTGGCGCAACCATTCGTCAAGATTTTTTTACCTTGCCAATTTGACGCTTATGGACCAATATTGTTTTCATACTAACGTTGAAAGCTGCTGCTAATTCAGCCATAGATTGAGTATCATCACCTTCCACAATCGCATTTATTCGTCATTGTCGACCAAAGTCTTCGGACGACCACGAGGTTCATTTTCCAGGACGAAATTTCCAGAACGTAAGCAGGCAAATCAATAACGGTTAGTACTTTCGTTTGTAGTATTTTCTCCGTAAATGACGTTGATGTTGCGTGTCGCTTGTGCCGCGTTACTGCCATGTCGGTATTCATATTCCATAATAACTGGAATTTTAAGGTATCCATGATGACGATAAAGATTCAAATGCGATGAAAACATAACACTAATCAATAAATAAATGACTAATTGTGAAAAAACATCCATGTTTTTTAAATAAAATTAATTTGGAATTAAAATTCTTAGTCAAACAGAAATTATTTTGATTTGAAATGGCCAGTACTGCAGAGCAGTTCATTCAATTTCATTGGTAAAGAGCTATTATCTATTTACAAAAATCACGTGTTTACAAAAATCACTTCTTTATTATTTCATTCGAAACGAGTGCATATTTTTGTAACTCCTACATATATAATATATGAATAGCATATAAACTAAGTCATGAATTGCAAATGGCGGCGTACATCATAAAGCACTTCTATCCGCCAGCAGATACAAAAACGGGTTCGTGTCTATGAATGCTAAGTACCTTATTATTAACCAATTGAAACAGTGGGAACTAAATTCTAGCAAAATCTCCAGAATTATTCAGAATAAAGTGGTCTATGAAGAATTTTTATTTCAGATTAACTTAAATTAAACTATATTAGACTATTTAAATAAAACTAATTTTACGGATTTTATCGCGTATATTAACTTATTTTACATTCCCGACGTTTCAAGCACTTTACAGCACCCATGGTCACGGGGAGGACTGAGGTGTATGAAGTCCCAATGTCATAGTTAACCACGGCTACCTCCAGATTAAAAATTATTAATTTTTAATCCGATCTACGCAGTATGAACTTACAGTATCATGAAGTCTTGCAGTTGTATGCTTGGGTTGGGATTTAATTTTATTAATTATGGGATCCCAAGCAGATGGTAGCACCCAGCCATCTTCTCTATTGAAATTAGGATGTTTCTTAATTTCAATAGCCTCGCGAATCATCCTTGGAAGGAATCGGTGTTCTTTAGCGTGGATTTGTGGTCTATCAAATCTAATGTAGTGACGGGGGCGATCCTGTACGTGTTCACAGACTGCAGACTTCCCGGAGCGTCTATTCTTCACATCAGCTATGTGTTCTTTAACGCGGGTTTTTATAGATCTTTTAGTTTGTCCTATATAAGAGAGACCACATTCACAATCAAGCTTGTACACTCCTGCATCTTGCAGAGGAATATTACACTTGACTAATGGTAAAAATTGACTAATCTTCTTCGGCGGCTTGAAATATGTTTTAATGGAAGCACGCTTCAAGATGTAGCCAATCTTGTCAGTGACACCTCTGACATATGGCAGTACAGCAGGCACTCGCTCGACTGTCGCCGGCTTCACTCGTTCACTGTGACGTAGGCGCGGGACCCGAAGCTTATTGTCGTGCAAAACTTGCTTGACGTGTTGGAGCTCGGCGGCCAGGTGTTTACTGTCACAGATCCCTCGTGCTCTCTGAAACAAAGATTTACCCACGGTAGCTAACTGTGAAGGATGGTAGTGAGAATCACCCTTTAAATATCTATCTGCATGGGTTTTTTTTCTATACACAGTGTGGCTCAAGGTGTTATCAGGATTCGGAATCCTGATCACACCTTTTTTCATCTAGAAAAGCTAAAGAATTGTTTGCCTCTAACTCCATTGTGAACTGAATTTTAGAATTTAAGGAGTTAAGATGGTCTAGAAATGCAGTTACTTTATCTAAAGAAAGAATTGTGAAAATATTTTTTATAGTATAGATTTGCAGCTGTGTTGATATATAGGTTTATTTATCAGGGATTGAAAAGATCTCAAAATGTTCTTATTTGCCTTATGTTACGATCCAATTAATAATAAATATGAATGTAAGGTAAAACTATATCGCTACAAAATCTTCCCCTTTCGACTGGTAATCTGAAAAATGCTCAATTTTAAATGTTTGTATTTTAGAAACGGTACCTCTTAAACTAAGCTAGCCTTTAATTTTAAGTAGAATAGAACTAGAACCGTACTTTTCGTGGTAGCTTTGTTAGAACCTAAATAAAGAACCAATTAATAAAAAAAAATCTAAACTATTTTTCAACCCTTAATTTTTTAATTTTTTCATAAATTTATATATTATAAATCAAGACATTTTTTTACATTTTAAATGTATACGCATCAACAATTATATTGTATTTATAGTTAAAATTTTTATATTTATTTCTTTCTTTATTTACTACGTTTCAAATGTTTAGTTTCAATACATATGCACAGAGTCCAAGATATGTATTACAAGTACGTTAATAATTTTCCTAACGCATATATTAACGAATAAGTTCGAATTTGTATAATTTTGATGAAATTATATGAATAATAAAAGATCTTGAAAATAATAAAATACTTTTTAATAAATCGTGTAACAATTGCTTAATACATTTCAAATGACAGCATACATTATTCAACACATTTATAAGCCCTTTGTTCTGGGGATACAAAGATTGGGCTTGTGTCTATGAATTCTAAGCACCTACTTATTAATCTATTCAAAAAACATGAGCTAAATGCTTGTAAATCTGTTTACTAAAGCACCATTGTCATATTAAAATTTTATCCTTCTATTACTGAATGTTTTTGAGCTCATGATTAATTATCATCATCGATAACCTTTTTAAATCTATTGCTGGTCGAAGATCTTATAAAAATTAACCAGCAGGTATGCATTTCTTGAAAAGAGGTGCATGTATCACTAGGTTTGGTGAACGAAAGGCCGTGCCATTTGATGATATTATAATTGATAACACTGGTTTAAAATTTTATCAGCTTTAAAGTTTGGTTACATAGATATAAAAGAACGATAAGATATGTATGTATGGAATCTATAATGAAGCTTAATATGAAACTGTTGAAGTTGTATTGCTGCTGCATTGTAGTGAAAATGGGACTGAATAATTTCAATATTTTCTTTGTTATGTGTTATGTAATCGTTTCGAATGTATATCCCAAAAATGAGGAGTACTCTGGGTAAATGTAAATTTGTTAATGTTTTAGTATACTAGACAGAAATGCCTATACTATTAGATCACCGGTACTTTTATACTAGATTAACTTATACCTAATACCTCTCATTGCAGTCAGAGTACATCGGATAGACATTATTCTTCATTTATTAGGCTAAGTTTTCTGCATTTGATAATTATGTTTCGAAATAATTCGCTGCGTTTATCCAGGCAAAGCAGATAATTATGTCTTACTAATTTGCAAGCAAGTCGTTATTTTTATCTAATGTTATGACCATCAATTTCTTTAAACTTGATTATCATAGCACGAGATAGGCATGGACTTTCTCTATAAAAAAGCAACCCGTGTACTAATTCGTGCAAGCCTGATAGGGTTTCTCGCGCGCACCATATCAGGATCACTCTAAACTGCCCTTTGCCAGTTCTATGCTACTACATATAATGACAATGGAGCGGTCGCTAACAACTACGAGTTACGTACAGTTGCTGCTGAACCGGAATCCAAACAACTCACTGAACACATGCCATTGTCAAACAGAATCCAGTCTTTGTCGTAGGTAACAATGCGGTTCAAAATTCGTTCGTTTGTGTGGCTTTTGAGCGGTGCAAGTCATGTCTCGACGCATATTTCGCGCTGGCGATCATTGAGTTCGTGGCACAACCATTCGTCAAGATTTTTTTACCTTGCCAATTTGACGCAAATGGACCAATATTGTTTTAATACTAACGTCGAAAGCTGCAGCTAATTCAGTCATAGATTGAATATCATTAGCTTCCACAAACCCCTTTATTCGTCATTGTCGACCAAAGTCTTCGGATGACCACGAGGTTCATTTTTCAGGACGTAATTTTCAGAAAGTAAGCAGGCAAATCAATAACGGTTAGTACTTTCGTTTGTAGTATTTGCTCTGTAAGCGTCCTTGATATTGCGTGTCGCTTGTGCCGCATTGTTGCCATGTCGGTATTCATATTCCATAATAACTCGAATTTTAAGTTATCCATGATGACGATAAAGATTCAAATGCGATGAAAACACTAATCAATAAATAAATGACTAATTGTGAAAAAATATCCATGATTTTAAAATAAAATTAATTAGAAATTAAAATTCTTACTCAACCAAAAATTATTTTGGTTTGAAATGGCCAGTACTGCAGAGCAGCAATTTCATTGGTAAAGAGCTACTTTTGACTTTTATTTACAAAAATCACGTGTTTACAAAAATCACTACTTTATTATTTGATTCGAAACTAGTGCGTATTTTTGTAACTCCTACGTATATAATATATGAATAGCATATAAACTAAGTCATGAATTGCAAATGGCGGCGTACATCATAAAGCACTTCTATCCGCCAGCAGATACAAAAACGGGTTCGTGTCTATGAATGCTAAGTACCTTATTATTAACCAATTGAAACAGTGGGAACTAAATTCTAGCAAAATCTCCAGAATTATTCCGAATAAAGTGGTCTATGAAGAATTTTTATTTCAGATTAACTTAAATTAAACTATATAAGACTAGCTTCCGTTTTTGTCTCTTTATGATATATATTAAAATTAATCAAAATAGTCTTTATAGTATAGATATGTAGCAGTGTTGATATATTGGTTTATTTGTCAGGGATTGAAAAGA
Source organism: Parnassius glacialis (assembly GCA_033319125.1). Lineage (NCBI taxonomy): Eukaryota > Metazoa > Arthropoda > Insecta > Lepidoptera > Papilionidae > Parnassius > Parnassius glacialis. Next base: position 38,572,921 of record JAVANC010000020.1, read on the forward strand.
TCTCAAAAAGTTGTTATTTGCCTTATGTTAAGATCCATTTAATTAGAAATATGAAAGTAAGGTTAAACTACATGGCTACAAAATCTTCCCCTTTCAACTGGTAACTTAAAAATGCTACATTTCATATGTTTGTATTTTCGAAACGGTACCTCTTAAACTAAGCTAGTCTTTAACTTTAACTAGAATAGAACCAGAACCGTACTTTTTGTGGTAGCTTTGTTAGAACCTAAATGAAGAACCAATTAATAGAGAAATTCCGAACTATTTTTCAACCCATAACTTTTTAATTTTTTCATAAATTTATATCAAGTTATTTTTCTACATTTTAAGTGTATATGCATCAACGTTTATATAATAAATATAGTTTAATTTTTTATATTTATTTCTTTCTTTATTTACTACGTTTCAAATACTTAGTTTCAATACATATACGCAGAGTCCAAGATAAGATGTTGCAAGTACGTTAATAATTTACCTACGTTAATCTGGGGGCACGGTAGTGCCCCCGCCAAGTCGAGCAAAAAAGCGGCACGGGCGTTACTTTTTACACGTGGTAGAGCCATTTTGCAGCTATATTAGTAGTATAGTTGTAGCACGAATGAGTCGGCTCGATCGAAGAAGGACCACGCTCTCACAGAATACCAGCGTCAAATAGCGGCTTCATGCTGCTGCGTTTCGTATGTTGAGTGTAGAGAACCGGAGACCCTTTTTACTGGAAAAGAGGCATTTTATCTTAGTCCCCATGGGTGACAACGCATCTGCATTTTGATTCGCAAATGAGGATAAATGAAGATGTGTATGGGCCACAGCAACCACTTACCATCAGGTGTACTGTGTGCTCGTTTGTCACCCTATACTATAAAAAAGAAAAACGAATATATTAATGAATAAGTTTGAATTTGTATAATTAAGATAAAATAATATAAATAATAAAATATTTTGAAAATATTAAAAATACTTTAAATAAATCGTGTAATAATTGCTTAATACATTTCAAATGACAGCATACATTATTCAACACATTTATAAGCCCTTTGGTCTGGGGATCCAAAGATTGGGCTTGTGTCTATGAATTCTAAGCACCTACTTATCAATCTATTCAAAAGACATGGGCTTAATGCTTGCAAATCTGTTTACGACTATCAATTAATGGAATTTGGAACCTATAAATTAAGTTTACTAAAGCACCATTGCCATATTAAAATTTTATACTCCTATTACTGAAATTCTTTGAGCTCATGATTAATTATCATCATCGATAACCTTTTTAAATCTATTGCTGTTCAAAGGTCTTATAAACAATAACCAGCAGGTATACATTTCTTGAAAAGAGTTGCGTATATCACTATGTTTGGTGAACGAAGAGCCGTGCCATTTGGTGTATTATAATTGATAACACTGGTTTAATATTTTATCAGCTTTAGTGTTTGGTTACATAGATATAAAACAACGATTAGATTCGTATGTATGGAATCTATAATCAAGCTTAATATAAAACTGTTGAAGTTGTATTACTGCTGCATGGTAGTGAAAATGGGACTGAATAATTTTATTTTTTTCTTTGTTACATGTTATGTTATCGTTTCGAATGTATATGCCAAAACTGAGGAGTACTCTGGGTAAGTGTAAATTAGTTATTGTTTTAGTTTACTTGACGGAAATGCTTATACTATTAAACCACCGGTACTTTTATACTAGATTAACTCATACCCAATACCTCTCATCGCAGTCAGAGTACATCGGATAGACATTATTCTTCATTTATTAGGCTACGCTTTCTGCATTTGAAAATTATGTTTCGAAATAATTCGCTGCGTTTATCCAGGCAAAGCAGAGAATTTTGTGTTATTAATTTGCGAGCAAGTCGTTATTTTTTATTCATCTAATATTATAATCATCAACTTCTTTAAACTTGATTATCATAGCACGCGATAGGTATGGACTTTCTCTATAAAAACCAAACCCCTGTACTAATTCGTGCAAGCCTGATAGGGTTTCTCGCGCGCACCATATCAGGATCACTCTAAACTGCCCTTTGCTGGTTCTATGCTTCCACATATAATGACAACGGAGCGGTCGCTAACAACTACGAGTTACGTACAGTTGCTATGTAGCTGCTAAGATCTACGTAGCTAGTACGATCTACGTAGCTGCTACGATATGCGTAGCTGCTATGAGCTACACAGACGCGCTACGCGATAAGTAGAGCCGTTACAATCTATGTAGAATCGCTACGAGCCATCTGGAAGATCCAATAATATTTATTTGTACTGCTGCACATTACGTACATTACGTATTATTTATTTTTATTATGCACATTACGTACTTTAAACTTACAAAGTTATAATTTCCGAGAAACTTGAAATATTATTTTAACTTATACTACATTGACATAAGCATAGAAAAATTATATAGCAATTAAAATGTTGTCCACTTGGGCAATAGCTTGTTGCAATTATGACAAATTGAGGCAATGTAGGTATTTTTAAATAATATTTTGTGCAGTTAGAGTAGTGGCGTAAAAAGCTTACCAATATACCACATTTTGTTGAATCCAATCTTGTCAGTCTTGAGCAGAAGCAAAGTAATCCTTCGGTATTGCTTATATATACTTTTCAATGCTAAAAGTGCATTTACCACCCGACCATTGATGTCATACGGAAATAAAACGTGGTCATTCACTGTTGGCCGTATGAGGAAATTTAAGTTCACTTAGCGTGCAATTAAAAGGACTATTTTCCAAGTTTCTCAGTGGGATAAAGCCCACAACTAGGATATCCGCAGAAAGACGAGCGTATCTAACATGGCCTAGTGGATCAGTAATCTAGAGTGGCAACAATTCAGCCATATACCTGGAAGAATCAACCATCGATGGGAGAGAAAGCTTACGAGATACACAGGACTTTTTTTTATGGAACCTTAACAAACGAGCACACAGTGCACATGATGGTAAGTGGTTACTGTGGCCCATAGACATGTAAATATATCTTTGATTTCAATTAAAATGCAGATCCGTTGTCTCTGCTGAGGACTAAGATGGAATCCCCCATTTCCAGTAAAAAGGGTCTCCCGTTCGCTACATTCACCATAGGAAACACAGAATTGAGTTGCTCTTTTACGGCGGTATTCAGTTAGAGCGTGATCCTTCTATGGTCAAGCCGACCCATTCGTCCTAGAATCATAATTTTGCTGCAGCAGGACTCTACCACGTCTAAAAATGAGGGTATACAGTATTTGTTATAATGTTATAGTATAACGTTACCTCTGCAATGAAATAAACATGGAAATTCCTTCGATAGTCATGTACAATAATGTAACAATGTTTTCAAATTAGGCTACTTTTTGTTGCATTTCTGTGATATATTTCTGATCAACTCAAGTGTAACATGTTTTATGTCCCCCTTATACACTTAAATATTCATGCATATACCGCTGCCGTTGAACTAAATTATTTGGCACTTGAGATGTAGGTGGCTGTGGTACCTTCTCTACAATTTCATGTTAAATTCATGCCGAACAGTAATGGTTTTTTTTTAACTTAAAATTGTATTGAAACAATACTGGCAGTCGCCATGTACTGTTAGGAAGGTGTCAATGAGAAGCATGTTTATCCTTCTATGACTTTAATTAGATAACTCTTTTTTTATAAACTTAACACTAATATATATTGGTGAGGGGCCTACACTACCAAATAAGAGACGAGGTTGTGCCATATACCCGATTTTCTTTTAAGGGGTCATTATTTGTTTCAAATATATTTTATTTCTGCCATTATAGCAAGCTACTGTGAGTAATTTAAAAGTGTAGTTGCTTAATGTGCTTCTGAATGGGCAACATTTTCAATGCAATATGTTGCTGCAATATTTACATGCAATGCCCAGCCATCGCAACAATATTTTGCGGCATAATATGGCTAGAAAATGTAAATAACGGTAACATGTCTGCAACTGTATGGCCTGTAATGCTTGTCTCCTCAACGGGCTACAAGTAAGGAGCAACAAAGGTGCGAAAGAAAACTGTCAAAAACGTTATTCAATTCGAAAAATATATCAATCAAGATAACATAAATAAGCCATAATTAACAATTCATTAAAACTTTACAAGAATGACAAATGTTATTTCGAATTCCTTTTATTCTTATTAGTCAAATACTCTTTCAATCGACCAAGTATAACTTATTCGCCAACTTCAAAAAAGGAGGAGGTACTTAATTCGACTGTATTTTTTAATGTGTTTCCTCAGTACATTTTTCTAGGTGAACCGATTTTCATAATTCCTTTTAGGGTTCCGTACATCAAAAGGACAAAACGGAACCCTTATAGGATCACTTTGTTGTGTGTCTGTCTGTCTGTCTGTATGTATGTCTGCCTGTCTGTCTGTCAAGACCCTTTTTCTCAGGAACGCGTGGAGGTATCAAGCTGAAATTCATATCAAATACTCAAGTCTACTGTCACTTAGAGCTGTGAAAAAATCACACTTCTAAGCTAACGCAGTCAAAAGATACAGGCGTTTATGCCGCAAATTTTCGACATTCGCAAGGGAATCAAAACCTACAGGGTACTTCCCGTGAACTCAGAATCTTGAAATTTGGTACGAAGCAACGTCTTATAGCACAGATAAAAGAAAAATTGCGAAAGGCATACATTTTTAGTTACATCATATAATAATTTTTTTTTTAATAATTTAAAACTTACATACCTACAGATTTGTTCGGAACCCTCGGTGCGTGAGTCCGACTCTCACTTTGCCGGTTTTTTTTAAATTTCAAATCTGGTGATTTGCATGTGGGCCTACATAATTTTGATCATGACTTGATCATTCGTTTTTGAGTTATCTTTAATAATGTGTATTTAATTGACTTCGACTGCATTATGTTTTCATTTTACACATATTGAAGTCGGTTGTACTAAATTTTTAATTTTATCTCTTGTTTTCGTTTATAAAAATTATTAACTATAAACGAAACAGCAAACACCTGAAAACACGAACTAAGCAACTAAACGAGTCGTCGTCATTAACAGACTTAGCAACGTGTTAAAAAGAGATGTAAATATGAGGTAAAATAAATCAACAATAAAGCTGTCCTGGCATTATTGCAGTATTTTTTATTGGGGTTCGATCGTCCGGAAACAATTAAAAATACTTAAAATAATAAATAACTAATAAAATAATGTCACATTCTGATGTCGGTGCTAAAACTTTAAGATGAACAAAAAAACTTGTGCCGTGCGGGATTTAAGCCTGCGGCCCTTAGCGCCGCAACTCAATGCTAAGCCACTGCGCTATGGGGCATTGCCAACTAAAATATTGTTATATATTGCAATGTTGTGCTGTCATTGCTTATAATGTTGCTGGCAACACTATTACAGACACATATTGCGGTGAAAATGTGAACCGATTGGAAGCAAATTAAAACCGAAAATGAAACTGCCACACAAACAATGCGCTGCACTTTGCTAGGTATATAAAATAATCCGAAGTTTACGTCATTTATTGATTTTTTTTAAATTTAGTTCTCTGTAGTTAATATAATAATTTAATATAACTTTAATATACTGCTGAAAAGTGCTGTTTGGGATTTAATTCTACCAATACTTTCGTAATAAATTATTTTTTCACAAATATAACACGCGGCATTAATATGTATTTAAGAGGACCGGCATGCTCGCGATATTTATTACGCACTGGGTGGGATGCATTACAAGTATAATATGCTTTCTGCAACAAAATAAAAGGGCCCAAGACTATACGATATAAATTGTACCATTATAATATCACACCGATGTCTGGACAGTGGACGTTAACGGGCTGAAAACGAAGAAAATGTGATCATCAAACGATTCCATCCCTTCTGATGCAGTATTCTTTTATTTTAGTCGATATATTATTTTCAAATTAGTCTGAAACAGCGCGTTATAATAAAGCAATTATACAATGATCTTAGCACATCACATTAAACGGTCAAAAGTTTTCCTTTCACTGACATAAGAGTACCTCGCTCATCGTTCGTACTGACAAGATCTCGACTTAAAATTTTTGATATTCATATCTAAATTTTATTAGCTAAAATTATAGAAGTTATACAGATTTTCCTTGTTTGCATTAATCTTTTATTTATACGATCCTATCAAAAGTCTACAATTGACCATAGGCCATACTTAACACATACATTCATTCATCACATCCTATCAAAACCCCATTGCTGAACATAGACTTTCCCATAGATGGCTTCATAGATGTTTGTCACGCTTGGCCATCGGGTTGTCGACCACAGTTTTTTTTAATAATTTTTGGTTTGTTATTATGAAGATATTGCTGTCCATATTCTGTTTTATTTTCCAATGTCGCCTCTTACGATACCCTTGAGCCGATATGTGGTAGTGTATTTACTTACGCCGCCACTACACGGCAAACAGCGTTTATGTTCACGGCAAAAGAGAACTAGATAATAGATTCCCTGCAAGTAAATTTAATTTGCCTACAAGATAGATATCTGTGTATGCCTAGGAGTCTGTTTGTGTTAGTACAACCCTCTTGTCTATTAAGCCGGCTAAACAACAGTGCTCCGAATTGAAGGAAAACGGAGCCAGTATAATTACAGAATGTGAGATATTTCATCTTTAGCTTTCTTTGTTTCAAGTTGGTTGCAAATGAACATCGGCTGTAATAAGCACTTATCTTCTGGTAGATTTTTAGTTTTCTTTTAATCTTTATCAGCCCTTATGACGTTTTTATTTAGTAGGTATTTAGGGATATTAGAGAACCAAAAGGAGCAAACTAGCCCTCTTTTTATATTTAATACAAAACGACCGGTTTTTATGGAATAAGGGTGACATACGAGCACACAGTCCACCTGATAGGAAGTGGATGTTGTAGCCTATAGACATCTTCATCTATCGCTAATAAAGTATCAAAATACATATGCGTTGTCACCACTGAAGAATAAGATGGAATGCCTCATTTCCAATAAATGGGGTCTCCAGTTCTCTACCATCACCATACGAAATACTGCAGGATTTATGCTGGTATTCTGTGAGAGCGTGGTCCTTCCCCGGTCGTGCCGACACGTTCGTGCCACAACTATAATACTAATACCTACAGCATGACTTGACCACGTATCTTGCCAGGATCTTAATCAGTCTACTTTAAAAAATATTCTATGTTCGATGCGTATGTGTTTTACATAGTTCATAGATTTCTCGGAACAATTGTACCGATTTATTTATTTTTATTAATTAGCTACATATCCTTTAAGGGAGATCCCATATATTCAATTATAAAACCGAAAAACAAATTTGAAATTTAATTGTGAAAAAATAAGGTTTTACTCTATATAAAGTGATATTTTTATTCAAACTATCTAGACTACATTTTTATTGTCATACTAGCTTTTTACTAGCGGCGTCGCTCGCTTGCGCTTGATTTTAGGAACATCATTAAAAGCTGTTCCGTGCCAAATTTAGAAAAAATCGATCACTTTTAGAGTCACCTCGGTGTCTATGTCTCCATGTCTGTTGAAGATTATTTTTCATTCTAAAATACTATTAGACGAAGATGATTGGTAACATGCTACAGAAACACATGAATATATATGTCTCAAAACACCTCATATCGTCCCGTCGTAAGAGGTGACATAGGAAAACAAACTGGAGATGGGATGGGCTGCATCATCTTCTTGACAACAGATCAATTTGATCAAAATAATAATAGCTACGGTAGCCAACCTAGGCGGTTAGCTTAGTAGTTAGTAACCTAGCGTGGCAACTATAGCATTTGTTTTGGATATTTTTGGATATTTATATATTTTTGACAATTTATGGCGGAGGCCTAAGTTCATTTCAGTGGACTTTTGATAGGCTGACGATAATGAGCTCTACTCATCTTTGCAAGCCTTAATATTTACGGTAGAGTGAAAACAAAAAGTAACATACCCGAAAACACTGAAACCCGAAAAACTGCACATATTGTCCCAAGAAAAGTAAAAAGTAGCAGCTTACATACATGTTACTAATGGGCACAGGCCGCAGAGTTATTGGTCAAAAAAGTGTTCGCTGCGCCGGTTCCAACGCGGGATGAATGTAATGTTAATGATTCAATTATTTACATCGTATATTCAGTAGCATTGTATTATTTCATTTTATGAATGACTTGCCATTTTAGTTTATTTAGAAGTAAGTAGATGGTGCTAATATTGGATGAAATAATGAGAGCCAAAACCATACCATCTAGTAATATCAGCAATAGAAGCGAACATTTATTTATTATATCAATAAGGGATAAAGTGATTTCAATAAGGGCTAATAATTTTCTGCTCACCAGATGTCAGAGAGTTGACACTGAGGTAAAGATTTTTTATGTTACACAATGTAATTCCATTGCGATGTTTTTTAATTAAAGATTATTAGTTTCTAGAGTATTATTTAGTCAGCGTCAGTAGTTTGCTCTTTAATTCTTTGCATCTTTTTTTTATTTTTTTATTTTTCTACTATTTTGAAAATCTGTGGTTTTGTTTATTTATTTGTAATGTTATAATAATAAAATATAGCTAATAGTACAGAAGGAAACAATAACTTTTACATTTTTCGAATAAATTAACTTCCCCGCTATGAAATCAAATATTATACTTCACTTTCTACTGGCGCCGCCCTGGTGGCAGAAAAAGTCGTGGATGCCCTCATTCTCTTAAAAGTTCCGTTTCTGTTAAAAATACGCTATCAGCGCTGCTAGCGGTGAAAAACGATTTAATGATATCGTCATATGAGCATATTATGAAATAGCAACTTTGTTTTAGTTTTTAATATCTTCAAACGATTTCTATTCATTGATTTGGTCAAGCTATATCATGGACATGGTAAACAAATAGTGTTAAATATCACGAAATTACCACACCATTTCATGAAATGAAACACTACTTTATATATGATCAATTCTACGATCTGGCCACGACATATATAAAAATCTCTTGAAGAAAACTATAATAATAATAAACATTTTGCAACAATAGTGAAAGTTTTAATTACTTAACATATATATTAGTAATTGCAATAAATACCTAATCAATTTTTATATTTTTGATAGACGTCACTATTATCTACTGAAATTATTACACTTTTAAAATAACAAAAATACTAAAAAACTAAACGTTAAATTTTTGAAATACTTTTAAAAATCTAGTCATTTAATCATATACATGCAAGTAATTTATATTATTTCATTTAAAAGTAACTGAAGGCAAAATATACTACTTTTTTCATTTGATGATAGATGGCGCTGTTTTAAATACCAAATCGGTGTAGTTACAAATTATTTTACCAAGATTATAACTATATTTTAAACTTTATTTACAAATATGGTATTTATTTTTAAAACACCCGTCATCCCACCGATAACCAAATATAATAGAAAATTAACATTTAAAGGAAATAAAATACTTAACCTTCCTTTTTTTAAGTTCCGTAACCGGATAAAAAGTAGCCTATAAGTTGCCCCGGGTTACTCACTACCTACATACAAAATTTCATGTAAATCGGTTCAGTAGTTTTTGCGTGAATCCGGAATACACAGACAGACAGACAAAAAGACAGACAGACAGACACAAAGACAGACAGACAGACAGACAAAAATTCTAAAAATTACTAATTTGGCTTCAGAAGCCTTTATTTAGTCCCATGGACTTGTTTTTTTAAGAATATATTAGAATTACAGACACGACTTTTCTACAGATTTATTATATGTATAGATAGATATGTATAGATGATATTGTATCGAGCACTATAAATGTTACAAAAATGTTACAAATGTCATATTTCTTAAAATTTCCACATGAATGCTTATGAAGTCAGAGTTTTAACTATTTTTAAGCACCGAATGCATACGCTATTATGTCGAAATTCATATTTTTTCCATTCAGTTTTAACTTTTAACACAAAGTTTAATTTTATTATCTTATATAGGTTCGAATTTGATATTAAATAAAATATAATTTATATCAGTGACAAATATTATTCCTGCGGCATTCAAAGACAGTATCTTTTTAAGCCAAAAATAATTTATGAATGATTTTGTTAGGCAACTTCATAACTTTGATTATTCTCTTATGGGGACTAACGTAGGTCCTGACGTAATTAAACTTATAAACTCTGCGTCACGGATAATCTTCCAACACCGCGACTTGGCGTGTTATACTTAAGTAACAAAGTTAACAGAATTTAATGTTAGCTTTACACATGTTGAACTAAATTATTACTGCTTATAAAACAATTTTCAAGTTATAATAGAACAAGAAAGCAATTGGTGAATTATAATGAAGTGATAATTACAATAGTTCCGCATTATTTTCATGACTCAGTAGCGCAGTACTTGAGTTGGTATGCGGGTCGAGTATTGTTTGAAAATAATTTTTCCAGGACTGATATTTTCTAAACTTGCTCTGTTACGTATGTCCTCATGATCATTAGTTCTATTAATATCATAATCATCATCATTACATCCACAAAGTATGGCCCTGATACTTTCTACTAGGTTGTCACTGCATCTAGTTGGGAGTCCCTACACTTCTTGATTCTATAAACACTAGAAATTACGCGAACGTTATGCAAGCCAGTCACTTAATACGTTTTTTATGCATTACCAAACAATCTCATTCCTGGAATCACTCTAGCCTAATGGTATTAACATAATTCCGACATACAAGTCGTAGTAGAAGTACTATTTATATTTTATATTAAAACCTAATTATACACTTAGCAAAAAAGACTTGAGTACTTGAATACACTAAATCTACTCTCAATAATCTCTGAATATTTAAAAAGAAAGCCTCGATGATCTTTCGATAGCTCTACAATTCATCCTAACTCGCTGATGTTAAACGTCTCCGTATACACCGCCATGTTCTCGTCGAACTCGTCATTATGCTTGACCCCGTAGTTTGTTGCCGGACAATCACACATAAGTATGCGAACACGGCGTTACTAGCCCTAGCATACCGCATACTCTCGGCCATTTGCTAATGTCTAATGACCATTAAAGTTTTCAATTGGCTATTGAGTTTTTAACTGAATACTTAATATAGAATTTTATTGGTAAAACATAAAGAAAAAAAACATTTATGAAAAAACAAAAATTTAATAAGTATTACTTGTAATTCAAAACTCAAGGGGCAGCGCGGCGGACAATTCCTTGCCTTAAAACCCTCGCAGAAATAAGAGTCAGTGTTTAGAAGTTGGCCGTATATAGGTAGTAACTTTACTTTTCAATTTTCTATATAATCTATTTATATATAAACATTTTAAATATAGTATGACGCATCACATTACGTGTTTCCGGTGTAGACAGTTTACTCTCATAGTTGGTGTGTACTCCATAAATTCCGTACGGAAGACCTGACGATCACAATTATACTGCTCATCATAATCATAATTATCATCGTCTGATGCAGCAGCAGCCATCACCCTTTTAATTTATACCCCGAGTTCAATAAAGTTGTTTTCTTTCCTCTCAAATAACATCACAAACACCAGCAAAACATGTCATGATAAAATCCGCAAAGATAGTGTAACATATAGCACAATTTATGATTATTAAAGGTACATACGACGCGAGAGAATTTTCTATAATGGGAGACGTTAATAAAATAAAAAAATCATTAAAATTCCTATTACATTTAGCTATTAACATTTAAAATGATTGCATGATATGACGTGACAATTATTTATAAATCTTAAAATTAAAATTATGACTTGTAATACTAGAGTAGTTCATCGGATACAGTTATTTTTTTCAACTTTTAGCAATTAGTTCAAACTTTGTCAATATTTGCCAAGATGAGAAAAAAAAGCTATGAAGATCATCTCTTCCTCTTCACTCTGTCTTCATATAAAGATTAAAAAGAAAAATTACAGCCTATCATATACGTGCTGTTCTGGGCTCAGGCCACAGATCTTCTCTCATTCCTGAGAGTGCTTTATAACAAGGAAATGTCTGCCCGCTGCCCCAGTTGGCGGTCTTCAAAATATTTTTTTATTTTTCAGTAATGCAGGTTTTCTGACGATATCTTCCTTCACGTTGAGTACGCGGTGAAGTAGGACTTAAATTTTAATTAACAATTTCATTTATACCGACGAAAATCGAACCCAAGTCGCTCGCGTACTAAAATTTACAGCGAACGCTTAAAACTACAACAGTTCTCTGTATATACGGTTTAAGTCATTCTTCAAAAAGGATAAAATTCACTTATCATGAGAAATAACAAGTTAGTCTTAGATACTAAATACATTAACTTATGAAGGGCGGTAGGTTCTGTGTAAATGATATATTATGTAGTGGATATGTAAAGTAAGTTTATAGCACATTATTCATATTTGCAAGCAATTTATAATTTAATTTACATTCTATATTTAATATTTCCAAATTAGATGATATTCTTGTTTAAAAATATTTAAAGGATATGTATTCCTATTAGTAATAAGTATTAATTTAATGTAGTAAAATCCAATTAATTAACGAAATTACATCGGCTTTTTAAGTAAGTGATTGGTTAAAAATCTAGATAAATCTTTGAAGATGTGGTGCATAAAATATTTTTTTATATAAAGTAAAGGACTGAATCTCTTTTATGTTACTAGGCAATTTATCAAATACCAGATAAAAGAATACGCTACTTATCATCGTATTATAAAAATAAAATATTTCCAAATAAATATTTCTACCTCATTGGATTATTCTACTCTGGTCTTTTTATTGTAGTAAGATTGCTTAGACGAGCTTACATGAGCCGCTTATTATTGCTGTCCGTCCATGCGAAAGTGCACTGTACATAAATTAGGAACGAGTACTGCTCCAATACATAACGTGTAACTATTGTTAGAGAAACGGATGGCTTTAAGACTTTCTAAGATAATCTAAACGGTTTTGAAAGATCTATTTTCTGTAAGACTTACAATGAATATGAGTTGAAAATTTTTATGTTTTTAAATAGATTATTTCGACAACACTCCATTCTTACTTTTAGTTTGTGATATCCAGTCCACTGAAAAGCGACAAAATATTTAATTTTTAAATAAATCAAAAGCCGGCTTCAAAGAAATTATATTTATACTCGTAAGTTGCAATAGCTTTTTACTTTTGCTTTTAATTAAAAGTACACTAATCAAATAAGTACATTGCTTACAAAGCGTTTAATTTTGAAAATAAAACAAATCACACTCAAAATGTTACGTTTCCTATTAATCAAAACTGATTGGAAAAATGCGTTTTCAACTAAAACTTTAACACCGCCACATTTGTAAGCACCATTTTATTACATCCGAACAAAACATTTGCGTATCGATATTGCTACTCATTTGAAACACATTGTAGTAAATTTGTTATTTATATATTTACAAATATACACATTTTTAATAGTTAAGCTGATATATCCTAATAGTTAATGATGAGAAATCAGTAAAACTGTAAAATAATTATCAAGGAAATTATCGAAAAACTCAGTCTGCGATAATCAGTGTGTTTGCGTGCACGAGCGTGGAACAGATGAAGATGAAAATCATGGAACTTACCCAATGTTGACATATGTGATACTAAGGACTCACAAGTCTCCTAGGGGTTAATTTCATTCATTAATTTTTAATTATTACAGCCTATCAAAAGTCCACTGTTAAACATCGGCCTCCCCGATAGTTTGCCTCGTAAAATAATTTCGTTATAGGTGTTGTGTAGGCAACGGCAGGTTTTATATTGAGCTTTTATACGAAAGATACTATTGCCTATCTTCTGTTCCAGTTTCACTGTATCGCCTTTTGCGATACCTACAGGACGTCATGGAGTTGGATTCTCTTACGACGGGACGCCACTACACGGCAAATAAAAGTTAACACTGACATAAAATGCGGATTTGTTGTAAAGATGTGTTATTGGATAAATCATTGCAGTTTTATTTCGTAAAATAACGTAAGCCTATTGCTTCAAATCAGTTTATTTCCCGTCGTTTAAAATTTTATTTAAAAAACATTTTTCGCGAATAGAAGGTATATTATAATAGAAACCTTGGAGTTATAAGAAAGCTTTTTGTTTAATGTACCTTTGTAATATAATGCATATATACTCTAAAACTAGTAAATTCACAGAACTTACCATCATATGGGCACAGGCCTTCTCTTATTTCTGAGAGAGTTATGGCGATATTAGTTCGCCGCGTTGCTGCAGCGCGTGTTGACGGACGTCCTCGAATTATTTTGTTCCCTGGAATGCCTCCCAACTCTCCCAAATGTGCACTCGATCTTCGGTTTCTTGCATCTACTTGCAACCTTGAGCCAAATCTTGAATAGATGGTCGCTACTCGTACATTTACATTACAGTCCCACGTAAATGTCACGCAAATTCAAACTCAAGTAGATGATAGGTTTATTTTCTCATCTAAAAGTCTGTTTAGGATTTGGTCACCACTATCACCTTTTATCTATTTCGTTGCTTAACATTATGCGGTTATTTACTTTATAGTAGGACTCCTTTTCAGCCTTCCGTTATTCCGTTCCGTTCGTTGTAGGTTCCCGGCTAATACCAATCGTCAACTATTTGGCGGCAGCTATGTCTCAGCTGTGTTTCTGTGGGAAGGGTAAAGAGATCCAGTATGGTTATAGGCATTACAGCCTGTGAGGCATTTAGTCAAAGTCCTCAGAGTCAGTCCTCATCCTTGTTTGAAGTTGGTTGCAGTTGTCTATAGGATGTAGAGAAGTTACTTACCATTAGACGGTCTTTAGGTTCGTTTGTTATATTTACGCGAAGACTACACATTAAATGAAACTAATTTTACGGATTTTATCGCGTTTAATTTAACTTTTTCTGTTGTTGTACTGTGACTGAATTATAAATTACTGAATAGGACTGAAAAACTGAAAAGGAACGTTTGGAACATCATCAGACTCCCGTAATGATTATGATTTTTTTAATTCGTCTTTTTCAACAAAAGTTTAGGTACACGCACCTTAACTTTGTAATGTGTTATTATGAAACAATTACACCTCCTTGTACTTTTTCTCTTTACTTTCAGAGCTTCCAAAAACCATTACGAAGTTGAAAAGAGACTATATACACACTGTAAACATTAACTATTCCTGAACTACTTTTTATTAAGAACTAGCACTTATAAAAGATAAAATTTATATGAAATAGCATTGCCCGCACTAATGAAAGTGAAACATAAAGAACACTCAGCCATTTGGATCTGAGGAGAACGAAGTAAGGAACAGGTTTTCATTGTTAAGTAAAGCGTAAATTGTGAACTCTACTTTACTTCTAGCCACTAATAACACTCATAAGTACCCTCGTTTAAGTTGATGAAGCAAAGGATTTATAAAAGTTTCTAGACCACTTGCGGGTTACGAATGCAATAACTGCGTTGTTGTTTTTTAATATAGGTATACTTTAGTTTTTATTTTTTTATAGCACATTTGACATAACACCAATAATTTATTTATCTATTAGATTTCTATATCTCTTTTTTATTTCTTTCTTTCTATTCTCTACTCTTTTGTTGTGTGACTTTTGGCGATATAATATCTCCTTCTCAGTTATGTTTCTCTATATACGGTTGTCGTCTTTGAAGAAATTGCTCAATAGGATATCATTCACATCAACATCATCAACACATTAACAAATCGCACCAAAGCCTTTTTTTACTTCGAATCATGCTAGTTTTCAGTGAAGTTGTAATCTATACATATAAATAAAATTGCAATGTGTCTCTGTAATATCGAAATAAACGTCTTTTATTGTGCTGAGGCTGAGAGGGTTATTTGCATGCTATTAAGATATGAATAATGTTTTACTTATGAATCTGTCTGTCTGTCTGACTCTCCAGGCTAATCCTCAGAATGGCTGAACAGATTTTGGTCAATCTTCACAAATAGACAGAGAGCAATGCCAGCAGTGATCTAGGCTATATTTTATTCTAAAAACTTGGAGTATGTTTAAAAAAAAGGAACATTGGTAGAATAAACGGTATTTGATCACTCAACTCTACGCCACTGAAAGATCCTTTCCACGAAATGCCTGTGCGCGTCCATAGTGTTATAATCAAATCAAAACTGTTTATTACCACTTTACATTACATCACTGTTTGGTATTTACATACGTATATATATTTTTAGAAATTCATGTATGGAAGTGAATGCTGGGCCGTCAAGAAGAAGGATGAAAATAGACTGCATGCGAATGAAATGAGAATGTTACGATGGATGTGTGGTGTGACAAGGATGGATAAGATAAGGAATGAGTATATAAGAGGAAGCCTGAAAGTAGCGCCAGTGGTAGAAAAGGTGAGAGGAAGCAGATTGGCATGGTTTGGGCATGTGATGCGGAGGAATGAAAGTCATGTCACAAAACGAGTGTTGAATATGAATGTGGAGGGACACACGGGCAGAGGAAGGCCGAATAAAAGATGGATCGATTGTGTGAAGAGTGATATGAGAATGAAAGGAGTAAGTATGGAAATGACGGCTGATAGAGAGGAATGGAACAAAAAGATTTACTGCGCCGACCCCAGATAATGGGAAATGGTTTAGAGAATGATGAATGATGATGATATATTTTTAGAAACTAAAATGTTGAGCTACAAGAAAAGCTTTAATCCCACTTCCGATGTAACAAACTTTTCCATTTTTGATGATAGAAATTCATCTCAAAAGTATTTAAATAAAGGAACACTACTCAGTAACAAACCCTGCTTACTATTAGCACCCCCAATTATATGATAACACCAAAGTATGCAAACCAACAGCATCACTACCCAACTCAATGTAACACAAGGCAGCTTCTCGGCAACACGACCTTCCTTGCCTACAGTAGTAGAACGTAGTAGCCCAACGGGCATAGTAACAGTGAGATTCGTAGGATTACAGACTGATGCCTTTTAGTCGCCTGTGCGATACTTTATATACTGCTAAAACAAGTGAGAGATTACCATTCTATCTTCATTTGTTCGTATTTACTTTTATTTTTTTACTCTCATTTAAAACTATATATATATGAAATAAATATCTGCTATATATATATAGCAGATATTTATTTCATTAGCCACGTAATTCAATGTCTGCATTGCACGGTTCAATCAAACGTCGGTACATAGTGGAAGGTATAAATTTATGTCTTAAAACTAGGTTTAAAATCTGTCTACATTTTGGAACTCATTATCTGCCAGGGAGTCCGTGTTTGCACTGCTGAAATCCGGTCTGAAGGGTTAACAATTCAAGCTAAATCATTCTATATTAACGTTTTGGCCCCCGTAAGAGCCCCGGCCCGGAGATGTAAACAGTATTCCATATGTGGCCGAACCTGCGCCTTGTAAATTTACAGGCGGTGTGCCGGCATGAAATACTGTACTGCTCTGCTGAACACGCCAAGCTTTTTATAGGCCAATTTGGCCTTCTCTTCCAAGTGACCACGAAACTGCACATCATTCGATATGTCAACGCCATGGATTCTGATACTGGTTGAGGTAACTAGGGGAGTGCCTTGATACTGAGGAGATATGACAAAGGGGTTCTTTATAGCGGTAACTTTTGTCTTCTGAGGATTAAACTGGACTAGATATAGTCGCGCCCAATCCAAGACTTTGTTCAGCAAAGACTCGACTTCAGACACATGTTTGTTTTTATTCGAATATATTATTTGTTGGTATTTGGCAACGTCTCCCGATAAATATCGGCACAGCCGGTTTATAGAGTATCATATCATTGATATGCAAATGAAACAGCGTTGGTGATAGCACGCAGCCTTGTGGAATACCAGCATTATAATCGGAGCACGCACCGTCTACTATAATCTTGATGCTTTGATCTGCAAGAAGATTGGTGATCCAATCGCACAATTATCCCGGAAGCCCATAGAAAAGGAGCTTCGAAAGAAGCGCTTTGTGCGAAACCCGATCGAATGTCATTTCTTTGTTCAAAATAAACGGTCAATACCTTAAACTCTACTGCCTCCGCCCATCTATGAGTCAGGTAGACCAAAGGATCAGCAGCTAATCGAACCCAAAGAAAACCGTATTGGTGGTCAATAATCAGTTGGTGATCTTCTAGCTACCGCATGAGCTGGTAGTTTATAATGAATTCCATTATTTTGGAGAACAGCAAGGCGATGTAAATAAGCCCGTGGTTAAACGGGTATGAGTAGTCGTCTGTTTTAGGAATCGGTTAGACCTTAGCTGATATTAACAATAAGCTACTATTTTACTCTGTTATTCCTTTACAGCATGTTACTTTCTCAGTTTAGACATCGCGATTTTACTACACCCTTAATAAAACTACAGCGTGGCTCTATCTGGTAACACCTTATGACGTTAAAAAGAAAAATATAAGTCCCATAATATGACTCAGTAATGAGGCCGCCATGTTGCTCCATGGCTTGTTTGTGGATTTACATGTCTTTGAAATTTGTGAAGTATATCATCGTGATGAAACCTGCAAGTTTGAGAAATAATTATGTAAAAGCTCTATAATTATACTGACTCTCTACCCGTCAGAAGAGAACATTGCTGAGCTGAACCCAAATAGCACAGCTGCTGCACTACTAATTGGCGGCAGAAATAGGTAAGAGGGTAGGCATCCAGATGCACTACTGGTTAGAAAAGGGTTCTTCCACCAAGCAATGAATACAAATACTTAATCCGTGTGGATATTAAACCCGCAGCCCGTAATTCTGCAACTAAACGCTAAGGCAATGCGCTATTAAGTATTATTAATAAAGATTAATTATTTATCTTGCTTATCAACCTGTCATCATCATCATCATCATTACAGACCTTCACAAGTCCACTGCTGAACATGTGCCTCCTCCAT
Source organism: Parnassius glacialis (assembly GCA_033319125.1). NCBI lineage: Eukaryota > Metazoa > Arthropoda > Insecta > Lepidoptera > Papilionidae > Parnassius > Parnassius glacialis. Next base: position 38,591,751 of record JAVANC010000020.1, read on the forward strand.
GGAGTGCCACAAAGTACGGTCCTGAGCCAGCTGTATCTATCGATTTCCTGCATGTCTTACCAGGTCGTCAATCCATCTAGTGGGGGGATGCCCTACACTTCGTCCGCCGGTACGAGGCTGCCACATGAGAACGTTTTTTCTCATCGGTTGTCGGTTCTTCGAGCTTTATGGCCGGCCCATTGTCACTTCGTTGGGCTATGTCGGTTACTCTGGTTCTACTGCGGATATCCTCATTTCTAAGTTTATCACGTAGAGAAACTCCGAGCATAGCCCTCTCCATAGCTCGCTGAGTGACCTTGAGCTTCTTCATCTGGCCAGCAGTGGTGGACCACGTCTTAGTTCCATAAGTCATCACAGGCAACACGCACTGTTTGTACAGTCTCGTTTTTAAGTTTTGAGGTATACTTGACAAGAAAATGTACCGTAATTTTCCGAACAACCGAGTTGAATCCGTCGATTGACCTCTCGGTCGAAGTTGGACTTACCTAGTCGGACTATTTGTCCCAGGTAAACATACTCGTCAACAACTTCGAGCTTAGTGCTCCCAACAACTACCGGCATAAGTGTGACATGGACATTAAACATAATCTTTGTTTTGTCCATGTTCATCTTAAGACCTATCCATTGGAAAACTCTATTGAGGTCATTGAGCATAGTGCTTAGTTCCTCCAGTGATTCTGCCATGAGGACTATATCGTCGGCAAATCGAAGGTGAGTGATGTACTCGCCATTGATGTTGATACCGTATCCTTTCCAGTCCAGAAGCTTGAAAACGTCTTCCAATGCAGCGGTGAAGAGTTTCGGGGATATGACGTCACCCTCTCTTACACCTCTCTGCAATTGGATAGGTTTCGTACTCTGGTTCTGTACTCGGATAGCCATCGTAGCCCTACTGTACAAGCACTTCAACACTTCGATATACCGACAGTCAACTTGGCACCGCTGAAGGGACTGAAGCACCGTCCAAATTTTGATGGAATCAAAGGCTTTCTCATAGTCCACATACGCCAGACATAGTGGCAAATTGTTCTCCTCGAACTTCGGTACAATTTGCCGAAGGGTATGTATGTGGTCTATGGTGCTGAAGCCTTTTCGGAAACCGGCTTTTTCGGGAGGCTGGAAGTCATCAAGTCTGCGCGCGAAACGATTTGTAATGATTCTCAAAAATAACACGTAGACGCGGCTCAGAAGGGAAATTGGTCTGTAGTTCTTAAAGAGAGCGTTGTCACCTTCCTTAAAGAACCCGGAAACGACGCTGCCACACTCGGTCTTCAGCTTCAGCAGTTGGCTCTTTCCGGCAGACGGATCTCTAGCAAAGACACTGCATTGCAATCTTCCAGGCACTGAGAACGGTTTCGTTGCTTGATTTGAAAGGTTTCGGGACTTCGGATTAGAGCATAAGAGGGACGGAGCGTTGACTTCATTAGATGTGACCTCTCCAACTTAACGTTTGGGTTCAGTGTGCCTCTCACAGTTGTCGTCTGATCGTCATAATGAAGTCAATTTCATTTTTTATCGAACCGTCGGGGCTCGACCAGGTCCACTTTCTGTGCGGCCGCTTCTGGAAGAAAGAGTTCATCATAAAGAGTCTCACTTTCTCCTTGAAGACGGCCAGCTGCTGCTGGCCTCTTGTGTTCTGTTGCCCTATTCCGAATTTCCCTATTTTCAGCTCACTGTTTTCTCTTGTGCCAAGTTTTGCGTTGATGTCTTCCATTAACACCTTACAACGGGTTTTGGAGGAATGCATGGCATTAGAAATATCCTCATACATTTCCTCCACCTCCTCATCAGGATGTGCCGAGGTTGGTGCGTAAACCTGTATGACCTTCAGAGTATAAGGTACGCAACCCTCGTCGACACACTCTCAATATTTACAACGTTGTTAACGAGAGACTTGTGGACGATAAATCCGACACCTCCTTGAGACAGATGGTCGCCGTCTCGGTGAAAGAGCAAGTTACCGGATTCGAGGATTACCGTGTCCTCCCCTTCTCTTCGGACTTCGGATAATCCTATAATATGCCAGCGTAATTTGTTTATCTCTTCTTCCAGCTCCACGATCTTCTCGTCAGTCTTCAGGGTGCGTGCGTTGTATGTTGCCAGGTGGAGTCGTCGTAGGTGGCAACAGAGCTTCCACTGGAGATTCTTAGCACCCCCTGCCCCGCCGTTACCATGGTCGCCACCGTAGCCAGGAATAGCGGGGCCGTCGGGACTGGGGGCCGACTCTTAGTAACTTTATCCATTTGGGGGGTAAATTGTCAAAGTTGCCACGCTTGGCGAGCGTGTTGGCAACCGCAGTTTTTTATTGTGATAGTGCTATTATCAGGAAGATGCTGCTGCCCATCTCCTGACTGTTTCCCACTGTCGCCTTTTCGACACCCACGGAAAGATATGGGGCAGTGGATATTCTTAACTACCACTACATGGCAATGTCTGTTTATCAACCTGTAAATGTCTATTATGGAGTAATTATTTTACTAATATTAGATCACTACTCAAATAAAATTCAAAATTAAACCATTAAAAATATTATAGATATTGTGGATACTTCGAATATGTTTACTTGAACATAATAATAAAATACCACAAAGAGTGAAAGTTAATTCTAAAACGGCTTAAATAAAATAGCTCTGTTAGCGCTTTGCGGTAAAATTCAGCTGGCTTAGAGCGTTTTACGCTCCATCAGGTTAAAAAGGAGGCACTCCGACTTTAGTAAAACTTTAGCTTCCCAATGTAATACATTGCGTATATTTACAGAATCTTTTATTATATTTCGCAGCAAAATAAAATGCCTTTTAAAATAGTTGTCCATGTAATTATTTATTACTGATGACCAATAACTACACGTATTTCTTGTTCACAGAGATTGTCAAAGACAAATTCAGTTTACAAGTATTAGATTTGTAAATTCAATTGAAAATAAATGTGTTAATTTTTTTAAATTAATAAGTTAAATGTTATGTAAAGATATAATACTTAAGCTGTAGTAAAACTCTAATAAGAATTATCTGACCGTATGAGAATGCAGTATAAAGTTTATCAATGTTGAAATTGTATTAAATTTATTACGTTCACACTGTAGTGGCGGCGTAAGTGAATCTTCCATATTAGACAGGGAAATGATACAGGAGAATAGAATAGAATAGAATAGAATAATTTTTTATTCAAAATAGATCACATGTGTAATTCTTATTGAAAGTCGTTTTTTACTTTACCACTGGTTCGAAAAAAAAAAACCTCCGTCCTGGGAAGAACCAGCAAGAAACCCAGCGGGACTTTTTTTTAAAAGCAAATTTTACAATAATAGTTATACAACTATATAAGTACAAAATTTATTTTAGAAACAGCTTGGAAGCGATCACCTCATTCCCAGGGGTTATTATCAACCATGTATTCATTTATACTATAATAACCCTTTTTATACAGTTTCAACTTAACAAAACATTTAAACTTGCTAATAGAGAGAGCCTGTACACTTTCCGGGACCTTGTTGTAATAGCGTATATGTCGGAAGAGTAATTGAGTATAGTACAGAGACTAATTTTTTAGATAGGAATAATATTAATTCGTTTACACGAATTAATAATTCAACGAGTCAAGGATAAACTAGTAACGGAATACGACAAGCGCACCGTTCCACGTCAGAGCCAAGACTGCCTTAACGGTGGCCGCTCCGTCCGTTTTATACAAGCAGGACGGGCGGCACCGCAGGTGCAATGCCGCAGGTGTGCGATACACGTGTCTTTTACAAGAATTCTGTCTAACTGCACCGACGGCTACCGCGCCGCACGTGCAATGGTACTGGTCCCGTCATATACATTGCCCCAAGAATGAATTACTGACTCTGTGGAGTCGAGAAACTGGTATCACTAGCTTGTGTTTGTTCCTAGTGTTTACAGAATGCACATCACTTTTTTTACTAAAACTACCTTTGTTTTTGTGAACATACATTAAATTTTCGTAAATATACTGAGAGGCCAAAGTTAATATATTTATTTCTTTAAATTTATCTCTAAGAGACTCTCTCAGTTTTAGGTTGTAAATAGCTCTAATGGCCCTCTTCTGTAAAACAAAAATAGTTTCTGAATCAGCCGCATTTCCCCATAGCAAAATCCCATAAGACATTATGCTATGGAAATAACTGAAATAAACTAATCTAGCTGTCTCGATACTAGTGAGACCTCTTATCTTTTTACAGCATAGGCTGCAGAACTTAGTCTGCTTGCTAGTTTGGAAATATGGGGGCCCCAGTGAAGCTTTGCGTCGAGAGTGATGCCAAGAAAAACAGTGGATTCAACAGGGCTCAGTTCTTCCCCATTTAAAAACACATTGGTTCTCAGATTTTTTACATTCGTTGTTGTAATTTTAATACATTTAGTTTTATTTCCGTTTAAATGTATATTATTAACGTTAAACCAATGCACTTAATTTTGATATATCATTATTCACTTCGTCACATTTAAATGATTGACGTTTAAGTTTAAAAATCAAAGAAGTATCATCAGCAAATAATACTATATCATGATTATCCTCTACAATAGAAGGTAAGTCATTAATATACACTAGAAATAGGAATGAGCCGAGAATTGAGCCCTGAGGGACACCTATTAGTACAGGTGAGCCGGAATAACTTTTACCATTGATAATAACTTTCTGCATTCTATTACTTAAAATATGAAATTATATGTTTAAGCGCTGTGTTCTTGACACCATAGTACTGTAGCTTCCTGATTAATGTCTCATGGTGAACGCAGTTGAAGGCCTTGGAAAGGTCACAAAAATATACCCAAAGCATCCTCTGAATTCTGCCATGCACAAAAAATATGTTTAATAAGCTCAACTCCAGCGTCAGTTGTTGAGCGACCCCTTGTAAAACCGAATTGATTTCTATGTAGCAATTTATTAATATTAAAGAAACTTAACATCTGATCTAAAATTATTTTTTGCAAAATTTTACTAAATGTTGGTAGTACAGAAATTGGTCTAAAATTGGCGGGGTCTTATGTACTACCAGATTTAAATAAAGGTATGACTTTACTGAGTTTCATTAAATCAGGAAACACACCAGATTCGACGCTTGTATTAAATATAGTGGCCAGATAAGGTGCTATTATATCTATTATAGATAAAATAACTTTAACGGAAATCCCCCATAAATCTGCCGTTTTCTTAACATCAATAGTTTTAAAATATTTAACAATATCTTTTGGCAGTACTCTATGGAATTTAACAGTATTTGAACAAGCTTTTACATTTTGTTTGAGCAATGATTCAGCGACAGTAGGAGAAGAGTTTAATGATTTAGTTGTCAAAAAAGGAACATCAGTAAAATGTTTCTCAAAAGCCATAGCAACTTCTTGATCAGATCGGGTTAAATTATTGTTAATATTCAATTGAAAATCCGAGTTGCGCGGTTTGACCTTGCCCGTTTCACTATTTATTATTCTCCAGGTCATTTTAATTTTGTTAGATGCAGTTTTAATATTGTTACTTAAATGTAAAGCCTTAGCTGTGGCGCACACTTTTTTAAATATTTTAGAATATGTTTTTACATAATCTCTAAATATAACACTACTATTATATGATCTTTCATTATAAAGCTCGTATAACTTTCGCCTACTCTTATAAATTCCTACTGTCGCCCATTCATTAAATGATTTGCGACTGTTAAAAGAGAAAGTTTTAGAAATAAATATCCTACTAAATTCACAAGTTATAATTTTAAATAATGTACCATACAAATAATTAGCACTGTTTTTAAATGAAAGTAATGGAAGTCTTTTTATTATATTACTTCTAAACCTCTCCAAGCGATGTTCATTTATTGGAACAAACACAACTTTCTTATTTTTCTGTTTCTTGTGTATGTAAGGCAATGATACCAACTGTCCACAGTGATCTGAACTTAAATTTTGAATAATTGACTTATGAAAGGGCTTAACATCTGTAAAAATATTGTCTATACAGGTCGCACTAGGCCCAGCAATACGTGTTGGTTCTATGAATAAATTAACAAGATTATATGATTTAAAGAATGAGCTAAACTTAATAAATGAAGGGCACAGGAAAAGAAGGAGCTCATTAACATTCTCATTGTTTCGCTATTAAGTATTATTAATAAAGATTAATTATTTATCTTGCTTATCAACCTGTCATCATCATCATCATCATTACAGACCTTCACAAGTCCACTGCTGAACATGTGCCTCCTCCATGGAGTGCCACAAAGTACGGTCCTGAGCCAGCTGTATCTATCGATTTCCTGCATGTCTTACCAGGTCGTCAATCCATCTAGTGGGGGGATGCCCTACACTTCGTCCGCCGGTACGAGGCTGCCACATGAGAACGTTTTTTCTCATCGGTTGTCGGTTCTTCGAGCTTTATGGCCGGCCCATTGTCACTTCGTTGGGCTATGTCGGTTACTCTGGTTCTACTGCGGATATCCTCATTTCTAAGTTTATCACGTAGAGAAACTCCGAGCATAGCCCTCTCCATAGCTCGCTGAGTGACCTTGAGCTTCTTCATCTGGCCAGCAGTGGTGGACCACGTCTTAGTTCCATAAGTCATCACAGGCAACACGCACTGTTTGTACAGTCTCGTTTTTAAGTTTTGAGGTATACTTGACAAGAAAATGTACCGTAATTTTCCGAACAACCGAGTTGAATCCGTCGATTGACCTCTCGGTCGAAGTTGGACTTACCTAGTCGGACTATTTGTCCCAGGTAAACATACTCGTCAACAACTTCGAGCTTAGTGCTCCCAACAACTACCGGCATAAGTGTGACATGGACATTAAACATAATCTTTGTTTTGTCCATGTTCATCTTAAGACCTATCCATTGGAAAACTCTATTGAGGTCATTGAGCATAGTGCTTAGTTCCTCCAGTGATTCTGCCATGAGGACTATATCGTCGGCAAATCGAAGGTGAGTGATGTACTCGCCATTGATGTTGATACCGTATCCTTTCCAGTCCAGAAGCTTGAAAACGTCTTCCAATGCAGCGGTGAAGAGTTTCGGGGATATGACGTCACCCTCTCTTACACCTCTCTGCAATTGGATAGGTTTCGTACTCTGGTTCTGTACTCGGATAGCCATCGTAGCCCTACTGTACAAGCACTTCAACACTTCGATATACCGACAGTCAACTTGGCACCGCTGAAGGGACTGAAGCACCGTCCAAATTTTGATGGAATCAAAGGCTTTCTCATAGTCCACATACGCCAGACATAGTGGCAAATTGTTCTCCTCGAACTTCGGTACAATTTGCCGAAGGGTATGTATGTGGTCTATGGTGCTGAAGCCTTTTCGGAAACCGGCTTTTTCGGGAGGCTGGAAGTCATCAAGTCTGCGCGCGAAACGATTTGTAATGATTCTCAAAAATAACACGTAGACGCGGCTCAGAAGGGAAATTGGTCTGTAGTTCTTAAAGAGAGCGTTGTCACCTTCCTTAAAGAACCCGGAAACGACGCTGCCACACTCGGTCTTCAGCTTCAGCAGTTGGCTCTTTCCGGCAGACGGATCTCTAGCAAAGACACTGCATTGCAATCTTCCAGGCACTGAGAACGGTTTCGTTGCTTGATTTGAAAGGTTTCGGGACTTCGGATTAGAGCATAAGAGGGACGGAGCGTTGACTTCATTAGATGTGACCTCTCCAACTTAACGTTTGGGTTCAGTGTGCCTCTCACAGTTGTCGTCTGATCGTCATAATGAAGTCAATTTCATTTTTTATCGAACCGTCGGGGCTCGACCAGGTCCACTTTCTGTGCGGCCGCTTCTGGAAGAAAGAGTTCATCATAAAGAGTCTCACTTTCTCCTTGAAGACGGCCAGCTGCTGCTGGCCTCTTGTGTTCTGTTGCCCTATTCCGAATTTCCCTATTTTCAGCTCACTGTTTTCTCTTGTGCCAAGTTTTGCGTTGATGTCTTCCATTAACACCTTACAACGGGTTTTGGAGGAATGCATGGCATTAGAAATATCCTCATACATTTCCTCCACCTCCTCATCAGGATGTGCCGAGGTTGGTGCGTAAACCTGTATGACCTTCAGAGTATAAGGTACGCAACCCTCGTCGACACACTCTCAATATTTACAACGTTGTTAACGAGAGACTTGTGGACGATAAATCCGACACCTCCTTGAGACAGATGGTCGCCGTCTCGGTGAAAGAGCAAGTTACCGGATTCGAGGATTACCGTGTCCTCCCCTTCTCTTCGGACTTCGGATAATCCTATAATATGCCAGCGTAATTTGTTTATCTCTTCTTCCAGCTCCACGATCTTCTCGTCAGTCTTCAGGGTGCGTGCGTTGTATGTTGCCAGGTGGAGTCGTCGTAGGTGGCAACAGAGCTTCCACTGGAGATTCTTAGCACCCCCTGCCCCGCCGTTACCATGGTCGCCACCGTAGCCAGGAATAGCGGGGCCGTCGGGGACTGGGGGCCGACTCTTAGTAACTTTATCCATTTGGGGGGTAAATTGTCAAAGTTGCCACGCTTGGCGAGCGTGTTGGCAACCGCAGTTTTTTATTGTGATAGTGCTATTATCAGGAAGATGCTGCTGCCCATCTCCTGACTGTTTCCCACTGTCGCCTTTTCGACACCCACGGAAAGATATGGGGCAGTGGATATTCTTAACTACCACTACATGGCAATGTCTGTTTATCAACCTGTAAATGTCTATTATGGAGTAATTATTTTACTAATATTAGATCACTACTCAAATAAAATTCAAAATTAAACCATTAAAAATATTATAGATATTGTGGATACTTCGAATATGTTTACTTGAACATAATAATAAAATACCACAAAGAGTGAAAGTTAATTCTAAAACGGCTTAAATAAAATAGCTCTGTTAGCGCTTTGCGGTAAAATTCAGCTGGCTTAGAGCGTTTTACGCTCCATCAGGTTAAAAAAGGAGGCACTCCGACTTTAGTAAAACTTTAGCTTCCCAATGTAATACATTGCGTATATTTACAGAATCTTTTATTATATTTCGCAGCAAAATAAAATGCCTTTTAAAATAGTTGTCCATGTAATTATTTATTACTGATGACCAATAACTACACGTATTTCTTGTTCACAGAGATTGTCAAAGACAAATTCAGTTTACAAGTATTAGATTTGTAAATTCAATTGAAAATAAATGTGTTAATTTTTTTAAATTAATAAGTTAAATGTTATGTAAAGATATAATACTTAAGCTGTAGTAAAACTCTAATAAAGAATTATCTGACCGTATGAGAATGCAGTATAAAGTTTATCAATGTTGAAATTGTATTAAATTTATTACGTTCACACTGTAGTGGCGGCGTAAGTGAATCTTCCATATTAGACAGGGAAATGATACAGGAGAATAGAATAGAATAGAATAGAATAATTTTTTATTCAAAATAGATCACATGTGTAATTCTTATTGAAAGTCGTTTTTTACTTTACCACTGGTTCGAAAAAAAAAACCTCCGTCCTGGGAAGAACCAGCAAGAAACCCAGCGGGACTTTTTTTAAAGCAAATTTTACAATAATAGTTATACAACTATATAAGTACAAAATTTATTTTAGAAACAGCTTGGAAGCGATCACCTCATTCCCAGGGGTTATTATCAACCATGTATTCATTTATACTATAATAACCCTTTTTATACAGTTTCAACTTAACAAAACATTTAAACTTGCTAATAGAGAGAGCCTGTACACTTTCCGGGACCTTGTTGTAATAGCGTATATGTCGGAAGAGTAATTGAGTATAGTACAGAGACTAATTTTTTAGATAGGAATAATATTAATTCGTTTACACGAATTAATAATTCAACGAGTCAAGGATAAACTAGTAACGGAATACGACAAGCGCACCGTTCCACGTCAGAGCCAAGACTGCCTTAACGGTGGCCGCTCCGTCCGTTTTATACAAGCAGGACGGGCGGCACCGCAGGTGCAATGCCGCAGGTGTGCGATACACGTGTCTTTTACAAGAATTCTGTCTAACTGCACCGACGGCTACCGCGCCGCACGTGCAATGGTACTGGTCCCGTCATATACATTGCCCCAAGAATGAATTACTGACTCTGTGGAGTCGAGAAACTGGTATCACTAGCTTGTGTTTGTTCCTAGTGTTTACAGAATGCACATCACTTTTTTTACTAAAACTACCTTTGTTTTTGTGAACATACATTAAATTTTCGTAAATATACTGAGAGGCCAAAGTTAATATATTTATTTCTTTAAATTTATCTCTAAGAGACTCTCTCAGTTTTAGGTTGTAAATAGCTCTAATGGCCCTCTTCTGTAAAACAAAAATAGTTTCTGAATCAGCCGCATTTCCCCATAGCAAAATCCCATAAGACATTATGCTATGGAAATAACTGAAATAAACTAATCTAGCTGTCTCGATACTAGTGAGACCTCTTATCTTTTTACAGCATAGGCTGCAGAACTTAGTCTGCTTGCTAGTTTGGAAATATGGGGGCCCCAGTGAAGCTTTGCGTCGAGAGTGATGCCAAGAAAAACAGTGGATTCAACAGGGCTCAGTTCTTCCCCATTTAAAAACACATTGGTTCTCAGATTTTTTACATTCGTTGTTGTAATTTTAATACATTTAGTTTTATTTCCGTTTAAATGTATATTATTAACGTTAAACCAATGCACTAATTTTGATATATCATTATTCACTTCGTCACATTTAAATGATTGACGTTTAAGTTTAAAAATCAAAGAAGTATCATCAGCAAATAATACTATATCATGATTATCCTCTACAATAGAAGGTAAGTCATTAATATACACTAGAAATAGGAATGAGCCGAGAATTGAGCCCTGAGGGACACCTATTAGTACAGGTGAGCCGGAATAACTTTTGCCATTGATAATAACTTTCTGCATTCTATTACTTAAATATGAAATTATATGTTTAAGCGCTGTGTTCTTGACACCATAGTACTGTAGCTTCCTGATTAATGTCTCATGGTGAACGCAGTTGAAGGCCTTGGAAAGGTCACAAAATATACCCAAAGCATCCTCTGAATTCTGCCATGCACAAAAAATATGTTTAATAAGCTCAACTCCAGCGTCAGTTGTTGAGCGACCCCTTGTAAAACCGAATTGATTTCTATGTAGCAATTTATTAATATTAAAGAAACTTAACATCTGATCTAAAATTATTTTTTGCAAAATTTTTACTAAATGTTGGTAGTACAGAAATTGGTCTAAAATTGGCGGGGTCTTATGTACTACCAGATTTAAATAAAGGTATGACTTTACTGAGTTTCATTAAATCAGGAAACACACCAGATTCGACGCTTGTATTAAATATAGTGGCCAGATAAGGTGCTATTATATCTATTATAGATAAAATAACTTTAACGGAAATCCCCCATAAATCTGCCGTTTTCTTAACATCAATAGTTTTAAAATATTTAACAATATCTTTTGGCAGTACTCTATGGAATTTAACAGTATTTGAACAAGCTTTTACATTTTGTTTGAGCAATGATTCAGCGACAGTAGGAGAAGAGTTTAATGATTTAGTTGTCAAAAAAGGAACATCAGTAAAATGTTTCTCAAAAGCCATAGCAACTTCTTGATCAGATCGGGTTAAATTATTGTTAATATTCAATTGAAAATCCGAGTTGCGCGGTTTGACCTTGCCCGTTTCACTATTTATTATTCTCCAGGTCATTTTAATTTTGTTAGATGCAGTTTTAATATTGTTACTTAAATGTAAAGCCTTAGCTGTGGCGCACACTTTTTTAAATATTTTAGAATATGTTTTTACATAATCTCTAAATATAACACTACTATTATATGATCTTTCATTATAAAGCTCGTATAACTTTCGCCTACTCTTATAAATTCCTACTGTCGCCCATTCATTAAATGATTTGCGACTGTTAAAAGAGAAAGTTTTAGAAATAAATATCCTACTAAATTCACAAGTTATAATTTTAAATAATGTACCATACAAATAATTAGCACTGTTTTTAAATGAAAGTAATGGAAGTCTTTTTATTATATTACTTCTAAACCTCTCCAAGCGATGTTCATTTATTGGAACAAACACAACTTTCTTATTTTTCTGTTTCTTGTGTATGTAAGGCAATGATACCAACTGTCCACAGTGATCTGAACTTAAATTTTGAATAATTGACTTATGAAAGGGCTTAACATCTGTAAAAATATTGTCTATACAGGTCGCACTAGGCCCAGCAATACGTGTTGGTTCTATGAATAAATTAACAAGATTATATGATTTAAAGAATGAGCTAAACTTAATAAATGAAGGGCACAGGAAAAGAAGGAGCTCATTAACATTCTCATTGTTTCGAGTAATTAAAGAATTAAACCTAAAATTTCAATTTCTACAGTTACAACTCTGCTAGAATATGATTTGTACCCATATAAAAAAGGAACAGTGTATATTTAACATAATATATTGTTATTTTAAAAGATTGCGTTAGTAAATAAACAATAGTTTGTAATTTAATTACCTAACTCCCAAATGTAAAAGGCAAGAAGGTGCTCATTGTCACAATGATCTCCTTTTTATATTTTACAAATTAATTGGTGATCATAAACAATGTCCAATTACATAAACACACTAATGAAATAAAATACATGTTAATTAGCATGAAACTTATTTGTGGGGTAAGTTAATATATTCGGGTAAAATTAATTTTAAAGATTAAAATAGAACCGGGGCCCTACAAACAGCAGTAACGGCAGAAAATGTATGAACTACTGAAATGTTGGTGCGAGAAGACCCACGAATCACATATACGGACATCGAAAAGATTGTAGGCATTAGTTCGGGCAGCATTCATACCATCCTACATCAACATCTTGAAGTGAGGAAGCTTTGTTGTCGATGGATCCCTAGTTTGCTCTTCGAAAGCGAAAAGCAGACTCCTGTCGATTGGTGCCATGAAATGCGGCTACGTTTTGAAAGCGGTGCATCTGCGTGTTTCAGAAATCGTTACTGGTGACGAGACTTGGATCTATAAATATGATCCGGAAAATAAAAGGCAATCATCGGTATAGGTCTACTCAGAAGGACAGTTACTGACAATACTGCAAAGACCTCGCAACGTCGGCAAAAAAATAGTGGCTAGGTTTTTTCGCGGAGCGGACATTTGTCGACGTCAATGCTGGAAAATTGTAGGTCTGTCAACTCCGAATGGTATACTACAGTTGCATTACCCAAAGCTTTTCAAGCTGTGCGGGAGAGAAGACCAAAGACCGGGCTTCGAGTAATCATGCTGCATCACGATAACGCCTCTTCACATACCTCCTTGAGGAATCTGGTGTTGAAGCCGTGGCTGCCTACGAAAAAGCGATTTCCGACCTGTGTCAGATCAAGACTGACAAAAGTGTTTTCAGAGTTGACTTAGGCGAATGGAACTTTGTATAGAACATGATGGAAAATATTTTGAAAAGATGTAAAATAAATATTAATGATATCCAGAATAATTTTCGTATATCTTAAAACTTATTGAGCGTCCTACTTATTATTGTCCATTTTGAGATAAATAAGCAAAAACTTTTAAAAACCTAACGTACACTAAAGGAGTCGTAAAATTTATGCAAGGAAGCTTATCTGGCAGCCGTCATTTGTATGACAAAATAATACAGATGGCTGACTATGAGCGCGTTTTCATTTACAATCGCTGCGATCAGCCCGTTCTAGCGTAGTTTCATTGACAATGAGCACCTTTTTACGCGGTATAGAATGCAATGAGCGCGTTTTATCCTAAAGTACAATTTTTTTTAATTCAATTTACACAAAATCAGCGCCTTTTATCGTGTTTAAAATAACGTGCTCTGATTGGCCATAGAAAACTAAGTAAAATGGTATAGTTCAATCCAAAAACGTAAAATTGTCAATGAGCTCCTTTTTTCCCTGTGCCCTTCAAATACTAATGGAGGAAGTTTCAAGGAGATTGATGTTAAAGTCTCCACATATTACAACAGACTTGTTCTGTTTACTAAGTTTGAGCAAAACTTCTTCCACAATCCTTTCAAAATAGTCATAAGTAGCACATGGGGGTCTGTAAACACCTACAACAAAGAGGTGCTCGAGCTCGACACAAGCCATTTCTACAGTTCGCTCAACAGAGAGGCTCACTATATCCTTACGTTCTTTATATAATAAAGATTTATCTGCTAGTATTAAGGAGCCACCACGTAAACTTTTTTCTCTATTGAAGGAACTGACCACCTGGTGATTTCTGAAATTAAACATGAAATTTTAATCTTTTAGCCAATGTTCAGTAATACAAAGGATATGTATGTTGTTACTATTTAAAAACAATTCAACTTCTAATTCTTTGCCCATCATGCCTTGTATATTTTGATGCACCAGGTGTAAACAATTTTTATTACTTATTTGTGGGCTACATTCAAAGTTAACTAAACTCTTATTATTGCTAGAGATTGTCTCTATTGTCGCATTTACTAATTTAAATTAGTTGAAACTGATTCCAAATTAATTGTCAAATAATTATCCTGCCCAATAAAAGCAGTCCTGGTAGCCAAAAACTTGGCTGAGTTAAAAAGTAAATAATAAGATAGCACATTTGCTATCAGTCTTAAATTATATTTGGATAGGTAATACCCATCTTTTGTCCAAAACTTTTTTATTAAATTATTTATGTCAATTACATCAAATTAGTCATTATTGTCATTGCAATTATATGTCAAATTTAAATGATTATTACATATTAAATTATGCATTTGTATATTGGAATCATGTCTTAAATTATTTTCCTGTGGCAATCCCTGTATATAAGGCAGTGTGAACAAGACAATTTTGAGTACATTTAAGTTATTAAGTTGTTCAATATATCTTAATAACTGTTTGTTGTTTACACTGCCTCTTCTACCAACAAAAATTATTATTGTACTATTTGGGCAAAATTTAGTAACTATTATTTTATTTAGGATATCACTAAAAGATGCTCCAGGCATGCAGCAATTTGTAATTTTTTGTCCCTTTAAAGAGTAATTTAAAGTTATGCCTAGATTTTTTCCTATGTCATCGCTATACACAATTATATTATTTTTGTTAATATTTAAGTTATTTTTTATTTTAAGCTCCTCTGATATGGCACTGTCATAGAATTTTGGTGGTGGTATAATATTATCAGCACACACCGACTCTGAAGAAGCTGGTATTGAATGAATTGAAATACTTCTTCAATTTGGTTTTACTGCAATTAATCCTCACTGAGTTTCCTGAAGTGGAAGAGTCGTCACCAGTCAAGTCTATAGTTGCAGATTGCTGTAAAATTCTTGAAGTATTACATTGCACAAGCTCAGAGAACAGGCTTTGAGTCTGGGAGGCGTTAAGATTATGTATATATGTTTTAAATTGTATTATTTGCTTCAATGCAGCAATGAACCTGAGAGCTTCCTCATATTCCTTGCTGCATCGGTCAAACTCATTAACCATTCCCTGTAGCTGATCTCTTTCTTTTATAACACTTGTGTATTTTGTATCTAACTTAACCATATCACATTTCAATTGTGTGGTTTTGGCAATTATGCTAACTATTTCTTTTTCATTATCATCCCTTTCCTTAAGCAACAGTTCACACTGCTCCCTGGACGCCTTAAGTTCTTGGAGCGCAAGCTGGAGTTGGTTTTCCATCTGGCGCGTCTTGGCGTTGCGAGTTTTCATTTTACTATTTATTATAAATAATAAAAGAAAACAAAGATCGAAAAAAGAAGGAGCAGAGTTAGCAAATATCGAGTTGGTTGTTCCTTTTTTTTAATTTTATTTACAAGTCTAAATCACATTATCGTTAAAACAATTCAAAAAGAAACCCGCAAAGAACATAAAAATCTGAGTAATAGAATAGATCTTTAAATTATAAAAGGAATGATATTAAATAAGAATTACAATAATTTTAAAACAATGTTTGTTACCTGTCACTTTTTGTTCCAACACCAAAATGTTGTTATAACATTTATGTACAGACTTTCTTAAATATTAAATACAAAGCGGCAGTAATTATTAACTATAACATAAAATTGAGGTGGATATAATGAATTTACAATATTTAAATTATTAAAATTTATCGGGACCAATTACTTTTACAACTTATCACCAGGGTTGCCACAGCTTGAGATAAACTGATAACAACTTTAATACGTGGTAGAGCCATGCTGCAGCTATATTATGGTTGTAGCACGAATGGGTCGGCTCGACCGGGGAAGGACCACGCTCTCACAGAAAACCAGCGTAAAATAGCAGCTTAACGCTGCTGTGTTTCGTATGGTGAGTGTAGAGAACCGGAGACCCTTTTTACTGGCAAAGAGGCATTCCATCTTAGTCCTCACGGGTGACAACGCATCTGCATCTTGAGTCTTTATTGAGATAGATATAGATGTCTATGGGTCTTAGTAACCACTTACCATCAGGTGGACTGTGTGCTCGTTTGTCACCCGATCCTATAAAAAAAAAACTCAAAATAATAGAAATTTTCACCCCCTATGAATATAGAGGAGGCCCATGTTTAGCGGTGAACTTTTGATAGACTGAAATGATAATAATGAATGTTCTATCAAAACAGGCTCTTCATTGTTTTTTTAAGCCTTCATTGTTGTTTATAAATATATTTTACATAACTAAATTGCAATAATTGTATTGCACGATAGCAAACCAAGCAACCAAACGTCCAGCAATTCTTTTTGTAGAATATAGTTATATTTTTTCGTGTAGAAATCGAACCACTATGACATCGAGCCGCTCTTAATTTAAAAAAAAAGATATCACATATACAATTTCAATTTAAGGAAATAGAAAATAAGTTATATTAGACACTAAAAATATTTTAATTCGTAAAATTAGTTTAATGCATTATGTAGTATTCGCGTTAAATACTGAGAATTATTCGACCTTATTACCTAAAGTAGTTTGTATTTAGTTTCAGTCTCACGCTTTAATATTTTTCACGAAAGAAGTCTCGTGGAAATATGCGAACTAAAATATAATGTACGGAATTTGACAGATAATGTCAAATTTCGTGAAAACTGTTAGGAGTTCTATAGTATGAGGGACACTTCTTATACCATAGTTTAAGCCCGAGACTTAAAACTATGCTTTGTTATAAGACGGATAATGTAAACTGTATGGGGACGTTAAGTATTAATTCATGTTTTTATGTTTTTTTTTATAGGATAAGGGTGACAAACGAGCACACAGTCCACCTGATGGTAAGTGGTTGCTGCGGCCCATAGGCATCTACATCTATCCTCGTTTGCGAATCAAAATGCAGATGCGTTGTCACCTGTGAGGACTAAGATGGAATGCCTCATTTCCAGTAAAAAGGGCCTCCGGCCACCTGCACTCACCAAGCGGAACGCAGAGGTAAACCTCTACTTCACGCTGGTATTCTGTGAGGTCGTGGTACCACCCCGGTTCGAGCCGGCCCATCCGTGCGACAGCAAAAGCTGCCGCGTGGCTCTACCACTGTTGAAACAGAAACAGAAACTTTTTTATTCAATATAGATTATAAATAATGCTTATTGAAAGTCACTCTTTTGTATAATTACCACTGGTTCAAAAAAAAAACCTCTGTCCTGGGAAGAACCAGCAAGAAACCCAGCGGGACTTTTTTTTTAAATAACAGCTTACAATCATGTATGTTACACAAATTAACAACACAACAAATTAGAAATAGCTTGGTAGTGATCACCTCATTTCCAGGGGTTATTATCATCTATAAATTATTTAATACTATAATAACCCTTTTTATACAAACTTAGTTTAATAAAGTTTTTGAACTTTGAGCAGGTCAAATTTTGTATATTTTCTGGAATTTTGTTGTAAAAGCGTATACATCGCCCCAAGAATGAATTACTGACTCGATGGAGTCGAGTAACCGGTACTACTAGCTTGTGTCAGTTCCTAGTATTTACAGAATGAATATCACTTATTTTTGTAAAACTACTTTTATTTATGTGTACGTACATTACATTTTCATAAATGTATTGAGAGGCCAAAGTTAATACATTAATTTCCTTAAATTTTTGTCGCAACGACTCTTTAGGCTTTAAATCATAAATTGCTCTTATGGCCCTCTTCTGTAAAACAAATATAATTTCAGTGTCAGCTGCGTGTCCCCATAGCAAAATACCATACGACATTATGCTATGGAAATAGCTAAAGTAAACTAGTCTAGCTGTTTCAACATTAGTTAGACTTCTAATCTTTTTAACGGCATATGCTGCAGAACTAAGTCTGCTTGCTAGTTTTGATATATGGGGGCTCCATTGAAGCTTCGCGTCTAGTGTGATTCCAAGAAAAATGGTGGTATCTACAAGACTCAGTTTCTCCCCATTTAAAATTACATTAGTATTTAATTGTTTGACATTTGGAGTCATAAATTTTATACATTTCGTTTTAGTGCCATTTAAATGCAAATTATTAACATTGAACCAATTTACTAATTTAGATATAGCATTATTTACTTCGTCATATTTTAGCAATTGTCGACTTAATTTGAAAATTAAAGAAGTGTCATCTGCAAATAATACTATATCATGGTTATCTCCTACTATGTAAGGTAAGTCATTAATGTATACAAGAAACAGAAAGGGGCCTAGAATTGAGCCTTGAGGCACGCCCATCTGTACCATCGACCCGGAAGAACTCATACTGTTAATGACAACTTTTGGCATTCTCTTACTTAAATATGAAATAATTAATTTAAGAGCATCACTTCTTACACCGTAGTGTTGAAGTTTCCTGATTAATGTTTCATGGTGAACACAACCGAAGGCTTTGGATATGTCACAAAATATACCCAAAGCATCCTGTGAATTTGCCCATGCATTAAATATATATTTAATCAGCTCAACACCGGCATCAGTTGTCGAGCGACCCCTTGTGAAACCAAATTGATTTTTATGAAGTAAATTATTTATATTAAAGAAATTTAACATTTGATCTAGAATAATTTTTTCAAAAATCTTACAAAGTGTTGGTAGTACAGAAATAGGTCTAAAATTAGCGGGGTCTAATGTACTACCAGATTTAAATAAAGGTATTACTTTACTATACTTCATTAAATCAGGAAACACACCAGATTCGATACTAGTATTAAAAATAGTAGCTAAATGAGGCGCGATTGTATCTATTATAGACGCAATAACTTTAACGGAAATCCCCCACAGATCCGCAGTTTTCTTAACATAAATACTTTACAATTACAAAATATTTTACAATATCTTTTGATGATACTTTATGAAATGTAAAATTCTTTGTACACGCATTTACATTTTGTTTAAGTAATTATTCGGCGACCGCAGGAGAAGAATTCAGTGACTTAGTGGTTAATATCGGAATATCATTAAAATATTTCTCAAAAACCATTGCAACGTCCTGATCTGATTCGGTTAATTTGTTATTAACACTTAACTGGTAGTTTGAATTGCGAGAGTTAATCTTACCAGTTTCGCTATTAATTATACTCCATGTCATTTTAATTTTATTAGAAGCCGTCTTAAATTTGTTGCTCAAATGCAAAGACTTGGCTGTGGAGCACACTCTTTTAAATATTTTTGAATATTTTTTTACATATTCCCTAAATTCGACGCTATGATTATATGACTTTTCATGGTAAAGATCATATAACCTACTATATGTTAAAAATGTACATCAAATATTCGAAAAGCCCCCAACACACGATACCACTTTTGTTCATAAACAGAACGATTTCATCTGCATAATATGCAATATTGCCTTTCGCTCTTTAAAAATTCAACTTCTATCCTTTTTTTCTGTTTTGTATCGAATTCGGGAAATGGGAAAGTTAATGGTCTGAATATATTGGTATTGTTCTGGCGTTTATTGAGTACGTACTACGAATGTTTCGAATGTCTTTATTCGGAATTGAAACTGTCGAATATCCGTTACGTTAAACTGTTAATATTTTATAAAATTAAAATTAAATGTATCACAAACATACAGGTGACGTTATTACAAAAAAAAATATAAAAATTAAGTTATTTGTTGCCTTTTTTCTGAAACTGGTTACAAGTGTACATATTGACAACAAAAATCACATACCATAAGGTGGACTTATAGGGACAACCCTCCACCTTCCCATGGCCCCACCAACCTCACGGTTATACGGGCCGAATCTCGAGAGATGCACGCGGTACTTGCTCTGGGCTACCATAAGGTGGACTGTCAACTAATTTTCCACTATAAGTGTATTGCCTCCTCTACACTACTCGCGAAGTTAGCTCGATGAAGTGCTTGTCAAAGTCAGTCGCCGTCCCAAGAACGTGACTACACACTCGTGCAACATCGCACAGAGCTCACTTGCCTTGAGTCGCCCGCACCCTTAACATGAATAACGCTCAAGAGGCAGCTGCTCTTCTCTATTTTTATTAGTCTGTGGTACGACGTCAATGCGTTAACCATATAGATATATAAATATATAGCAAGCTACATATTTCACATTTATATATAAAAACTATATACAACTGGCGCATTCCGAAAAGTGTAGTGTAGTGAAACGCTTCGTGGTAACTTCGGGCACCTCGCGAAGTCCTTTGACTCGGGCGCATAAAACCGACAGCGATCGGAAGCGAGGTTGCATGAAGCGAATCGAAGTACCTCTCTACACTATTCTACTCGCCCAACTTCGATCAACTTCGTGAGTAGTGTAGAGGGGCCATTTAAAACAAACATTTGAGTATTTGACACTGTTGTCAACTGAAATCCTTTTAAAGTGTCAAAACAAACATTAAATTTTACGTAATCCAGACAGAATTTCAGTCACGACGGCCTGTCTCAACGGAGACTAGCCATCTGCGCAGGAGAGGGTTATAGTGTACAAGTGTGTACGCAAACACAGATTACATATCCAGATTGTATAACGCCATAGCAATTTTATATTCAAGTAATCATCTTATTTTTGTATTTTTAAATTTTAACTTGTAAGTCAACCAAGTTTATAAGACACTACTAAAATTACCAAATTCAAATTATATGATTAAGTTATTTATTTTTATTGTGTACCTAAATAACCAGTTCCCAAAACGGTTCTGTGTAATTTATTACACGTGCAGGTAATTTTTCACTGTCCGCGACGACGGTCCAAGGGGAACAAATAATAATGATAGCTGACAAACACATCTTTTTCACGTCACGAGTTACAGCACTGTTTAATCCATTTTTATTGGTCCTTTTTTAATATTTAACGCTTCGTCAAAAAAGCGTACGTATTCCATTTTACCTTTAATTAAAATTGTCAAATTGAATTTCGTCGGGATTGTGTCTACCTTTTAATTGTCTTTCTCTGGGCAATAAATACACGTGAATATTTTCTCATTTTTTTAATGAGGGTTTACCAGATGTCGCTAATCGGTACTAAGTTGAACTTATTTTTTACACAATCTCATCATCATGGAAAAGTTGCGATTTAATTATAAGTTTTCTATTTGTAGTATATGTGCACAGATAAGATAATGCATGGTCTCTGGTTTATGTGATGTTAATGCTTTTAGCCTATGGGTCTCTAACAGCTTCATCGGACTCTCGAAAGGCCGTGAGGTGATGTACTCTTATGTTTTATACATTTTTAATCTTTTTTTAATTCTTCTACTATTAAGATTATCCTTAGTTTGGTTTAGGCATTTCTAATCTAATTAACATAAAATATATTTAAATACTCAGGAACAAAAATAAATACTTTACTACACTATTCTAACAAATCCATCTCGCCCGCTAAGAAATCTGTCAAATATTTCACTTCATTCCAAGTGCCGCCGCCCTATTGGTGGAAAAGTCGTCCTTAAAATGTTGCCTTTTGTTTGAAACACCAACTACAAAACAATTACATTTTTTAAAGTACACACGTGTCAATCATATAAATATTTTATGTAAAGAATAATGTACTCCAGACCGAACTTAGATCAGTCTCAACGAAGAATAGGGTCAAAAATAACTGCTTGCAGAATAACTGATTTTTGGCCCTACTCGGGATTAGAACCCGGACCTACGTGATCAGTCATCGCTCCTACTAACCACCTAGACCAACGAAACAAACAAGCCGAATAAAAACAACATTGCTAATATAATAATAAAAATAAGTTAGGAAATAAATGAAGAAATGTATAATTCCAAGGAACAATTAATATTTAATCAGACATTGTTATTATGTGCGTCTTAAATCATGCAGTGAATCATAAAAAAAACCCGGCCAAGTGCGAGTCGGACTCTTGCATAAAGGGTTCCGTACCGTCGTAATACACGTTTCTAGTAGGAGTAAAAGTACAGTAAAGTTGCAGCCTATTTACGTCCCACTGTTGGGCACAGGCCTCCTCTCATTTCTGAGAGGGTTTTAGGGCAAGGAAAAGTCCGCCGCGCTGCCCCAATGCGTGTTGGCGAACTTCACATGTCTATGAAATATTTTTTTTTATTTCTCAGACATGCAGTTCATTCTCGTTTTTCTTCAACGCCGAGCACGTGGTAAATCAGCACTTAAAATTGTAATTAACAATTTCATTGGTGCCGGCGGGGCTCGAACCCGGGTTGCTCGAGTACTGTGAAGCTTACAGCGAGCGCTAACCATCTGAGCTACCACGGCTCTAGTAGGATTGACCCTTTTAATTAGTAACTTATTATTTTATGTAATAGCATCAACAGAAATACATTTTCTGTAAAAAATTTAACTGTCCACCACGACTCA
This sequence comes from Parnassius glacialis, assembly GCA_033319125.1. Taxonomy (NCBI): domain Eukaryota; kingdom Metazoa; phylum Arthropoda; class Insecta; order Lepidoptera; family Papilionidae; genus Parnassius; species Parnassius glacialis. The sequence continues at coordinate 38,614,443 of JAVANC010000020.1, forward strand.
TGAGTTTCAGCTCGCTGACTTACAGACAGGAGGGATAGACGGACGGACGGACAGCGGAGGCTTAGTAATAGGGACCCGTTGGTTACCCTTTGGGTAGGGAATGCCAAAAACATCTTTTTTACTATAAATTTTGTTAAAGATAAGCATTCTTTTTATGTACACGAAAAGTAGATTTATATCTTATAAGAATATGCTATAATATATCCGCCTTGATATCAGGTGGGCTATATTTTCCAAAGTACGAGTATAATATAACGCAATATCTCCCTTGTACGTTCACGGTTACATTACTCTTTCATGGTTTATTTTTATTGGAACAGTACACATTCCTGCATTAAATTACTTTATTAAATTACGTTTGAAGTGAAACTTCTATATATGTATCGACGTAGTGAACAAAGAAGGTTGGTCAAATCGTACCAGACGACGAAACGATGGCGTCACTATATGTCGTATTTATGAAAAATATTATTATTTTTAAGGTCTTAAAAAACAGTAAAAATGCGTTTCCAAGTAGCCACAAAAAAGTTATCATATCATTATGATTCATAGTAAGCTAAGCGTTTTGTTCAATTGCATGCTACGGATCATTTGTCATCGACATGTTACATAATCTGTGGTCATCGATCGACACCATTGATTGTCACCCGGCAATCATTCGCATCATCTTATTTGCTTCACTCGTTGTTGTGGATTGAGATATGTACTGTATTATTTTAGATTTGCTTCTGTTGTTTTAGCCTCGGCATTGTTTTACGGACTGATAACTACCACTTGTAACGATTATTCTATGCTTTTGATTTCTGGACACTGATTTTGCATCTTGGATATTTGTGAGAGACATCATGCAGACTACAGCTACAAAACAAAGACAACTGGCCCTGCACTTGCTATGTGTTAATTGTAACATTTGCATTGATACACTTCGCCGCCATCTCGTTTTTCAGCTTTATATTAGAGTAATTTCTAAGATCTGCGAGTGGAATTCTTCAACAATAGTACATATTTACATACCTACTTAATTTATTACACCAACATAAACCATCACACACAATCCTACATCATAATACAAATCTAATTCTTACTTTAGATCACTGAAGAAGATTACATATGTGATGCTAACCTCAAAAGTATTGTTGACGTTATTATAAAAAATTGTGGCTATTTAGATATTATTTTCAAACGGGATAGTGTTTACAACATAAAAACAAACCAATCTAGCTATAGCTTGTTTTGGGGCATGAAAAATAAAAGTCTAGTCCAGCTCCTATAGAAATTTGGCCATTGTTCTTTAGTACAGTATTAAAAATCAAATTAGTCACATTTTCTTGTAACGTTTCATGACCGGGGCTGAAATACTATACTATTATTTAGATAGATAGATAGATAGATAACACTTTATTGTACGCCAAAAAATAACAAAAAATGAGAAAAAGAAATGTGGTACAATGGGCGGTCTTATCACTAAGAGCGATCTCTTCCAGACAACCTTTGGATGGACAGCATTGCAAGAAAACAATAAAAACATGTGGGGTTTGCTGAAAAAATAACATTATTTTTATTAAAGCCATAAAATAAAAATATATAATGGTATATAAGGAACTACATAGATAAGATAAATACATATATACTTATTAATATATATGTATAAATATACAAATATATATATATATATATATATATATATATATATATATATATATATATTTATAAATATAAATATATAAAAGTACAAATATATACTTTAAAACTATTACATATAACATTAAAGTGCCATACATATAAAAAATATTGTAACTAAATAAAGGAGAATAATTATATACAAATGAACTGGATAGAATCAAAGTTGAAAAAAGTAATCATGTACGTACATGTTACTTAAAAACCGGTAGGGATTGAGCGCGTCTTGCTGATAACGGCAAGTCAATTCATAATCGAACAGCTTGTATTGTGAACGATCTGTCCAAAAATTTGGTAGTGTAGGCGTTTTTAATATCAAATTTTCTGATGATCTCAAATGTCTCAAATGTGATTCATTGAGAAATTCAAACCGATATTTTAGGTAAGAAGGATAGAAAGGATTAAAAAGAATAATATTATTTAACTTATTTATGTAAAATATAAAATAAAAGAAGAATGATATTTCGTAAAGAAACTTCATTTCGTACACGAACATTTAGTTTTATTAAAAAATGCTACCTAGAAATTTCTCCTGTATTGTGGAACAGAATAGAATAGAAATTAATTAAAATTAATAATACGTGGATCTACCTTAAGTTTAAGTTTTAATAGCGCAAACATACGTGAGAAGCACTGGCTCCTGTTACATAATTTAACACTAGTTCAGGAGCCTATTGATTTATTAAATTACATAAACTAATATTTATGTGACAAATTAAAGTAAATTTATTTTGGTCATGAAAGGAAAAAGGGAGATCTCCCGTCGGGCAAGGTGATCGGCCCAGGGAGCGACTGACGCACCAAGTGGTAGTTCGGAGCTATTCTTTATATATTGCTTTTACTTCGGAACTTTGATAGCGATTAGGTTTCGATGTGTTTGGCTTGTGTCGCGATGACAGCACCGCCACATTACCCCCCTGTTTAGATCGGAGGTCTAAATTGCTGTGCAGTCCGATTGCCGGTGCGTCCTTAATGCCGGTGGGGAATGCATGCTGTTGTGCGTAAGGGCAAGTGACGTCGCGTCGGTCCGAACGATATGCCGGTGTGTAATGCATGCCGTACTACGCACTTGCAAGTGATACTAGTGAAAACGATGTGCCGGAGGAAGTACCAGAAATTTGCCTTATAGAGTCGAGATGAAGACAAGTTGCAGGAGCTGAATACTGTAGAAGTCGATTCTCGGGAGTGCATAGTACGGGTTCTTGAAGATAATGTCGAATGCTGTTCACATCATGTGGGTTGGTCACCAGTTTGGCCATCCCGACAATTCATTTATAAAAGAAGTTGCCAAAATCAGCAAGGTGGGCACGAAAGTCTTAATTAACAGATATTGTTATTAATGATTAGGTTAAATCGTTTTAACTAAAGGCGACGCTTGTTGTGTTATCTTCCAAAATATGAAACCTTGAAAGCTAAATTATGTAAATCAGAATAATTGTTCAAACATTTCGTGTTAAATTTGTCTTCACCTGATGATAAATGGTTACTGTAACCAAATTTATCAAAGAAGGCTACAGTACAGCGTTTTCGCCACTGATGACTAAGATGGAAAGCCTTTCAGTCCGTTAATATATTGGCTCTCATTACAATCTTTACACAGCAGTGCATGCACTGCTGCTAGACGGCAAACAATAGTGGTGAGTAGTATATAGTACCTACCCCAATAGACTTCTAGGCGAAAGAGAAACCCTACCACCTAATCTTCTTTAGACTGATTTTGTCGCCCCAGAAGTAATATAATAATATAATAATAATAATAGTAATGTCCTCCAGATCGAATTTCAGCCACGGCGGGTAGTCTCAACGAAGACTAGCCATCGGCGCAGGACAGGATTATAGTGCCCAAGTGTATGCGCAAGCACAGGTGCACTCTCTATTCCCTCACTCTCATAGCCCGATGGGACGGTAAACCGACACGACCGGAGAGAGATCAGGCGCAGGACCAACGGCTTTACGTGCTTTCCGAGGCACGGGGGTGAAACACCACCAACTTCCCGACTCCGGGCAACTACTGAGAATTTCTTGATGGAAAAACTCAATAACTGATTTTTTGGCCCGATCCAGGATTCGAACCCGGGACCTCATGATCAGCAGCCTAACTACTACAACCACTAGACCAACGAGGCAACAAAAGAAGAAGAAATATAACTAAATTGATGTGGGCGTAATTTAATGTAGCTAGGTCAATTTAATCATAATGTTAAATAACTAACGAGTTTGAATTACAATTTATTTCAAATAACTGCTGTGAGCAATGTACATTCACTATTAATTTCGGAAGAAGGAGGAACTTGAGACCACACTACCAGAAAATATTGTAATGTTAACACATATCCTATATATATTCAACTGAGAGGCACAGGGCTCTCATTTTTGAGAGAGTTATGGAGCAATAAGTCCACCTCGCTACTTCAGTGCGTTTTAGATGCCTACACATTTATTATTATTCCTCAAACATGTAGGTCTACTCACGATAGTTTTCTTTCCAGTTGAGCACGTGTAAAATCAACACTTTAAATAAGTACACCGCGGGATGGTCGGCGGTGGAGCACTCACACCGCCGATCATCCCGCGGTGTGAGTGCTCCATGCAGGAAGTGCTGTTTACACAGCGCGCGGTGCGTAAAGCACTCCTCTCACTGGACGTCAACAAGTCGAGTGGGCCTGATGGAGTCCCACCTATTGTGCTGCAAACCTGTGCTCCGGAGTTGGCACCGATTTTAGCGCGTCTTTTTCGGTACTCCTACTCCATTCGCGTAGTCTCGAACTCATGGAAGATAGCTTTGGTGCACCCGATCCCTAAAAAAGGCGAACGCTCAGATCCGTTCAACTACAGGCCTATTGCTATCACCTCCTTGTACTCCAAAGTAATGGAAACCATTATTAACAGCCAGCTCATGCGGTACCTTGAGGATCACCAGCTGATTAGTGACCACCAGTATGGTGTGTGCAGTGGAGTCCAAGGGGGAGGCGTTGGCCGTTAGTTTGGACATAGCGAAGGCCTTCGATCGGATTTGGCACAAAGCGCTTCTTTCGAAGCTCCCTTCCTAAGGGCTTCCCGAGAAATTGTGCAATTGAATCACCAGTTTTCTTGCAGATCGGAGCATCAAGGTCATAGTAGGCGGTGCATGCTCCGATTACAAGCCCATTAACGCTGGTGTTCCAAGGCTGCGTGCTATCAACAACGCTGTTTCTTCTGCATATTAATGATATGTTGATGACTATGTTGATGATTATGTTGCAAACCAGTAACATTCATTGCTATGCGGACGACAGCACTGGTGATGCTTTATACACCGGCCGTGCCAATATTTCTCGGCAAAACGTCGCCAAGAACCGGAACAAACTTGTGTCTGAAGTCGAGACTTTGTTGAACAAAGTCTCAGACTGAGGTTGACTAAATCTAGTCCAGTTCAATCCCCAGAAGACACAAGTTTGCGCATTTACCGCTAAGAAGAACCCCTTTGTCGTATCTTCTCAGTTTCAAGGCACTCCCCTTGTTGCCTCAGCCAGTATCGGGATCCTTGGTGTCGACATATCGAGTGACGTGCAGTTTCGTGGTCACTTGGAAGAGAAGGCCAAATTGGCCTCTAAAAAGCTTGGCGTGCTCAGCAGAGCGGGACAGTATTTCATGCCGGCACACCGCTTGCAACTTTACAAGGCGCAGGTTCGGCCTCACATGGAATACTGTTCCCATCTCTGGGCAGGGGCTCCCCAGTGCCAGCTCCTTCCACTTGACCGCATCCAGCGCAGAGCGGTTCGAATCGTTGACGACCGAGTTCTTTCCGATCGGCTTGACTCATTGGCACTACGAAGAGATGTTGCATGTTGCGTATTTTATCGCTTCTATCACGGGGAGTGTGAGGTGAGGTGCGGGGATGATGAATGATACGACAGCTTTGAGTGACGGCCTGTTTATTACTGAACACAACTTACATTCGATATTGATTTATATTAACCATCTTACTCCACTACACCTATAAAATAAAAAAAGTTGGTTAAAAAAGTTACTAAAATAAAAAAAATACAATCGAAGATTATTTTTTTTTGTTGAAATAGGAACTTTAACTTATATAATTATACTCATTAAATTCATAGTACTCTCCACATTATTAAGTTTCATTATAAAACGAAAAACACACCTCTATTACTTAAAATTAGTCTATTAGTAATTTAGAAATTACATCAAAGTGTAATTAATTTTATTAATTAAAAATATATTAGTTATTAAAATACAAACATTTAAATCATTAAAATTAGTTTGATGGTACAAAAAGTTTTGTCCTATTCTTATGCACAATGTCTGGTTTAGAGTTTCTTAATACTACTGCATTAGGTTCCTTATCTTCTAACACTTCAAATGGACTGTCGTATAACTTATCTAACTTACCACAATTTTCGTTTTTGATAAGTATTAAATCACCTTTTTGGTAACTCACTGAGTTCACTTTTTTGTCATACACATGTTTTCTAAGTTATTTAGTATTTAACAAGTTTTCACGTGCATCATTTTGTGCAACTTGTAATCGATACTTTAATTCCAAGTTATAGTCTTCAGGATTATACAATTACTTACTATTAATATAGTACAGTACAGTATTATATAATATATATAATATAATATAATACTATTACTTATTCTACAAGGAAGTTCGCTTGGTTTACCAAAGACAAGTTCGTAAGGCGTATATTTCGTTGAAGAATGCATCGTATTATTATAGTTAAAACACCAATATGGCGGCTGGTCGTTGCTGCTGGTGATAAGAGGGCTGGTTCTTACTTCGCTCAAAGGCTAAGTATAGCCATTCAGCGGGGAAACGCAGCCAGCGTTCTTGGCACGATACCGCGGGGAGTAGGACTATATGATATTTAAGTTTCTAGTTTTAGTTTTTTTTTATTATTATTATAGTTTTTAGTATTGTAGATAAAAAAAGTAAAGTAATATAAATATCATAAAAATAAAACAATTCATAAATATAAATTAATACATTTAGTACAATAAAGTGTATAAATAAATACAGTTGTATTTCGTAGTAGCTTTCATGATCCTACCACGAAATGCTGGAAGAACATATCACCACCGATTAAATATCTAGTTTCAATTGGTTCATTTATATATAACTACAAAAATACTTACCAAATATTAATATATTATTGTTTATATACATGTCCACGACTCTCGGTTGATCAGGCCGATTGTTTGTGGGTTTATTAGGAATATTATTTTCTCTATTATTTATCTTATTGTTATTTTCCATTTGTCTCCTCTGGTTTCTAGTCATAACTGCCACCGATCTACTCTCATTCATTGCTTTTAATTCATCAGATGTTATGTTAATTCTTGATAAGGCATCAGCTATCACAATATCTATTCCCTTAGCATATACGATATTAAAATCATATTGCTCTAATTCTAAGCGAAATTTCAACAGCCTACTGGAAGGGTCTTTCATCCCGAAAAGATATATCAAAGGTTTATGATCTGTCATAATAGTGAATTTACGCCCAAAATGATAAGGTTTGAAATATTTAATACCCCAAAAGATATCAATTCTTTTTGAATTGTAGGATAGTTGTTTTCCGCCTGCATTCCGATTGCATAAAACCGCCCCAACTGCAAAACCTGCGGCATCTGTTTGCAAAATGAATTCGTTGCTGTCCGAAAAGTCTGGGTATTGTAAAATAGGTGCTGATGTTAGAGCTTGTTTTAAAATTGGAAAAGAATCTTCGCAATTTTGTGACCATTCGAAGGTTACGCTTTTACGGAAAAGTTGATTCCAAGGTAGTGTTATTTCGGCAAAATTATGTATAAATTTCCTATAATAATTACAAAATGCGACGAAGCGTTGGGTATTCCTGAACTACTTTTATTTTTTCCGGTTCGGGCGAAATTCCATTTGCAGATACTGTATGTCCCAAGTATAATAATTCTTTTTTTTTAAATTGACATTTATTTGGGTTAAGTTTTAAATTTACCTTTCTCAGCCTTTCAAATACATTGATCAAATTTTTATTATGGATTTTCAAATTTCGTCCGAAAATTACAATGTCATCTAAATAAATGAAGCAATTACCTTACGGCTATCAGGGGTCAAGGTCAATTGGTAAAATGATTGACTAAGGTCTAAATGTGAGAAGTAAATGGAACCAGAAAGTGAATCAAAGATGTCAGTTATGTTAGGTAGAGGAAAACAATCATTTAATTTTCGGTAGTCGACAACTAATCTCCACTTTTTAGTGTTCGGTTGATCCGATTTTTTGGGAACTAACAAAATTGGACTTGACCATTCGCTTTGTGTTTCCTCGATAATGTCGTCGTTTAATAATTGTTTAAATTGTGCATTTACTTCTGACTTTAAAATATTAGGTAGCCTGTATGGTTTCACATATACAGTACTGCTATTAGGTTTCAAATTAATATCTTGTTGATAGAGATTCATGGAACTAAGCTTATCGCCCGGTAAAGAAAATATGTCAGCACACTTCGAACAAATACCTTCTATGGTTTGTCACTCGTAACAATGTAAGTGATCTAATTCCAGTAACGTTAACAATGTTTTAGCTCTTTGTGAATTTGAATTACATTTATTTAACGAACATATTTGATATTCATGTTGAAATGTTGGTAAATTAATTTCTTTTTCACTTGTATTAAGTAAACGTATAGGTATGATGCCGTTAATTGGAGAAACAATAGTCCCTGCCAAAAATAAGTCTTCCTGTAACTGAATTGGGCAAACAACACAATCCTCTGTTATATTATTTTTTAATGGTATATAATGTACCGATTCACAACGTGGAGGGATATTTAAAATGTCATAATTTATTAAAGAAGAATTATACATTTTATTTTACAATTTACAGTTACAGGTTGTATTATTGTCATTCTGTAACGTTAAATTAGAATTTTCTAGATCAATATTCGATTTGAATTTATTTAAAAAGTCTAATCCTATTATTCCATTCGATTTACAGGGAAGATAAGTAAATCCTTGAGAACGGATTTCACCACCTATACCATTTAATGATAATATTGTCTTGATAAGTATTTATTCCACTTGGTAAAAATGTTTTTGAAATAGCCGATAGAGACACACCTGTGTCGATTAAAAATGAACATTTCCTATTTTCGATATTAAAAAATAAATATTTTAAATTTTGATTATAAGTCATAACAGAATATTTATGGACGAAAAAACTCATTAAATTGGGTATTATCATTCTTTGCTTCGTCGTTAGAGTTAGATTGTTCCGAATGTTGAGACGTAAACATGCCTCGTCTGTTACTCCTACCACGAGTAACTCGTCCTCGATATGAACTCGAACGAAACTTACGCGAGCCCGATGGCCCGCCTCTAGGATTGTTATTAAATAGTTTATTCGACTTACCGTAGTTGTTACCACAGTAACCCCTATTATAATTGGAATATTCACGTCTAGGAAAACGTGTATGTCTACCACGGCCTCTGTAAAATGGTTTAGAGTACTTACCCCTCATGTCAAGCACGGTATTGGAACTAGATGGTTGTGCGAGTTTGTCGTCTTCTGCAGTTTTCACCGCGTCCTTTAACTCCGAATAGTCTCTAGGTGAGATAATCGTGCTTAAGCGCCTATTTCGTAAGCCATCTGCGAATTTTTTAATGGACAACTTTTCGTTAATGGGTCTTAGAATTTCATAGGCTGCGCTGTTAGAATCAGCCTGTGAAATTGTGAGATCTACGAATAACTCCTCTATTTTTGACGCATTTTGTGAAATAGTCATTTCCTTTTGAGATATGTTGTTTAATTGTGTCATTAATGAACATGCTGACTTTTTTGTTAGTAAGAAAGTTTGCATATCTTTGACTAACTATCACAAGTGTCATATTTAGTTTTAATTTTTAACTTAGCGGACTTAGACAACCCCGTTTTCAAAACAAATGAAATCAATAGTTGCTTACAAGATTTTTCCTGACGGCAACTGTCATACATTACTATATTTTCAATAATTTGTTCTGTCGTTGATTCCCTATCATCCATAATAGGTATTAAGCTAGCCGCCGTTTTTAAATTGAACTTGTCCATGGTTAACAATGAAATCGTACTATTATAACACAAAATCTTGTTATAAATTTCCTCAATTTTATCGACTATAGTAACTAAAACATTAAAGTCATAACACTCTTCAGAACTAACATTATCCAAAACAATTTTATAGTTATGATATATTTCTTTTGCTGTATTTATTTTACTTACAACGTTATCTGTATACTTATACCTTTCCTGGCCTAATTTCCTTTAAGTTATCTGTAAGTTTTGTAACTGCTTATATATAAATTCTAAATTGTCCATTAGTACTCATTATTTAAAACAAAAACAAGTAAACTGGCACACATAATACACATTAAAATTTAGCAATAAATTGTACCCTTATGTTCCACCATAACCTTTAATGGTAGACCGTCTCATCACACCGGAACTGTAACTGGATCTCGGAGCTTACACGATTGATTCATCCTTGGCGTCCTGGTGCCTGGCTGGTTGTCCTGAACGCCCCGATAATCTCAAACGCATCCTCTGAAATACGTCAGCACGTATCTCTCTTTGAATTAAGTTTTTATGGCATCTTCTGTACTGCCGATAAGCTAGGTAGCCAAACGCTGCAACTAGTATTGCCAGCACCGTCGAGAGCAATATATTGTTAATCTAGGTGTGCTGGGCAGCCTCTGCACTATTGGTTCCCACGAAACTTTGCGCGATAACAATGTCCTTGTGCTCGGATTTTGATTGGGATTTGCCCATTTTCATAAACTTTACTTGCACTGTTATTCTTCGAGACAAAATATAAAAAAAATCCGTTGTGTTTGTTCGTATCGCCATTGGTATAAAGACGCCGTTCCAATGACGCCATGGCTAGTCCACTTTGTAAAATGTGCAAGCACTGCTAATTGTGTCACGTACGCCACCGGGGTACCCGAGACGCCCGCGCATGGCAGGGTCGCCATGAGGTGAGGATGGTGAGGATGATCAATGACACGACCGCTTTGAGTGACGGCCTGTTTATTACTGAACACAAATTACATTCGATATTGATTTATATCAACCGTCTTACTCCACTACAAGTGCTCTGAGGAATTGTTGGGACTAATTCCAGCCGCCCAATTTCACCATCGCACATCGCGACAAACCTCGCGATACCATCCATACCATCTGGATGATTGGCGGTACACTACTGCGCGATTTAGAAGTTTTTTCCTCGCACAACTTCATTGTGGAATCGATTACCATCAGCGATTTTTCCGGACCGATACGACTTAGGGTCCATCAAGAAAAGAGCCTATTCCTTTTTAAAAGGCCGGCAACGCATCTGCTATTCCCTGGTGTTACAGTTGTTCATGGGCGGCGGTAGTTACTTACCATCAGGTGAGCTAAATGCTCGTTACGTACGTCACGTATACGTATCACGTATACGTCAGCACGTATCTCTCTTTGAATTAAGTTTTTATGGCATCTTCTGTATTGCCGATAAGCTAGGTAGCCAAACGCTGCAACTAGTATTGCCAGCACCGTCGAGAGCAATATATTGTTAATCCAGGTGTGCTGGGCAGCCTCTGCACTATTGGTTCCCACGCAACTTTGCGCGATAACAATGTCCTTGGGCTCGGATTTTGATTGGGATTTGCCCATTTTCATAAACTTTACTTGCACTGTTATTCTTCGAGACAAAATATAAAAAAATTCCGTTGTGCTTGTTCGTATCGCCGTTGGTAAAAAGACGCCGTTCCAATGACACCATGGCTGGTCCACTTTGTAAAATGTGCAAGCGCTGCTAATTGTGTCACGTACGCCACCGCGGACCCGAGACGCCCGCGCATGGCGGGGTCGCCATGAGGTGAGGAGGTGAGGATGATCAATGATACGACAGCTTTGAGTGACGGCCTGTTTATAACTGAACACAACTTACATTCGATATTGATTTATATTAACCGTCTTACTCCACTACAAGTGCTCTGAGGAATTGTTCGGACTAATTCCAGCCGCCCAATTTCACCATCGCACATCGCGACAAAACTCGCGATACCATCCCTACCATCTGGATGATTGGCGGTATACTACTGTGCGATTTAGAAGAAGTTTTCTTCCTCGCACAACTTCCTTGTGGAATCGATTACCATCAGCGATTTTTCCGGACCGATACGACTTAGGGACCTTCAAGAAAAGAGCCTATTCCTTTTTAAAAGGCCGGCAATGCATCTGCTATTCCCCTGGTGTTGCAGTTGTTCATTGGCGGCGGTAGTCACTTACCATCAGGTAAACCGCATGCTCGTTTGACCCCTCTGCTATAAAAAAAGTAACAAATAACTATTACCTTGGTGCCGATGGGGATTAAAGCCCGATCGCTCGTAAACTGTAAAACTTACAGAGAGCGCTATTTTGTAAATATGACAATAGCAGTTCTCTTACATATGATGTGTTAGAGAACCACTACATCATGTTCACAGACTGGTAAATGCTGCCAGATTACCGGACTTTGGATTCAGGTACGGTTTTTTTGTATGAATTTTGTATGAATCAGTATATCGCTACATAGCGATCCCTTCCAGGCAACCAAAGGTGTTAAGGAATGAAACAATGAATAGGTAGGTGGTAGGTGGTGCAATATAAATATACGATATATAATATCAATACATGCGATTTATTATTAATAAATGCAAAAAATAACATATAAATAACTAATACAAGAAATAATATAAATTACTAACACATAATAAAAGATAAAGTAAAAATATAATATATACATATACATATAAATATATAAACAAACTTACATATATCTACCCAAAAATACATATACAAATTATGAAATTCCTTAAACAATAATATAAAGCTAATAGATACAATAAATACATAGTCACACAATTTATCCTAACGGTGTCCGAACGATTGAGATAAGTAATGCTCTTTAAGTAGTCGCTTAAAGATAACAATAGTTTGTGCTTCGCGTATATGCAAAGGTAGGGCATTCCAGAGCTTAATAGACTGGACAGTAAAATATTTATTAAAAAATGATGTATTGTGAGTTGGTAGACTTAAAATTAATTTTCTAGAAGAGCGTAAAGATTCCCCCGGAAGCCCCACAAAATTAAACTTCTCCTATAGATAGAGAGGAATAGAAGGATGAAATAATACACAGTACAGAATAGAAAGTATATGCATGTTCCGGCGAAGTCGGATAGGTAAGTACTTGAGACGTGAGCAAAATTGGGAAATATAGTCAAATTTGCACAATCCAAATATGAACCGAATACTAATATTTTGAAGTCTCTCAAGCTTATTTAACTGTTCCTCAGTTATGTCTACATAGCTTGCATCAGCATAGCCGAGAATTGGAAGAAGAAGAGACTGTGCGAGCAATTTTTGTAGGAATGGGAAGAAATGATCGAAGGCGACGCAGTGAACAAAGAGCGACAAAAGTTTTCTTACTTACCTCATTCAGTTTGCTAAGAATAGTCTATACCCATATCTTCCCATTGGTGTCGTAAGAGGCAACAGAAACAGGCAGGAGATGAGCAGCAGCATCTTCCTGATAACAACAATAGTACAATAAAAAACGACCAACCCACTCGCCTAACGTGGCAACTATGGCAAATATCCCTCCATGATTAAAGTTACGAAAAGACGGCCCCTAGACCTCGGCAACCCCGCTATTTCTAGCTACGGTGGCGACCACGGTAACTGCGGCGCAGGGATGCTAAAAATCTCCGATGAAGGTTCGGTTGCCACCTAAGACTACTTGACCTGGCGACATAAAACGACGCACCCTGAAGACTGATGAGAAGATCCTGGAGCTAGAAGAAAAGATAGACAAGTTGAGCTGGGATATTATAGAATCCGAAAAAAGAGGAGACACATGGTAATCCTCAAATCCAGCAACTTGTTCTATCACCGGGAGGGCGACCATCTGTCTCAAGGAGGTGTCGGATTTATCATCCACAAGGCTCTCGTGAACAATGTTGTAAAGATTGTGAGTGTGTCGATGAAAGTTTCGCACCTTATAATCAGAATCACAAAACTGTATTCGTTAAAGGTCATACAGGCTTACGCACCAACCTCGTCACATCTTGATGAAGAGTTAATGAGAGACTTCAACGCAAAACTAGGCATAAGAGAAAACAGTGCGCTGAAGATAGGGAAATTCGGAATTGAGCAACGGAACCCAAGGGGCCAGCAGCTGGCTGACTTCATGGAGAAAGGAGCACCCTTTATGGTGAACTCTTTCTTCCAGGAGTGGCCCCACAGGAAGTGGACTTGTTTGAGCCCCGACGGTTTGATAAAAAATGAGATTGACTTCATTATGACGAATAGGCATCAGTTGTTCAGTGATGTCTCACTAATCGCGAGGGTGAAAACTTTTAGCGATCACGAATGGTTAAAGGCACACTGTATCTAAATGTAAAGTTAGAAAGGTGTCGTCTAATAAAGTCAACGCTCCGTCCCCCTCGTGCTCTAATACAGAGTCCCAAAACCTTTCAGCACGATTTAAAAATCCGTTTTCAGTGATTAGAAGATGGCAATGCAGTGGACGATATTAATGAAAAGCTCATGGAAACTGTCTATGCCATCGGAGCTAAATTTCGCAAGACTCGCTACAGAAGAACACAAAAACACTCCGATTACACTCTTAATCTAATGGTTGTTAGACTAGAAATGAATCTGCAGTCTTCAACAGATCTGACAGCATACAGGCAACTGAATAGACAGATTTGCAAATGCATGCGGTGGGACTCAAGCAGCACACAAGCGTTATGAACAGCAATATACCAGCCCATATAGAACTTAGAGTTCTTTTAGAAGAGTATAAGAGTGTCGAAAACAGATTGTACCCTAATAAGAGTGGTTTATGAGTTATTATACAGCTCAAGCTGTATAAAGTACGTATTATGGGATCTAAGTGAGCCTAGGGTTCTTAATCAGGATATGTTTTCACGCCCTGAGTTGCCCCGACAAAGGTTGACTGGACAAGGTCCCATGAGTAATCCAATCGACGGGCAACAGAGGACGGGGCCCAATGGCCAATGGATATGTAGTATATAAGGCTAGGTAATTAATACGAACCGGGTTCCGAATCGAGGACAGACCCCAAGGCGCGGTCAGGCATTAAGTATGTGCATGTAAGTAGTGTGTGATAGTAGTGTGTAGGTGAAAACTGACTTAACCGATGTAGTCGGACTGCAGATCCGCAGGCGCTGCGTTTCTCCAAATGTGCGATCCTCAAGTGGTAGTTCACTTTATCTGAACTCAAGTCTGACGTCACTTCACAATTTCAGTTTATCAACTTTATTGTACGTTTAATTTACTTAAAACTCAACTAAATCCCCGTTAATCGTAATCAAACACGTGACGCACGGCACAAGTAATGAATGGTCGATCATAGTTCAACTATATGTTCACTTAGCAACAAAATTATAACCACACGTACGAACGCGATCTCTTCTCGAGTCACAAAGTACAGCGTTCCACACGACAAGCAAATTCTTTCGTACGATATTAAAATACCACAAACAAAATAAATAATGCCAAATGCACTTCAACATGCAATCACTGTACAAATTGACGTAAATTACTTGCAAAAAAAGTCAATTCAATCACTCAACTCAAGAAAAAGGCCTCGTTATCACTTCAAACGCTCAAAACAGACAACTCAATTCGAGGCGGTCTAAAGGAGACCCAAATCTTCAATAGTAAATTAGATGCGCGCAAATACTCAAATTCTAGATCATCAAAACCAACACTAGCCGCGCACAACCGATCCCGCGGTCGCCGACAATACAAACTAGTCGACAAAGCCGTGGCGTTCAAGATACTGATGTCGGCCTACCCGGCCGAATGCCGGGAAGCAGCGCACTGCTGCCCCCCCCCCCCCCGGCGGCGCTCACGCCACCTCACACCATCGGGCGACGCGCCGAGTCAAATGCTATTGGATGCAACTTCAAATGCCCATATTTGGGCCTAAACAATATGAAAACCCTACTATACAACTTTAAGTATTTTGTAATACTTCAATCTGATTTATCATTAAAGCTGTATAGTAGCTGTTTTTTGCATGCTTTCACTTATTACAGCTTTAAGTGTTATAGTAGTATCATTCAAATATTGTTTCTGCACAATGGTGTATGTGAACTCCCTTCTAAAACTTATTCTTATGGTGTAATTGTACACTCTTGTAAATACAGTAGTTGTTCACGCAAAAGCGTTAGTGTCAGGCATCGACGTTAGATGGCACTCGGCTCGGTCGATACGGAATGACGTTTGTGTGTGTTGAACGTCTGAGTTGACTGAACGGTGGGAGTCGAGAGCGAAAGATTAGAAGTCTTCTTTGCGTCGAAAGAGAAGGCAGTCCATTTGGTTTGGGAGCTCTTAGATCTGTTTTTATGTTAGGCGCGCGTATAGTGAATATACCACTGGGAATGGTGGCGCGTGTTGAGAGTTTACCCGGGACTTTAGGTTTAACGCAGAATCTGTATAAGTGGATTCGACTGTATTAGTTACTAGTGCGGTAGTTAATATTCTAGAAATAACGGTGACCTTTGACCCGTACGTTCTGTGTTCATTTTCGCGAGTAAATCGTAACAAAGGAAGAAAGTGACTGCGGAAGGCGACCTTAGCTTGGAGAGGAGCTGAGGGCCGAACTGCTGCAGGGGGAACGGTCAAATAAGGTCAACAACACTACCAGCCACACCCAAATACACATCGCTGACCTTTACTTCCTAGCACAATACACCCACACGAGACCTGACCGAATCCTGAGGGACCAGTCGCCTTGAATAGAGGTAAGTAAGCTCTGTACAATAATTGTAACGCTCCCCCCGGATTATTTAGTGTAATTAGACTTTTAACCCGTGGCGTGAGGACGCCCGACCAGCATCTGCCTGTAGCTTCTTCGTCTATGGGCCGCGAAGGATTCTACTCCTGGGATAGGCAGCTGCCGGCCGTAACATTTGGTAGCAGAACGCGGTGCTGGGATCGATTCCCGGTCGATCCACCGACCATAGTATTTGATAAAAATTAAATAATTTTGGTGGCAGGGAGCGTTGGGTTGATTGGTTTAATTTTGTGTCTACAATCACGCCCGTCCGTAATACGTAAAAATATTTTTTTTTATTATATACGCAATAATAAAATTCCTTTCTTTGTTAGCTTGCTTTGTTGTTTGCGGGTAAATTTGAAAAGCCACGCCCGGTTTAGCGCGCAAGCGGGAGATTGCGTCATGTAGGTAGATGGTTATTTTTACGTAATCGGTTAATTATCGTTGTCGGATGGTTGTAGTGTGTTACTTATCGAAGGGTCGATTTCCGAGCAAGGCATTTTTTGTTGATGTGTATCTTCGTTATGTATCTTTCGTATTGTAATTTGTATTTGAACTAAAGAGTGGTAATTTGTATTTACGTAATTTGAATTTAACTTGATTTGATCGCACTAGTATTTGTTATTGTTAATTTGATTTGCCTTTTCTTTTGTACTAACTTGTGTTTGATTTAATAAATAGCGGTTCTTATTTGTGTAATTTCTATTCAACTCGATTTGATAGGAACTGCATTGGTTAGCTGTTAATTTTTTTGTATTTTTTATTTGTTATTTTTGTAATTGTGCTCGAGCGGCGTCGTAATTTGTATTTAGTAGTGATGTCCTCGCCCAAGATGCTAATCCGTTGCCTGCGGACTGAGTTACGCTGGGCCACCAGCGCCCATGCTTTGATAGGTCGACCGGATAGGGTCCATAATTTGATGAAGCGGTTCGAGCAGGTCGATGCTCGAAGGGCTGCAGTGGAGGAGGCTTACGCTGAGCTCGAGGATTCGGATGTGGAAAAGGGAGCCCTGGACTCCTGCTTCGCAGACTACGAGCAGTTCTTGTGGCTCACGGACGAGTTGATCGAGGCTGAAGGCAGGTATGCCGAAGAGGCGCGTGAAGCTCGGACGAGTGGCCTGCCCGAGTCCGTTCGGAAGCAGCCTCAGCCGGAGCTGTTGGGACGACTCCCAACTCTGGACTTGCCAAAGTTCTCCGGGGTCCTTTCCGAGTGGCTGACCTTCGTTGGTCTTTTCGACGGCCTAGTGGACGCCCGGAGTGACTTGACTCCGAGCCAGAAGATGGCGTACCTCTTGGCCTCACTGGAGGGGGAGGCCCTGGGCGTTGTCAGCCATTTGAGCTTCTCGGACGACGCCTACCAGACTGCTCGGGACCTCCTAGCCAGAAGATACGCCAACGTCCGGCGAATTGCGGACGAACATGTTAAGCAGCTTCTGAGCCTCCCGCTGCTGAGTGACCGGGCCAGACTACGTCCGGACCTGTTGGATCCAGTCTTGGTGGCCTGTAATATGTTGAGGCGGCTGGATTTACCAGTGGGCGAATGGGCCTTCTTGTTGCTCCGCATCGTGCTGTCCCGTCTACCTCTCGACCTTCAAATGCATTTTGAGGAGAGGTACGGCGGGGACGAGGCCTCCTATATTCCGCCCTTCTATGACCTGCTGCGGTTTTTGGAGGAGCAGTGCCGACAGATCGAGCACGCGGCGGGCACCGTCGACGACTTACGAGCCGTGCCCAGTGAGAGGCGAAATCCGCCGGGCAAGTCGTCGTCAACCCCCCCCTGCTCCTATTGTCGAGCATCTGATCACCGGGTAACGTCTTGCCCAAAATTATTAAGTAAGCCGGTTCCGGCGAGGCGAACTATCGTCAAGGAGCGCCGCTGGTGCTACTCCTGTTTGGAAGGGCACCTTCAGCGAGACTGTCCGCACCAGCGGCTCTGTCTGCATTGCCAGGGCAATCACCATGCCGTACTGTGCCTGGGTGCAAACGGCGTCTCCTCTCGGGGCACTGCCAGGCCCTCGACCCCCACGGGCGGGGGCGCTCCGCCACTCCCTCTGACGGGCGACGCTCGGCGCCCGCCGGCTAGCCACCAGGCCCCTAGGTTTGAAAGGGGTCCCTCCCCCGACCAGTCGGGGGGTAATTCCCCCAGGGGCGGGGGTGTCATCACCCCCCCTCAGCGTGCGAAGAGGAACTTCACGGCCACTCATCGGTCCGCTGGACCCTTCCCACTCCCGTTAGCTGAGTGGCCGCGACTGGTGTACCACTGTACCCCATTTGATGGAGGCGGCCCTAGCTAGCTGCCGCCTTAGCTCCCACCATGGCTGCCTCTACTGAGCCTTAAGCCGTCAACAGTCCACTTGTCAAGCTGTTCTGTTGCCGACGGCCTCAGTGAGGGCGTACAACCCGAGTGGCGACCGTTAGCGGTTGCGCTCTGTCAGTATCGGGTTCACGCGGTATGGCCTCCACTTGGTGGTGGGAAGATTAGGGCCCCCTGGAGCGTTGAATCA
The DNA here is from genome assembly GCA_033319125.1 of Parnassius glacialis. Lineage (NCBI taxonomy): Eukaryota > Metazoa > Arthropoda > Insecta > Lepidoptera > Papilionidae > Parnassius > Parnassius glacialis. The sequence goes on from JAVANC010000020.1 coordinate 38,633,470, forward strand.
CGCTCTCAAGGGGTATAGGATTTGGTTAGGTCGAGCACTTAGTTAAGAATTCTTTAAATTTAAATTAAAATGCTTTTGGGTTTTCCGCGAAATTCATATTGTAGCGGTTATGATTAAAAGAATTGAATTTAAAATACTCCTTTAAATGCTGCTGCATATGTTTTGTAAATACATTTGATCACTGCGTTTGTTGTTGCACGGAAAATGGAGATTAAATTGTGTGCCCTTTTTGAATGCTTGGGCGTATGCTTGTAATTGTATTTGATTGTCGCGCCTGTGCTGAAGGGAAGTTTGAATTCATTTGAAATTTGAATGGCGCTCTATTTTGAAAATTATGTATATGTTTGTGATAGTGTTTAATCATTTTGCTTTGTGATAAGGAAGATTGAAATTAGATAACCCTGTGGTTACCGAAGGAAATAGGAGTCAATTCTCTTTTGGTTTAGATTTTGTTGGCACTGTCTAAGATATTTATTTGAAATAAGAGATAGGGCTGTCCCTTACGTTTATTGTTTTGTTTACTTTGCCATTTGACACAGTTGACCTATGTGCATCGGTGATTACTTGTTTTAATTAATTCTGTAATTGAACATTGATGCTTTTGAAAAATTAGTTGAAATATGAGCATAGGATCACCTGCTAGGGACCATCTGTGCGTTTCGTTCAGCTCTCCACAGACGACGTTCATGGGGAATTTGGGGGTGCTCTCTGCACTGAAGCTTGAAGGTCCCTCTGGGCCGCTTCGTGTCGCGTCGCTGTTTGCAGACCTGATCCGGTCGAATTGCGGAACTAATCATAGGAGCGCAGATAGGTGTTTGAAGGAGGTCGTCTGACTTCTGTCTAGGAATAGGACTTATTTATGTGCTGCGATGTCCAGGAAGGGCATCCAGTTCAACTCTCCGGCTAGCCCACGTAAGGGCTGCAATTTTGGGGCGTTGGTTAGTGTTGCAAGATCTGATTGGGTGCGTAAGGTGGCCTAGTTTGGTTGTAGATTCGATCTTGCAACTTGCCGTCGCGACCCTGTCCCGCTGACCGGTTTGCTCGCGGACCTAAATCCTTATGTCCGGGACGGGGGTTTGTTCACGCAAAAGCGTTAGTGTCAGGCATCGACGTTAGATGGCACTCGGCTCGGTCGATACGGAATGACGTTTGTGTGTGTTGAACGTCTGAGTTGACTGAACGGTGGGAGTCGAGAGCGAAAGATTAGAAGTCTTCTTTGCGTCGAAAGAGAAGGCAGTCCATTTGGTTTGGGAGCTCTTAGATCTGTTTTTATGTTAGGCGCGCGTATAGTGAATATACCACTGGGAATGGTGGCGCGTGTTGAGAGTTTACCCGGGACTTTAGGTTTAACGCAGAATCTGTATAAGTGGATTCGACTGTATTAGTTACTAGTGCGGTAGTTAATATTCTAGAAATAACGGTGACCTTTGACCCGTACGTTTTGTGTTCATTTTCGCGAGTAAATCGTAACAAAGGAAGAAAGTGACTGCGGAAGGCGACCTTAGCTTGGAGAGGAGCTGAGGGCCGAACTGCTGCAGGGGGAACGGTCAAATAAGGTCAACAACACTACCAGCCACACCCAAATACACATCGCTGACCTTTACTTCCTAGCACAATACACCCACACGAGACCTGACCGAATCCTGAGGGACCAGTCGCCTTGAATAGAGGTAAGTAAGCTCTGTACAATAATTGTAACGCTCCCCCCGGATTATTTAGTGTAATTAGACTTTTAACCCGTGGCGTGAGGACGCCCGACCAGCATCTGCCTGTAGCTTCTTCGTCTATGGGCCGCGAAGGATTCTACTCCTGGGATAGGCAGCTGCCGGCCGTAACAGTAGTTTTATAACTTCTGTCTATGAGAGTGATATAAAAATAAAAAAAGCGGCCAAGTGCGAGTCGAACTCGCCCATGAAGGGTTTCTTAGCAGCAAGTAACATAATTTACGCTTTGTGACGTTTAAAAAACTACTCACTAGATCTCGTTCAAATCAATTTTAGTGGAAGTTTACACGGTAGTGTACATAATATATTTTTTTTAGTTTTATCATTCTCTTATTTTAGAAGTTACAGGACACACACATTTTACTACTTTGGAAGTGTCTCTAGCGAAAATTATTGAGTTTAGTAAAAATGGTATAAGAAACCTCAATATCATTTTTGAAGACCTATCAATAGATACCCCACATGTATGGGTTTGATGGGAAAAAGTTTTTGAGTTTCCGTTCTAAGGATGGGGAACCCCCAAAATATATTGTCTTTTTTCTATTTTTGTGTGAAAATCTTAATGCGGTTCACAGAATACATCTACTTACCAAGTTTCAACAGCCTAGTTCTTATAGTTTCGGAAAAAAGTGGCTGTAACATACGGACGGACAGACAGACAGACATGACGAATCCATTTGGGTTCCATTTTTTGGCATTTGGCTACGGAACCCTAAAAATAAATAACAGCTATAGTACAGATTAAGTCTGTATAAGTGATAGGATATCGCCAATTTGAATGCGTAATTGCGTGTTTAATATATTGTGCTATAATGAACAAATTAATTTGTTATCAGTATATGTAAAAAAAGAAAAAGATTTGGTGCAGTTAGAAGAAGGATTAAAAGGGAATATTTAAATAATACAAATTATTAACGAAATAATTGTGATACTGAAGAATATAGAAATACTTTAATAAATCAGACAAGCTACAGTCAAGCGTCAATCCCATCGACGGCTAACAAAGAGGGTTCCGTAACAAAAACATTAAACAGTGTTAATCATGATCACAGTTATGTCAAATGTAACTTAGTTTTAGGCACCTGATAATGATGATTTATCATGCAGCAGCACAAGTAGTTCAAATGATGATAACAGCGAATTTTCAAAATATCCATTTATATTGCCAGCAAATAAAGAATTGGGCCACAGAAAGAAATATATCTTAAGAAGCTTTACATGAATTAGCCTCAATTGCAAATTGTAGATTTTATTAGCTAGATATATTAGCATCTAATCGCTTTTTTTAGCCATCTTAAAATGCCTTTTGATTCCCACAAACTTGGTACAATGAAAATGCAATTTTTCCCTTTCTCTATGGTTTCCAAAATTTTAAACGGCATATTTTTCTAAAAAGTAAATAAAACCAGTATAAGATACACAACACAGTCAAATTACTTCACAATAAGTTAACTTATTTATCAAATAAATTGCTAACTCTTTTGGTTTTGCCGTACCTACGTGACGTAAGAGTATGACTAAAAAACGACACATAAATGCGTGTGCGCTTGCCAGGAGTTACCTATCAACTAAACACAATAATAAAATAAGCAGCATGCTCGTACTGGTACCGTACTGCTCAGCGAGATAAAATATTCTGTCATAAAATATACCTTCCTTAATATTGTTTGGCAAAGAAGGATAGTTTTATTTCTTTACTCCACTTTTTAACATTAACAAGGAAAAACCTGTATAGGTAATCTTTATTTGCTAAAGGTAGTCATATTTTTGGTTTGGTTTGTGAATTTAACTGAATCAAAGGGGTAGTAATTTAATGCCAATAAATACCAATCTATTCGATTAAATCGATGGTTTTAGGTTGGTACAAAAATGAAAAATATTTTTTCTATTCATTAACTTTGTCTGTGTGGCTTTATATAGTCTCTGTCTTAAAATAATTGAAAGAATGAAGCACTTTTTTGTCCTTGTCCATAAAATAAAACAACAAAATTATTAAAATACCGTTACATCTTAAAATATTATTATTTAAATGAGATAAAGGGAAGAAGGGATAAAAGTGTTGTTTCTAAGACAAAGGTTTTTCATCTTTTATACATATCTCTAAAGACAATTATATGTGATGTTTTCAAAACTACTATACAGCGTTAGTAATAAAAATATTCTATTATACAGCTGATTAAAAACTAATGGCTGTATGATAGAATCCATAACATACATAGTACAGCTACTAAGACTGTAAGACCCTCGAAATATCGTTTAGGCTGTTTAGCAAATTGTCGCCATTTTAGGACCTATAAAAACAAAATTTAAATTGTAAATTAAGGAATATGAGACATTAGTTTCAGCCTAAACCATTATTTATAGTTTGACTTATGATCACTGTGCCCCAATATGCATTCATATTCATTAATTTAATTATTTTCTTATTCTAAGCTATAAAATCAATATTTACTTACCATATGGCGCGGCAATTTTTTGATAGAAATCATATACAAGTTTACAGTTAATCTAATTTTGCACTTTATATTCACCAGTTATCACCGTCCGAACTCAATTCGAATCCAAGTAATATTAATATGTAATATAATCTTCCACTCATTAAATGTCGCCATCATTCAATAAAGTATATAAACAAATCTATTAAGTTATGTTTGTCATAAATTCATTTGTGATACCATTCAAACACCAATTCAGAACGTTTATCTTTATAAGATACTTATAAGATAGTATTTGTAGTCTAATAGTTTTCTTGTACAACAAATAACAGCTATATTACAGCTATTATACAGCCCCTTTTATGCTAGTACAGCTACTGTATAGTGTTACTAACGCATAAAGCTGTATAATTTGTGCCAGTTTTTACATATAAGAGCTGTATAAGCGCTTATACAACCTCTGTACAGTCAGTAAATGCAGCCTCTAGTATAAAAAGGAACTCCAATACAGCTCGTATACAGCTTGTGTGCTGCTTGGGGAGTTACGCAACTTCAATACATCATATATTGAAGAAGCGATCAAGCGGAACCAATGCTCCAAAGTCTTTACTAGAGATCTGTCTACCAAATAGAGCCAACTGTTAAAGCTGAAGACCAAGTGTGGCAGCATCGTTTCCGGGACATCTGAAATTTTGAGTGAAATTGAGAATTTCTTCTATGGGCAGCTGTACACGTCATCGTTGGAATCACACGCGAGTGTAAGTAACGATCTAAGAGCAATTCTTATCCGACACTATTCCGATGATATCCCGGACGTCTGTTTGAGTGAGATTAAAATGGCTCTCCAGCACCTTAAAATGGCAAGGCCCCAGGCTACGACAGAACTACAGCGGAACTTCAGAAAGCCGGTGGAAAACCGGTACGTGAAGTCCTTCAGAAGCTTTTTAATTCCGTCCTCCATGGTGGGACTGCAATGGAGGCGTGGAGCAGAAGTGCTTGTACAGTAGGGCTACGATGGCTATCCGAGTACAGAACCAGAGTACGAAACCTATCAACCTGCAGAGAGGCGTAAGACAGGGTGACGTTATATCCCCGAAATTATTCCCCGCTGCTTTGAAATACGTTTGCAAGATACGTACTGGACTGGAAAGTATACAGTATTAATATTAATGGCGAGTACATCAATCACCTTCAATTTGCCGACGATATAGTTCTTATGACAGAATTACTGGATGACCTAAGCACTATGCTCAATGACCTCAATAGTGTTTCCCAACAGATAGGTCTTAAGCTGAACATGGACAAAACAAAAATCACCTGTAATGTCCAATTCACACCTATGCTGGTAGTTGTTCGGAGCACTAAGCTTTTTGTTCTCGGGTGGCTGCCTCGTAGCGGCAGACGATGTGTAGGGCGTTCCCCCACTAGATGGAGTGACGACCTGGTAAGCCATGCAGAAAGTTGATGGATACAGGTGGCTCAGGACCGTTCTTTGTGTCATTCCTTGGGGAAAGCCTATGTTCAGCAATGGACTTATGAAGGGCTGTAATGATGACGATTATAATGATTTGTATGAACGAAGCAGTCAGTCATCAGAGCATCGTTTATTAATCAGCAAAGATAATGAACATCTGCACGTGTAGATGACATTGGTCTTTAGACAAAATCGACACACACATACACCGGCAATTTTAAAAACAGAAGAAACGGACTCTCATCACCATCATCATTACAGCCCTTCACAAGTCCACTGCTGAACATAGGCCTCCCCCAAAGAATGCCACAAAGCACGGTCCTGAGCCACCTGCATCCATCGACTTCCTGCATGTCTTACCAGGTCGTCACTCCATCTTGTGGGGGGACGCCTTACACTTTGCCTACCGGTACGAGGCTGCCACTCGAGAACCTTTCTTCCCTACCGGTTGTCGATTCTTCGAGCTATATGTCCGGCCCACTGCCACTTCAGCTTACTAATCCGTTGGGCTATGTCGGTTACTCTGGTTCTATTGCGGATATCCTCATTCCTAAGTTTACCACGCAAAGAAACTCCGAGCATAGCGAGTGAGTGACCTTGAGCTTCCTCATACGGCCAGCAGTGAAGGACCACGTCTCAGTTCCGTAAGACATCACTGGCAACACGCACTGGATGTACAATTTCGTTTTAAGGTTTTGAGGTATGTCTGACGAGAAGATGTGTCGTAACTTCCCGAACGCTGTCCAGCCGAGTTGAATCCGTCCTCTTAATTGACCTCTCGGTCGAAGTTGGACTTACCTAGTCGGACTATTTGTCCCAGGTAAACATACTCGTCAACAACTTCGAGCTAAGTGCTCCCAACAATTACCGGCATAGGTGTGATAACATAATCTTTGTTTTGTCCATGTTCATCTTAAGACCTATCCGTTGGGAGACACCATTGAGGTCATTGAGCATAGTGCTTAGGTCCTCCAGCGATTCTGCCATAAGGACTATATCGTCGGCAAATCGAAGGTGAGTGATGTACTCGCCATTGATGTTAATACGGTATCCTTTCCAGTCCAGAAGCTTGAAAACGTCTTCCAATGCAGCGATGAAGAGTTTCGGGGATATAACATCACCCTGTCTTACACCTCTCTGCAATTGGATAGGTTTCGTACTCTAGTTTTGTACTCGGATAGTCATTGTAGCTCTACTGTACAAACACTTCAGTACTTCGATATACTGACAGTCAACATGGCACCGCTGAAAGGGCTGCAGCACCGCCCAAATTTCGACGGAATCAAAGTCTTTCTCATAGTCCACATACGCCAGACATAGTGGCAAATTGTACTCTTCGCCCTTCTGTACAATTTGCCGTAGGGTATGTATGTAGTCTATGGTGCTAAAGCCCTTTCGGAAACCGGCTTGTTCGGGAGGCTGGAAGTCGTCAAGTCTGCGCGCGAGACGATTCGTAATGACTCTCGAAAACAGCACGTAGACGCGGCTCAGAAGGGAAATCGGTCTGTAGTTCTTCAAGAGAGCGTTGTCACCTTTCTTGAAGAACAAGACTACCGCACTTCTGGTCCACGCCTCCGGTGTAATGCCACCATGGAGGACGGAATTAAAGAGCTTCTGCAGGACTTCAAGTACCAGTTTTCCACCCGCTTTCAGAAGCTCCACTGTAATTCCATCCTTGCCTGGGGCCTTGCCGTTTTTAAGGTGCTGGGGAGCCATTCTAATCTCGCTCAGACTGACGTCCGGGACATCTTTGGAATAGTGTCGGATAAGACTCGCTCTTGGATCGTTACTTACACTTGCGTGTGGCTCCAACGATGACGTGTACAGCTGCCCATAGAACCTCTCAATCTCACTCAAAATCTCAGGTGCCCCGGAAACGATGCTGCCACATTCAGTCTTCAGCTTTGACAGTTGGCTCTTTCTGCCAGACAGATCTCTGACAAAGACTTTCTTCTGCGGCGGGTCTTGCAGAACTTAGCTCCGACCGCATGGACAGTTTCCACGAGCTTGTCATTCATATCGTCCACTTCATTGCAGTCTTCTAGGCACTGAAAACGGTTTTGTAACTCGAGTTGAAAGATTTCGGGACTTTGGATTAGAGCACGAGGAGGACGGAGCGTTGACTTCATCAGACGAGACCTCTCCAACTTAACATTTAGGTTCAGTGTGCCTATAACCATTCGGTGATCGCTGCCGGTTTTCACCCTCGCGATCACTGAGAAATCACTGAACAGTTGTCGTCTGGTCGTCATATTGAAGTCAATCTCATTTTTGTCGAACCGTCGGGGCTCGACCAGGTCCACTTCCTGTGGGGCCGCTTCTTGAAGAAAGAAATCATCATAAAGAGTCCCTCTTTCTCCATGAAGTCGGCCAGCTGCTGGCCCCTTGGGTTCCGTTGCCCTATTCCAAATTTCCCTACTTTCAGCTCACCGTTCTCTCTTGTGCCTAGTTTTGCATTGAAGTCTCCCATTAACACCGTATATTGGGTTTTGGAGGAATGCATGGCTCTAGAGATATCCTAATACATTTCCTCCACCTCCTCATCGGGGTGTGCCGAGGTTGGTGCGTAAACCTGTATGACCTTTAGCGAATACCGTTTGGTGATTCTGACGGTGAAACGGACTCTAAAAGTTTGAAATATAAAGTACTGAAAATTGGCGTAAATAGAACAAACAAATTGAATATATAAATAATATTCAGATCAACAATAATTTAAAATCAAGAGCAATTTAGTACTTAACTAATCAAAAACACTAGGTGCCAATCTAATTCAATGCCCGATTAAATAGGACGTTACATAACAGACATCGGGCACTTGCGGGGAAAGAACTCCTTGGTATCCGTAATACGCAGTTAATAAATATGCATTTGGTTCATTAGTCGTATTCCTTTACTTGAAACAAGAAAAACAAACTAGAGACAATGGTGAATATTTTAAAGGAAAGGGCAACGTTGGTATGCAAATGTACTCGTAGCAGTTACATTCGCATAAATAAAATTATTTAGTGTATCGGACGTTCTTTGTACACTAAAACTAAGATTACTAAAGTAAATGACGAGATATTCGTATTTATAAAATAATCCTTTTGTTTTCGATGAGTATGGCATGTTGTTCGCCCTTTGGCTTTTATTATTTGACCATAAAAGGATATCTTAAACATTATTTAACATTTGGTCTAATATATTTTGAAATATATTACTATTTGCAATACATAAATATACCTAAAATTGGCAGAATTCAATGTACTATCGGATTAAATAAAGGTACGATTTAACTATGTATGAAATCATTAAATACAGCAGATTTAATATTATTATTAAAATAAATTGCTAGTTGAGCTGCGATTGTATCTATTATAAACGCAATAACTTTAACAGATAAATCAGCGGTTTTCTTAATATCAATAGTTTTGAACATCAATAGTTTTTAACGACTTCCACTTACGAGGGGATCTCGTTGCGGTTCAAGCTACAGATTGTGTTTCAAGCCGCGATATACTTGATACAAACCTAGGCAAGTGGAGCCGACAAATAATTGTGATAGGTTCGGATAACTGTTCTTGTGCTATTTATGTATATCAAACGCTTCTTCGATACAGCGTGTATCGGTGTATCCTTTTTTAAAAAAAATAGAAAAAAGTACAATATTGTAATTATTACAATCACCCAGGACGCCCAAAAAGTATTTGTCAATTTTTTTTTAATTTTCATATACAATATTATACAGTATACGTATATGTATTGGCTTAAGGTGAGGTGAGAATTACAAGAGGGGAAGTAGATGGAATGCCTAATTACTAGTGTAAAGAGTCTCCGGTTTTTAACACTCACCATCATCTATACATATAATAAAAATGTAAATTGCAGATGTCTGCGCATTTCATATTTTTGTAACAGAAGTTATTAAGAGGGACTAAAAATAAGTAATTAAATACATTTATATCAGTTTTAGAATTGTCTGTCTGTCTGTCTATCTGTCCGTCTATCTGTTTGTTTGTTAATGTATCACGAATAAAATACTGATTTATATCAACAGAATTGTTAAAAAAATCATAAAGCATATCTTTTTGCTAAATTTAGTCTTTGTTTTATTAAAGTCGGTTAATTCTATCAAAAGGTATGATCAATATTCTGAAGTATGAGTACGAAGTATAGGTACGAATTTATCCAATGGTAGCGTTGAGTTATCAAGTGTATTTTTAATGTTATATCATAAATCGTAATTAAATTATGTATAATAATGTTCTATAGTATATATAAACAAAAATAATACGGAATAACGTAATAAATATTTATAAAAATATATAAACCCTAACATCTTAGTTAAAAAAGCACGATAGTTAAACAGTGTTATCGATATATTGTGTTGTGCAAATAATACAAAAAGGCAGAATGTGTTTTTCTTTCCTGTAGATGTGTAGATTCATAATTGTAGCCAAGTGCCGATCTTTATATTAGTCATAGGTGGAATAACTTAGATACAAAAGTAAACATTATTATGTATTTTCCAAAATATGTTAAACATAAAAACGTATACGTAACGCAAATATGTGACCCCTTGTAGTCAAAACGTAAGATATTCTTCTTCAAATGAAAAGTAACCTAACAGCTTTTAAAATTCGTCTCAGATCTGGGCACTGGCATTTTCATATTTCTACGAGGGTTATATATAATTTTTTTTGGAACTGTTAAGAATTCATCGCGTTACCTACTGCATGTTGAAAAACTCATTTATTTATTAAATCTATACAAATAAATAAAATTTAAGTGTCGTTTCGCTAAATGCATATGAAAGAATATTTAGTACTTATAACAAAAAAAAGCAATTTCAATTTTTTTGTCTATTTGCCTGCCTGTCGGTCGGGCTCTCTATCTGTTTGTTTCATGTTGCTGATCTCCAAAATGGCTGGACCGATTTTGACGGCACTTTTACTGGTAGATAACTAATATTATAAGGAGTAACTTAAGCTACTTTTATTTTAGATAACCAATAACGGTTTCGCGCAAAGAAATCAAATCCATGAAATCCAACCGTAATAAATTACACGCGGACGGAGTCACGGGGAACAGCTAGTACGAAATAATGCTAATTCGCACTGATATGATCCTTCTTTGGTCGCGCCAACCTATTCGTGCTGCAGCCATAATGAACTACAGCGTGACTCTACTTAGTATACTTGCTGACACGACAAAACAATAATCATGGCCTTCAATTCGAATTTTGTCACGGCGGTCAATTGTAATGAAGTCTGATAAGACGACAATCCAACAAGACCGTAGAGACATCACTCGCATGGCCAATGTCTGTTCGTGCTTCCCAAAGCACGGGGGTGAAAACTGGACCAAATGGTCAGCAGTCGCACTTAACCAACAATGCTGTCAACAAAATGATAGTAGTTTTTAAGACTTTTGTTACGTGTAGCAGCCAGGCTAATCAACCCTAAACCGTTTAATAAATAAATTAATAAGGTTACCCTGCTGCTACCATAACGCAAAAGGTGAAGATCTGAAGAAAACATTTATTTCCTAATTACCCCCGGCTACCGAGATACTGCGGGCTGCATATCAATGCGAGATAATATGACGTATATATTTAACGTTCTATATAGAAACAAGAAGCAGCCACAAATATCATCAGCGCCGCACCGTCTTCACACGCCGGCGATCTTCAAGCATCCGTCGACCATTTTCGAGCCGTTTCTTCAACGCCGCAGCTTGCTTCTTCTTGCTGTTCCGGAGTTGTGTCCCTCGCCGCCGCCGCTCGCCGATTACGCGCGCGCTATTTTCTGTGATGTTAGCGCTGTTAACCTATGCGGTTCTTACAGCTTCATCGGACGCAGGGGTCGGACTGCACCTCTTTTATAGCCCCGTACAGCAACGCAGCCACGAGAAGCTATCGACGAGTCTTACGCCGGCAAACGGAGCGTGACATACATATAACAGTTATACATAATATTTTATTGATTAATGTTTATTGGTCAAAATGTATGTATTATAATTGACTAATTAAATAAAATATTTTTCTATTGGTAAATTAAGGATGTAGCCGGGCGTATAAATATAAGCAGGGTTAGCTGGATAAAATACACCATTCGCCTGCAAATAGTAAGGCATATAAAGAAATAGTTTCATCTCTCCGCCACTAGACCACTCGGAGTCTGTTAATAGTGGACCCCATACGCCACTATTACATACGTAAACAAAAAAAAAAATATTTTACATTAATTTTCCCAACCAACTTTACAAACAAGCAATGCCTTGTAAGTGATATTATTACACGGTTCTAAAAGCAAAACTTGTCAGAGGAAGCTAAAATAAAGAACGCTCCGATATGTGTGTCTAGTGTACAAACAAATTGAGTGTTGTCGTGAAGTAAAGCACGCCAATGTCGTTGTGCTTTGATGTTAAAGACAATAACCGCGTATTGCGATGAATTTAGCATGGAGGAACGAGAAACCGTGTCCTGAGGTATCCTAGTACGTTATGTCGAGGCAAAAAATTATGTTTCACGTTAACGGAAACAACGATCAAAACAAATAAATATAATTTATGAGCATTCTTTTTCTATTGGGATAAGTAACAGGCAGTCAGATAGAATATCTTGAACAAAGTAAATTTTTCTTCAAGCAATGCCCGGAGGGTTGAGAGGCACTTTTTGAAACTATCTGTTTTAAGCGTGGTCATTAAATTTTTTTAAAGTTTAGGTAATTTGAGATGGAGAAAGTGATAAATGACTATTAATATTACTACTTGTTTGCGCCAAATGCTTATTCTTAAAAACAACACTAGGGGGCGCTCGGCGCGGTGCATTCCTAAACTGCATGACGTGTAGACAGTAACGCGACCTTTTGCCGAGGCGCCGCGCGCCACGCAATGCAGTGCAGTTACTAGAACAGCGTGGTCGCGTACCGTATAACCTCTAATAGTGTCGTTTTTTGTTAGCAAGTTTATGCAACGACGAGGAGTTTTGTTGAGTCTAGAAAAATAGATTGTCTGCGCGGACGCCGGGTCGGTTAATTATTTTGGAATGATTGCATATATAAGTGCATTAGACAATATTTATTTTGCTGGTGTTGCATTATAATATAGTACGGAGACAATTTTCCTTTGTCGATAAGAACGCTAACTTTGTGATACGAATTAAGATCGCGTTCGTATTAGATTATAGATTTGTGCTAAGTGAATCTGGGACATTGAACTTTGACCGACCGTTCTTAAGAAGGTTTCAATTGGTGACGCCCGCTGGAGTGATACCACATCGTGGGGCAGCATCGGACCAGGCCGCTGCCCGATCACCTCGGTTAAGTCAGGTTACACATACACACCTTCTAACACACACCACAAGGCTCGGTCAGGCGGTAGGTAGGTGCATGTACACCTACCTACCGCCTGACCGAGCCTTGTGGTCAGTCTTCGCTTCGGAACCAGGTAAGTCCTATTTATTTACCTAGCCCTTATATATTAATTATCCATAGGCTATTTGAGCCCCCCTCCCCCTTTGGTTGCCCGGCGAATCTGCAGCTGATGGGCCCCTGTACGGTCGACCTTTGTCTGGGCAACTAGGGGCGTGTACACTACTACTACTACTAGTAGGTACACACCTGATCTGATTCATGTAACAAACTTCTATTTAAAATTCAAATGTAATTTTTTGTATGTATGTTACGTGACATCGTGGCCAATTGAGACCCGATATTGAAGTTTATTTTTTATTAAATAGGTTACACTTCAGGGAAAAATTCCAACTCTATGTATGAGTAGCAAAGAAATACCTTTATTTATTTCTTTGAAGTCAACTTTTACTTTTGTAAAAAGTTATAATTATTCTTTTTTAGACAAAACCATGTCATCTGGAGTATTGTTTAAAAGCTTGATTATGGTGATGATGATGATGTGAATGGTAAACTTTTCTTATATAACCGCGGACTGTTTTGGCTTATTTTCTTAATGCTAGTAATATTTTAATCTCCTAACATGCCGTAATATTCCCATTAACAACACCATTTAAGTTTGAAATGTTGGTGTTAGAGAGTGGTTCATGACAGTAGACAAATATCGGACTCGAACTCAGAACATTCATGTCCACGATTCATACACGTAACCGTACCGGCTACTGTCACTCTTACTTTGGGTGATAAAGAATTTGGGCTCATAAAAAAAGAACAAATATATGTAAAGGTTTTACTATAAATCTATAAAATCAATTGGGTGTAGGAGGAACATATACAGACAGATACGGCAATTATTTTTCCAAATTTAAACATTTAATGCACGTGGTGCATCTTGCTAACTCGAAGTTGAGACTTTGACAATAAACTGATGTTAGAAAACTATCCAGTAGTACCGAACTCATATTTTACAAACTGATAATGGGAAACAGCGCTATCAATGCAGGCTGAGTATGTCCCAATTATAAAATATTAAGCAAGTTCATATAATCAAGACATTTTTTTTCAAAGTTTAATTACATTTCATTATTATATATATCTGATATTTTGTTCGATACCTTGTTGCCTTCTTGTAGGTAGTGATATAATCCCGTTGCTGTAGAAATCTTGGGATTTTTGTTTAAAAAAATGCGACAGGTAGTTTTGACAGTCCCATCTTGATGTTAATCTGAGAGATTATCAATGTGAGGAGAGAAAGAGGTTCTTTCCTCACATTGATAATTTCTAGTATAGCTTCAAAATAACCCTCCTTTTGGATTTGCCGTAGTCAGGCGATTATAAGTATAGGTCTGAAAAACAAAACCCATATTTTGAAGAAGATTGCTTGTATATATTTTTGTTTTTTGTTAAATTATAGATAACCAAACAAGGAGATGTATATCTTATGTCTGTACGTCATCCCTCACCAAGCTCACGTATTAATATATTATTATAATGTAACGTGTAATTGTATGGATATAATTTTTTCTTGTTTTTTTGTCACAATATAAATATTCTAAACGGTTTATAGACAAATTCCCAATATGTGTAAAATATTACGATAACACCAAAACAGGCGAAAATCTGAAGGTGCAAGGTCAGGACTATATGGTTGATGCATTAACACTTCCCAACCTAGCTCTCTCAAGTATTGCTGAGTGGCCTAAGATGTGTGTGGTCTGGCGTTATCGTAATGAAAGGCCACTACTTTTCTGTTGATCAATTCTGGCCGTTTTGCTCAATTTCTTGTTGGAGTTTCATTAGTAGTTGGTAGTGGAAATAAGAATCGATGGTTTTGCTCGGCAATGGAAGCTCATAATAAATTATTCCCACCCAATCCCACCATAACTACACACAGCATGACCTTATTGCGTATTAATCCAGGTTTTGGTACAGTCTTTGGAGCTTGACTACCCTTTGATCATGATTCCTTTCGCACGTTCTTGTCGTAGGTAATCCACTTTTCATCACAAGAGATATATTTTTTTTAAATGCTTCGGTTTCATTACGTTTCAATAGAGAATCGCAAATGATCACACTATTCATTTATTCTTTGTATACTAGAGCACATTCTTCCGTCAATTTCCCACATTATAAAATTTTCACTTGATTCAGGTCAGTACCTTAATCCTTGGCAAAGGGCTTTTATAATGTCTCTAATAAAATTTCCAATTCTCCCCCATTCTCCTCAATCATTTTAAATTTTTAAACATTTTAAATTAAAATTTAGAATACTGTGTTTACAAGCAAATTTCTAAATTTATTTCCAAACATAACCTACTGAGTAAATATCAGTCTGGGTTTCGCACTGGTCATAGTACCAGTACTGCTTTAATTAACGTCAAGGAAGATATTTGACAAGTTATGGAAGAAAAAAAATAACAGTACTGGTACTAGTTGATTTCTGCAATGCTTTCAACACAGTTGATCATAAAATAATTCTTTCCATATTATCTCATCTAAATTTTGGCCCTACAGCATTGGAATTGTTTGCATCTTATCTTCGTCTTCGCGGTCGACAGTAGTCAGTCTGTGTGGGGCAAATGACCTCAGTTAGGCTGATGTAGAAGCTGGTGTGCCGCAAGGCGGTATTCTTTCTCCTATTTTTTTTATAAACCTTTTATAACCTCCATCTTCAATTGCCCGTACCATCTGTATGCCGATTACCTTCAGATAATTAAAAAAATAAATACTACTCATAATGGATTGTATGTCAATACTTTGAAATGCCAATAGCTAATATTAATTTTGCAGACTTACCTCCTATTTATCACAATAGAATTACAATATCGTTCAGTAAGTCTGAAAAATATTTTGCCTCACATTAACAGCACGCTTAATTGAAGAATTCAGGTTTCTGAAGTGAGACGTTAATTATTATTATTTATTCATTATTCAGGTAATTACACCCACTTTGTTAGTACACTTAAAACTAGGGGTTAGTAAATTTACAGAATACAAATTATTATATATTATCATTTGTTGTTAAACATATTGGGCCTGGAACCCATATGCACTGTATTCCAGTGCCTCATCATAGGGCAATCTTGCCTTCCATATATGGAAGCTAGGAGGCTGTTAGTGCTGTCTCGCACGCGACGCATCAGGGAGGCTATTCAAAGTTAAGTCATTGCCATGTTACGTACACTGTTTTTCTCCCCACAAAATCTAAGTTCATGCTTGTCCAATCGCTCATATTACCCATAATTGATTATGCTGATGTGTGCTACCCGGACCTGTCCCAGGGTCTTCTGAATAAGCTGGAACGCCTTCTTAAAAACTGTTTAAGATTTACTTTCGGGCTTCGTAAGTATGACCATATTTCGCAATATAGATCTAAGCTTAATTGCTTTACAATCCGATAGAGGCGTATTTCCAGAATATGACTTGTTCTTTTTTCCATATTAAGTGATCTATTTTCACCTTCTTATCTTAAGAGTAAATTTCACTATCTCTTCTCATCTCATGATAGGGTTCTACGTTCTTCTTCTAACAACAAAATATGTATTCCAGTTCACTTCACCGAGTTTTATGGTAACTCCTTTACAGTTGAGGCTATACGCCTTTGGAACTCCTTGCTCGATGACATCAGAAATCTCCCAATACGTTTGCTTATAAAAAGTTGGTGCGTAATCATCTATAAAAGACAACAATTTTTACATGAATCATCCATGTCATTTATATTGCTAGACGTATATATTCATAGTTATTCATATGTACTATTTATATATGTATGTTGATATGTATATATGTGTATTTATGTATGTATGTATGTATATATCCCTATCCTATAAAAATGGATGTATGTAGTTGTATATATGTATAGGTAGGAGATATTTTTATAGTTTATTTATTGTATAAATTGGTGTAAATATATATATAACGTAGTTAATTATCGTTTTAATATTGTTTTTATTCTATATTGCTACACCTACATCAAATTCTCACCACTCCATGGATTGACTGGTAGAAAATGCCTCAAGGAATTAGGTTCGCCCTTTGTATTCCTTTAAATAGGAATGCAATAAAGAATAAATAAATAAATAAAAATTCATTAGGTTTTTTCCGATTCCCGTCACTCACCATGGAAAACAGTTGTATAATTAAATGTAGAACAAAATATATTTGTAAACGGTTTTTTTTTAAGTCTCGGTGGGGGTTATTAATGGTTGTTCCCGAATGCAGCGATAAATTAAATTTAAAAATGAATTTTAATTAGTATTTAGTACTATTAGGTAAATCAAGTAATACAGACCTATTGGCGCTATATTTTTTTGGTACATTCTTGATTAAAAAAACATATAGAAAAGGGGACAAGTCAGCATACGGCTCACCTGATGGTAAGTGTCGACTACCGCCCATGAACAATCGCAACACCACTGGAATTGTATGTGCGTTGCCAGCCTTTTTAAAAGGAGTAAGCTCGTTTTTGGAAGGCCTTCAATTCGTTTCGGTCCCGGAAAATCGCTGGTGGTAAACGATTTCACAAAATAGTCGTGCGAGGAAAAAATCCTAGTAAATCGTACAGTAGTGGGCCGTCAATCATCTAGATGATGAGGATGGTAATGTAAATTTTGTCGAGTTATTAAATAAATATTTTATTCATTAGCATGTAAAAAGTCATTTGAGCATCAAAGCTGGCATTCCTTTAAGATGGTTTATTATTATATGTAGGAGGCAGATTGACTGAAAGATTGATAATGCAGTACCAGACTCATCACACTTTACTCCTACTTATCACAGGTCTGGATTTAGAATTACACGTACTCAACAGATTTTTACAATCGAATTTAATATTCACGAATGACGACGCATGCCGTCACGTTTCTTTAAATTACATGATTCTGAGGGTTACCTTATTTCTTTGAAAGAAAATCTACTGAACTTTTATTTTATATAAGGAGTCAAAACCGTAATTCTACGGTAAGTAAGGGCCCTTTTGTGAAACGAGTAATTGGAGCTGTTTTAAAGCCTTCAGTAATGGTTATCACTGCCGGAAACAGTATAAGGGAAGCAATGGTCCTACGGGTATTTAAAACATTTGAAAATAAAATTATGTGCTGACCGCAAATGATGGCGGCCAGAAAGCCTTTAACTACGGGCGACTTTAATATTAAGTAATTAAAAAAATAGTATTTTTACTGTAAATATTGTTATTAGCATTATTTTAGGTAAATTTTGTCACATAGGTAGTAGATCAACAATTATGGTAGTAAAACAATAATTTATGAGTGTACCCTGACTTTAGCCAGCGTGACCTCCAATAAATGACGATATTTGTATAATATAAGAGTTTAAAAAACTTAAACAGCACGCATTGATCATGAACTAACTGATAATTATTTTATTTTATCCTGGTGATCCTGAACAGGTTATTAGGATAAAGTTATTAAATTATTGTTTTGTTATTACTCCTTGATACGAGTGCAAAGGACAATGTTCAAACTCGCCCAAGAACCAACATATATTTGACAATTACCAAAATTTTTATCTTTAATTATGCATTAGATAACATTCATTAGATAGAAACGGACACTTCTGATTTGTGAAATCAAAATAAAAAGGACTTTTTCGATTTTGAACTTTGTACCTATTTTTTAATACTATTGCGCTGCGCTTATGGCCTCCTATGATTTGGCCAATCGCACAATACCTTCACTCACATATTTCAAAAGTTGTCATAAACTCAAATTTATTATGAAAACGTTTATATTTTAAAATATATCTCAGATTAATTATATGCCAAAACGATCTGGGGTACAGTGAAATCATCTATTTTCATTTAAAATAACAATACTATTGTCATCTCATTGGCTAATCAGCATTGTGCCACGCAAAAAAAAGTCAATAACGTTGACAAATGACAACAAGTCAAAATAGATAGACATCAGACGTGCTATTGTTTTGGTTTCGTTTGAAAAAATACATTTCTGTAAATGTTTTAGGAATCTAAGTGCACTCTGTAGTTTGTTTGTTATGCTACAAGTTTATATAAATTACGAACAACGGCTTGAACAACGGATATCGATACTCTTCTTTAGTGACCTATCTGGCTTGAATCAGGAACTTTAACCAAATGACACTGTATAATATGCTGTTTTTATTTGGTATGAATAAAATAAATACCTAATCACAACCCGAGTTTTAGTTACCGTATAAATGTTAGGCTAAGACTGAATTGCTTACACTGGCAATAACATAGTAATGTTTCATAAACATAAAACATAACCTCAAAATCTCTATGACAACTGCAAATATCTATGATTTAAGAAGTGTCCGTCAGGATTTATTGTTCTTACATACAATAATGTGTAATTTCGGACTTAAAAAGGTATTTTTTTCACTGTTGGTTCTTAGGCGAACATTGTATGGATGCAAAACAATGTCCTTTTCAAATCAATTTACCGTCTACAAATTGGTCAAAATTGCATTAAAAGATTCAGTTACATCGATAGATAGATAGTAAATAGATAAATACACGCGCAACTAATGGATACCATACACGATCCAGTTTACCATCAAGTTTGCAGCGCGCTTGAAGCGGCATCCGATAAACTTGACGGTGTATGGCTATCAGTGTGCATGACAAGTCTACTTGAAGCAAAAATTGTATTTCAATTCTGTCGAGTTGATCAAACTTGCAGCTTCATGTGAGCTTGATTGTTGTATGAGCGGTCAAGTAAGCATGACGTTAGTCAGAGCAATTAGTGAGAGACGCCATGGTTTCAATTGGCGCAGCATCATGCCAACTTGACGGCAAAGTTGAACGTGAGTGGTCTATATGGTTGTACTGCAAACTGGACCGCGCGCTGCAAACATGATGGTAAACTGGATCGTGTATGGCATCCATAATAAAAGCGTGTTAAAATTATATATATAAAAATTATGTGTATATATTATACTAAAGAGATGGTGATTTACCTTTTCGTATATTCTCGATGTAAAATATACAGATGACAGGGAGAGCAAGCGCCAAACGTGAAACATGGTCAATTCAAGCGTAGCGATTATATTACACTGGGGGAGGTCCATGACCAGCTTTGTAAAGAACTAATACAGAAGAAATAAACATTTCGATAACTTTCGATGTAGATGGGCTGGTGCTGCAAAATGCTACCTGGTAACATTGGACTCAGTGGAGAGACGTGCTAAGAGGCTCATTGATAACCTTGATTTGGTTGAAACCAACCTTTTTAACCTCGAGCACAGGCGCAGAGTAGCCAGTCTCTCGGTATTCTATAGGATGCATTTCGGTGAGTGTGCGCAGGAACACGCTTTAATTCTTCCCTCTCCATTCCATCATCGGACAACCAGGCGGTCGGCCGGTATTCATTCCTTTGTTGTCGATATTGCACGCATTTGAACCAAACGGTTTGCTTCGTCTTTTGTAATGCGTACAGCAAAGGAGTGGAATAATTTGCCGGCGTCTATTTTTCCGTCTGAATACAATCTGGGTGTCTTCAAGGCAGGAGTGAATAGGCTTTTGGGATTGTGGCCAAGCACTGGCTTATAATAAGTAAAAAAAAAAAGATTTTATCCAATCTGGCGAGAAATTAAAATTGTTGTGTCTTCTTGGAGGCGATCAGCCGACTAAAACCTGGGCTCATTCGCGGTCTCGCGTGCAATTTACGAGTACATACATGTAACGCCAACAGCTGTTCGCTATCGGATCGGAATTCGTGTTTCGTCACAGATTTTAAAAGTGGCCGATTTGATTAGCGTTCACAATCATACATATTAAAGTAAATAGAACTGATAGTTTAACTGGCCGATTACTTAAGCCTCCATGCGCACCCGCCTTACCCGCGCAAAATTTAAGTACGTACATCTGTCAAAATCTGAAGACTAGCTTAGGAATTGCACAGATATAAAATCTCATACAATTATACATACACATATTATAAACATAATATATTTCCTTCCTTTTTAGGTCTAAGTATTACTTGGAATGTTACCAACTTTATGAGGTAATAATTTGTTTACGTCTAGACTAGTTTATGAGACTCATATATGGCACACGTTTCTCTTTTATATATTAGTAACGTTTCTTATCAAAAGGTATTGGAATATATGAATATACCATAAATATATGTATAAACTAAGTAGGGGTTTAAAAATTATTACAGAATAGAATATAATAGGATCATTTTTATTCAATATAGATTACAAGAATACTTTTTGAAAGTCACTTACGCTGTACCTCTGGTTGGGAAAAATCATCTATCCTATGAAGAACCAGCAAGAAACCCAGTGGGACATTTTATACATGTAGTATAAAAATATTTAAAAACAGAACGGTAGCGATCACCTCATTCCCAGAAGTTATTTTCAATCGGTCAAAAGGTTAAATTCAAGTATAATAAACCCTTACTTAACAACTTTTGTTTAAAAATTTTTTACCTTTAGATAGATAAGGTCTCCATATTTTCTGGCACTTTGTTGCAAAAGCGTATACATTGCTCCGTGAAGAAATTACCGACTCTTTGGAGTCTAGTAACTGTATAACTAACGTGTGCTTGTTCCTAGTATTTATAGAATGTACATCATTATTTTTAATAAAACTATTTATGATAATAGGTATCTATGATTATTATATAATACCTATTGGTATTACCCATGATAACTATTTATGACCGTATAATATCATCATCGTAATCATTATCATCAATCATTAGAGTCCCTAGCAAGTTTTAATTTGATTTAAGGGAGTCTCCTTTAAGTAATGCCACAAAACACGGGCTCTGCAAATCCTGCATGCACAAAATGTGTGTTAACAGGTCATCACTCCATCTAGTAGGGCCGTCTTACCATCCGCATGCCGTTTCAAGCTGGCACTCGAAAACCTGCCTTCACCTAAAATTGTCGGTACTTCGAGCTATATGACCGACCCATTGCCACCGACTTACTAGGATATGTCGTTTATTCTGGTTTTACTGCGGATATATTTATTTCGGATTCTATCACGCAAACTCTGAGCATACCTTTCCGTAGTGATGAAACTGAGACATATTTCTTTGCTTCTCTTCGTATGACTATGTAATATTTAGTTATACAGGGTTATTTTTAAGAGTAACCAAATTTTTGTACTGAAGATCAAATAAATATAAGATAGTAGACAACCGAGCCGGTTCGAAGATGGGAACAGACTACCGTGGCCGAACTGATACACTGCGATACTCACTGATCCTTAAGGCTAAGTCAACATTATTAAGAGGCAGTGCAGCAATAAGGCTAACAAATACAGGGTATAACAGACCGTTGTCGTTTTTTGCGCCCAAGTCAAAGGACTTCGCGAATTGCCCCGATACATTTATTTTTAATTTTATAAAATATTAACAGTTTAACGTAACGGATGTCCGACAGTTTCGATTCCGAATAAAGACATTCGAAACATTCGTAGTACGTACTCAATAAACGCCAGAACAATACCAATATATTCAGAACATTAACTTTCTAATTTCCCGAATTCGATACAAAACAGAAAAAAAAGGATAGAAATTAATTTTTTTTGTACATTATGCAGATGAAATCGTTCTGTATATGAACAAACGTGGTATCGTGTGTTGGGGGCTTTTCGACGTTTTGATGTACACAAAAACATGAATTAATATTTAACGTCTCCATACAGTTTACATTATCCGTCATTTAAACAAAGCATAATTCAATATAAAAATAAAATATAAGTCTTGGGCTTAAACTATAGTATACGAAATGTCCTTCATACGATAGAAGTCCTAACAGTTTTCACGAAATTGACATTATCAGTCAAATTCCATACATTATATTTTAGTTCGCATATTTCTACGAGACTTCTTTCGTGAAAAAGATTAAAGCCTGAGCCTGAGACTAAATATAAACTAAGTACTTTAGGTAATAATGTCGAATAATTCTCAGTATTTAACGCGAACACTACATAATGAATAAAACTAATTTTACGGATTATTAGTGTTTAATATAACTTATTTTCTATTTTCGTGAAATTTAATATAGTTATAGTAGTAATAGTTTAAGTTGAATTTAATACGATACAATTTTTAAAAGCAGTAATATTTAACGTGTTTACTATCCCGTTACTATAGTCTGTTAACTTCTATCGCGAAAATCTTTCTTAATATATTATATGTGATATCTTAAAAAAAAAGAGCGGCTCGATGTCATAGTGGTTCGATTTCCGCACGAAAAATTATAAGTATATTCTACAAAAAGAATTGCTGAACGTTTAGTTGCTTTCATTCAATGCAATTATTGCAATTTAGTTATGTAAAATATATTAATATGGGCGTAAGGCTTAAAAAACAATGAACAGCCTGTTTTGATAGAATATTCATCATTATCATTTCAGTCTATTAAAAGTTCACCGCTAAACATAGGCCTCCTCTATAGATGGCTTCATAGAGGCTGAAAATTTCTATTATTTTGAGTTGTTATCAGTTTATCTCCTCTATCATTTCCCTGTATAATATGGGAGATTCACTTACGCCGCCACTACAGTGCGAACATAATAAGTTTAATACAATTTTTACATTGATAAACTTCATACTGCATTTTATAATCAATACGGTCAGATAATTCTTTAATGGAGTTTTACAACAGCATAAGTTTTATATCTTTACTACTTATATTTAACTGTTTTATAAGGCATCATATATAGAACTTAGTAAGATATATAATTTTATTTTACTGCAAAATATAACAAAATATTCTGTAAATATACGCAACGTGTTAAATTGGGAAGCTAAAGTTTTGCTAAAGTCTAAGTGCCTACTTTTTTTAACCTGATGGAGCGTAAAATGCTCTAAGCCAGCTGAATTTTACCGCGAAGCTCTCACTGAGCTATTTTATTTGAAACGTTTTAAAATTAGCTTTCACTTCTTGTGGTATTTTATTCTTAGGTTCAAGTAAAAGATTTGAAGTATCCACATTATCCAAAATATTTTGAATGGTTTAATGTTGAATTTTGTTTGAGTAGGGATTTAATATTAGTGAAATAATAACTTTATAATAGACATTTAAATGTTGATAAGCAAGATAAATAATTAATCTTTATTAATAATACTCAATAGCGCATTGGCTTAGCGTTTAGTTGCAGAAATTCGGGCCGCGTGTTTAATGTCCGCACGAATTAAGCATTTGTATTCATTGCTTGGTGGAAGGACTCTTTTCTAACTAGTAGTGCATCTAGATACCTACCGTCTTACCTATTTCTGTCGCCAATTAGTAGTGCAGCAGCTGTGCTGTTTGGGTTCAGCTCAGCAGTGTTCTGTTGTGAAGGGTAGGGAGCCAGTATAATTACAGAGCTTTTACATAATTATTTATTAAACGTGCAGGTTTCATCACGATGATATACTTCACAAATTTCAAGAACATGTAAATCCACAAACAAGCCAAGGAGCAGCATGGCCGCCTCATTGCTGAGTCCGATTATGGAACTTATATTTTTCTTTTTAACGTCATAAGGTTTTTCCAGAAAGAGCCACGCTGCAGTTGTATTAAGGGTGTAGTAAAATTGAGATGTCTGTCTCGACTGAGAAATAAACTAAAATTGAAGCTTATTGTTGAAGTCAGCTTTGGTCCCTAAAAAATGGCGACTACTTATACCCGTCTAAGCACGGGCCTATTCTCATCACCTCCTTGTTCTTCAAAATAATGGAATCAATTATAAACTGCCAGCTCATGCGGTACGTAGAAGATCACCAGCTGATTAGTGACCCGCAATACGGTTATCGTTGCAGCAGCAGGCACACCGTCTGCAACTTTACAAGGCACATGTTCGGTCACACATGGAATACTGTTCACATCTCTGGGTTGTGGCTCTCACGGTGGCCTAAACTTTTATATATAATAATTTAGCTCGAAATTTTAACCCTACAGACCGGAACTCAGCGGTGCAAACACGGACTCCAAGGCAGATATTGTGTTCCAAGACGTAGACAGATTTTATACCTTGTTTTAAGACAAGCTTCAGTTACAAGCAGGCAAATATGTTATGTAATGATACTCAAATGTTAAGTAATGATACTTAAATATTAAGTAATGATACTCAAATTGCTTGCTAAATTTATACCTTCCACTGTGTTAAACTTAAAGTAAAAGTTACAGCCTATATACGTCCCTCTGGTGGGCACAGGCCTCCCCTCATTTTGGAGAGGGTTTTAGGACAAGGAAATGTCCACCACGCTGCCCCAATGCGCATTGGCGAACTTATATGTCTTCGAATTTTTTTTTCTTATTTCTTAGACATGCAGGTTTGCTTACGATGTTTTTCAACACCACCGAGCACGTGGTAAATCACCGACGTTTAATTGAATCGTGCAATAGACGAGACTTTGAATTACGATGAATTATGTGGCTAATGAAATAAATAGCTGCTCCTCTATATATACGTATGTATATACCAAAGAGCAATGTAATGTAAAGTGGTAATAAACAATTTGATTTTATTATAAGACTATGGACCAGCATAGGCATTGCGTGGATTTGATAATTTTAATGTGGCGTAGATATGAGTGATCAAAGAATATTTATTCTACCAATTTTTCTTTTTTTTATATATTTAAATTTTTGAGAATAATAAATATAGCCTAGATAACTCCTGGCATTGCTCATTATCTACTTGTGAAGTTTCATCAAAATCTGATCAACCATTCCGAAGATTTGCCTAAACAGTCAGATAGACAGACATGTAAAAGTCTTAATAGCATACCAATAAAGCTCGCAGCACAATATAAGACATTTATATGAATATTACAGAGACATATTTCTATTTTATTTATACTTATGTATAGATAACAACTTTACTGAAAACTAGCATGTTTCGAAGTAAAAACGTGGCTTTGGTAGAATTTATTAATGTCCATGAGGTTGATGTGTTGATGATGTTGATGAGAATGATATACTTTTGAGCGATTTCTTCAAAGACGACAACCGAATAAACATAAACATAACTGATAAGGAGATATTATATCGCCAAATGTCACACAACAAAAGAATGAAGGATAGAAAGAAATGAAGGAAAAAAAGAGAAATGGAAATCTAATAAATAAATAAATTATTGGTGTTATGTATAACGCGCTATGAAAAATAAAAACCAAAGTATATCTATATTAAAAGAACAACAACGCTGACAGTAATTGTATTTGTAACTCGCAAGTGGCCTAAAAAGTTTTATAAATCCTATGCTTCATCAACTTAAACGAGTGTACTTGTGAGTGTTATTAGTGGCTAGAAGTTAAGTAGAGTTCACAACTTACGCTATACTTAACAATGAAAAACTGTTATTTACTTCGTTCTCGTTAGATCCAAGTGGCTGAGTGTTCTTTATAATTCACTTTCATTAGTGTGGACAGTGCTATTTCATATCAATTTTATCTTTTATAAGTGTTAAATTTTAATAAAAAGCGATTCAGGAATAGTTAACGTTTACAGTGTGTATTTGTCTCTTGTCAGTGTCTCTTTTCAACTTCGTAATGGTATTAGGAGGCTTTCAAAGTAGAGAGAAAAAGAACAAGGAGGTGTAATTGTTTCATAATAACACATTAGAAAGTTAAAGTACGTTTACCTAAACTTTTGTGGAAGAAGATGATTTAAAACAAATCAAAATCATTACGGGAGACTGATGATGTTCCGAACGTTCCTTTTCAGCTTATCAGTCCTATTCAGTAATTTATAATTCAGTCACAGTACTGCTGCAGCATTGATACCGTGCATTTAAAAAAAATAATGTAACAAACGAACCCAAAGTCCACCTGATGGTAAATAACTTCATTACATTCTATAAGCAATTGCAACCAACTTCAAACAAGGATGGCTACAAATGCCAAGTAATATCTGAGGACTAAGACCGAATGCCTCGCAGCTTGTAATCATACTGGCTCTCTATACCCTTCACACCGAAATACAGCCGAGAAATAGCTGCCGCCAAATAGTTGAAGATTGGTAAGAGCCTGGAACCTACACAAACGGAAAGCTGAAAAAGAGTCCTACTATAGAGTAAATAACGACATAGTGTTAAGCTACGAAATGGACTAAACGTGATAGTGGCCCGAATCCTAAACAGACTTTTAGATGGGAAAAGAAACCTATCATCTACTTAAGTTTGAATTTGCGTAAATGTAACGTGTGACGTCTCCTAGCTAAATGAACGAGTAGCGACCATCTATTCAAGACTTGGCTCAAGGTTTCAAGTAGACGCAAGAAACCGAAGATCGAGTGCACCTTTGAGAGAGTTGGGAGGTATTCTAGGGAACAAAATATTACGAGGGCATGAGACGTCCGCCAACACGCACTGCAGCATCGTAGCAAACTAATTTCTCCATAACTCTCTAAGAAATAAGAGAAGGCCTGTGCCCAGTTGGAGGTGTGTTCTGTGAATTTACTACTTAACAGTATTTACGCATAATATTACAAAGGTAATAGGACAAAGCTTTCTTATAACTCCAAGGTTCCTATTATAGTATACGTTCCTTTCGTGAAAAATGTTTTTAAATAAAAATTTAAACGATAGGAAATAAACTGATTTGAATCAAAAGGTATCCGTTATTTTACGATATAAAACTGCAATGATTTATCGAATAACACATTTTACAACAAATCCACATTTTTTTCCAGTGTTAACTTTTATTTTCCGTGTAGTGGCGTCGCGCCGTAAGAGAATTCAACTCCATGACGTCTCGTAAGTATCGTAAAAGGCGACACAGTGAAACTGAAACAGGAGATAGGCAGTGGTATTTTTCGTATAACAACTCAATAAAAACACTGCGGTTGCCTACACGTTTGTAGCGAAATTATTTTATGAGGCAAACTATCAGGGAGGCCGATGTTTAACAGTGGACTTTTGATAGGCTGAAATAATTAAAAATTAATCAATGAAATTAACCTTTATAAGCCATGTGAGTCCTAAGTATCACAGATGTCAACATTGGCTATGTTCCATGATTTTCATCTTCATCTGTTCCACGGTCGTGCACGCAAACACACTGATTATCGGAGACTGAGTTTTCCGCAATTTCCTTCATGATTATTTTACAGTTTAACAGAATTTTCATAATTTATTATTAGGTAATATCAGTTTAACTATAAAAAATGTGTATATTTGCAAATATATATATATATATATATATAAAAATTTACTACAATGCGTTTCAAATGTATAGCAATATCGATACGCAAATTTTTTGTTCGGATGTCAAATACTGGTACATACAAATGTGTCGCTGTTAAATTTTTAGTTAAAAGCGCATGTTTACAATCAGTTTTGATTAATAGGGAACGTAACATTTTGGTTGTGATTTTTTTTATTTTTAAAATGAAGCCCTTTGTATCAAATCTTTGTAACAGATATAGCAAACCTTTTATTGTTACTTATTTGATTAGTGAAAAATTTAACTTTTAATTTAAAGTAAAAGTAAAAAGCTATTCAAGCTTATAATATGTTTTTTAATTCTTTGAAGCTGGCTTTTGATTTATAAAAAAGATAATATTTCGTCGCTTTTCAATGAACTAAGGAATATCACAAACTCAAAGTAACAATGGAATGTTGTCGAAATGATTTAATTAAAAACATTAAAAAATTTCAATTCATATTTATTGTAAGTCTTACAGAAAATAGATCTTTCAAAACCGTTTAAATTCCCTTAGAAAGTCTTAAAGCCATCCGGTTCTCTAACAATAGTTACAAGTTATATTGCATTGGAGCAGTACTCGATTCTAATTTATGTATAGTGCACTATCGCATGGACGGACAACAATAATAAGCGGCTCATGCACGCTCGTCTACACAATCTTACTACAATATAAAGACCAGAATAGAATAACCCAATGAGGTATAAATATATTTGATAATATTTTATTTTATAATACAATGATAAGGAGCATATATTTTTATCTGGTATATGTTAAATTGCCTCATAATATCAAAGAGATCCAGTCCTTTACTTTATACAAAAAATATTTTAAGCACCACATCTTAAGAGATTTTTCTCGATTTTAAACCCAGCTCTTATTTAAAAGCGAATGTAATTTCTTTAATTAATTGGATTTTACTACATTAAATTAATACTTTTTAGTAACAGAAATATATAGGTTTTAAATATTCCCAACTAGAATATCATATCATTTGGAAATATGATATATAGAATATAGAATATAAATTAAATTATAAATTGCTTGCAAATATTCATATGTGTATTTGCTATAGATTTACTTTCAAGAAACGATGTGTAATTGTAGACTTAATTTTCTTGTTACCCACAACACTGTAAGAAGATTGTGCATATCCACTACATAATCGATCATTTACACGAACCTACCGCTCTTCGTAAGTTTATGTATTTAGTATATAATATTAACTTGTTATTTCACATGATAAGTGAATTGTATTCTTTTTGAAGAATGCCTTGAACCGTATATACGGAGAGCTGTTTTAGCTTTAAACGTTCGCTGTAAATTTTAGTGCGCGAGCAACCCGGGTTCGATTTTTGTCGGTACAAATGAAATTGTTAATTAAACTTTAAGTGCTAAATTACCGCGTGCTCAGCGATGAAGGAAGATATCGCCAGAAAACTATGTCTGTAAAATAAACAAATATTTCGAAGACACGTGAAGTCGGCCAACTGGGGTAGCGGGCAGATTTTTCCTTGTTATAAAGCCCTCTTGGGAATGAGAGGAGATCTGTGGCCTGAGCCCAGAACAGCACGTGTATGATCGGCTGAAATTTTGTTAATAGCTAAATGCTATAGGAATTTTAAAATTCAGTTTTGTTTTTAGACGTCCCCTATTAAAGAAAATTCTCTCGCATCGTAGATATCTTTAATAATCATAAATTGCACTATATATTACATTAGTTTTACGGATTTTATACTAAATTTTTAAACTCAGGGTATAAATTAAAAGGGTGATAACTGCCGTTATATCAGAGGATGATGATTATGATTATGATGAGTAGAGCAATGCTGATAGTCGGGTCCTCCATATGGAATTTATGGGGTATACACCAGCTATGAGAGTAAACTGTCAACACCGGAATCACGTATTGTGATACGTAATACTATATTTAAAATATTTATATTTAAATTAGATTACAAAAAAAAATTAAAAAAGAAAGTTACTGCCTATGTACGTCTCACTTCTAAACACTGACTTTTATTTCTGTTGGGGTTTTAAGGCATTGAATTGGCCGCCACGCTGCCCCAGTGAGTTTCGGATTACAAGTAATACTGACTTCTTTTATTTACGCGAACACTACACATTGAATAAAACTACTTTTACGGTTTTTTTTGCGTTTAATTAACTTGTTTATCTAATTTTTATTAGTTCCGGACGTTTCGGGTTATTTACAGCATCCGTGGTCACGGGGGAATAATCAGTAAAAGTAGTTTTATTCAATACAAGTAATACTAATTACAAGTTTTATTTTTTCATAATTTTTTTTTTCATTATGCTTTTAAATTCAAAATTATTGAGTTAAAAACTAAATAGCCAAAACAAAACTTTGATGGTCATTAGAAATTAGCAAATAGCCGAGAGTATGTGGTACGCTAGGGCTAGTAACGCCGTGTTCGCATATTTATGTGATTGTCCGGCAACATACTACGGGGTCAAGCGTAATGACGAGTTCGACGAGAACATGGCGATGTATACGGAGACGTTTAACATCAGGAGGTTAGGATGAATTGTAGAGCTATCAAAAGAGCATCGAGGATTTCTTTTTAAATTTTCAGAGATTATTGAGAGTAGATTTTGTGTATTCAAGTACCCAAGTATTGTTACGAGCTTGGGGTTCGAGACAATTAAAAATGCAGATTGAATAACCAAAATTTACACTTTAATTACAGAACACTAATTACAACTCAAAACCACACTGATGACAAAACACAATTGTACTATGTACTAATCACTTTAGTTCGCAGTTGTATCGCTTCGAAGTATTCGTTTGTATTACCAATTGAATACTGCCTCCGCCGCGGTCTATACCGGCCTTATATAGGGCCTCAGGTAGTTTCCAGAACCTTCTACTATAGAAACTTCTAGAATGTTCGAGTACATATCGGTCCCGATTGACTAGGTGTCGATGGTTCTAGAAAGTTCTTCCATGGAAATTTCCAGAATTTTCTTGACTCTCCTAGTTTTGCTACTCGATACAAGAGGGCGCTAGTGGTAACTAGTACCGCCGTGTACCATGTATTAATCGTAGCGCGCAACAGTAGTTTTTGCTCACTAAGTATATAATTAGCCTGTATTGAATTGAATTTCATTGAAATAGACAATACAAATTATACTAATTTAAAACTAAGATGATATTATGCATTTGAATAATAATAGCTTAAGTCATTGTTTCCTATATAGCGCTGTCTTCTAGTTATAATTGTCATCTAGTTGTTTTCTATGATCAGCATTATTAATTGAACACTAGATGTGCCGATAAATTTATAATGTAAAATTAAATCACTATGTTGAGAGTGTCCTGCCGGACCAATTAGTAGGTTTAAGTTATTTGAATTTTTCAGCTAATACGTGCGCTACGTCCACCATACGTTTGGAGTGTCATTTCTTATGAGCACATTTAGTATTGGTGATTAGTAAACACTTTTAAAAGTGTGAAGCTGTACAAGTTGTACTTCTACTATGATTTATATGTCGGAATTATTTTACTACCATCAAGCTACAGTGATTCTACGAATGAGACTGTTCGGTAATGCATGAAAAGCGTATTTAGTGACTGGCTTGCATAACATTCGTGCTATTTAGTGTGTTTATAGAACAAAGAAGTCTGGGGACTCCCGACTAGATGCAGTGACAACCTGGTAGGAGGTGCAGGAGGTCGATTTATGCAGGTGTATCAGGGCCATTCTTTGTGGTAATGATGGTGATCATGATATTAATAGAACTAATGCTCATGGGGACGTGTGTAACAGAGCATGTTTAAAAAATATTCAGACCTAAAAATACTCGATACGCATACCAATCGCTCAGGCACTGCGCTACCGAGTGAATAAAATAATGCGAAACTATTGTAATTATAACGACATTATAATTCACCAATTGCTTTGTTGTTCTATTATAACTTGAAAATTGTTTTATAAGCAGTAATTTACTCCAACATGTAAAGCTAACATTAAATTTTGTTAACTAACCTTGTTACTTAAGTATAACACGCCAAGTCGCGGTGTTGGAAGATTATCCGTGACGGAGAGTTTATAAGTTTAATTACATCAGGACCTACGTTCGACCCCATAAGAGAACAATCAAAGTTATGAAGTTGCCTAACAAAGTCTTTCATAAACTAGTTTTGACTTAAAACGGCATCCTTGAATGTCGCATGAATTTTATTTGTCACTGATCTAAATTATATTTTAATTAATATCAAATTTCGAACCTATATAAGATAATAAAATTAAACTTTGCATCAAAAGTTTAAACTGAACGATATAATAGCGTATGCATACGGTGCTAAAACATAGTTAAAACTATGATTTCTTAAGCAATTATGTGTAAATTATAAGAAAGATGAAATTTGTAACTTTTATAGTGGTCGAAACAATATTACATGACAATAAGAATGTAGTCTTAATAGTTTGAATAAAAATATCACACATCTTTCTAAAAGGTCGGCAACGCATCTGCAATTCCCCTGGTGTTGCGGTTGTTCATGGGCGACGGTAGTCACTTATCATCAGGTGAGCCGCATGCTCGTTTGCCCCCTATTCCATAAAAAAATATCATTTTATCTGAAAGAAGATGTAGTGACAAAAATTGAGAAAGGTATGCTGAGGTGGTTTGGCCATGTCGAAAGAATTAATGAAGAATGTTTGACGAAAAAAGTGTATAAAGCGAGTGTGAATGAAAGGGTTAGAAGGGGTAGACCTAGGCGGACGTTTCTAGATCAAATCAGGGACGTCTTGGAAAAAGGCCAGGTCAATAGTACCCTAAACCGAAGAGCATGTATGAAAGGAATAATGAAAGTGGACGAAGCGAAACAAGTATGTAAGGACCGTAGCAAGTGGAAAGATGTGGTCTCTGCCTACCCCTAAGGGAAAAAGACGTGATTAAATGCATGTATATAGAGTGAAAGCTTATTTTTTACACTTAAGTTCCGAATTTATTTTTCAGTTTTATAATTGAATATATGAGATTTCCCTTAAAGGATAGCTAATAAATAAAAATTAATAAATCGGTACAGTTGTTCCGAGAAATCGATGAACTATGTAAAACACACACGCATCGAACATAGAATATTGTTTAAAGTAGATTGATTGAGATCCTAGCAGGATACGTGGTTAATTCATGCTGCAAGTATAGATATTATAATTGTGGCACGAATGTGTCGGCACGACCGGGGAAGGACCACGCTCTCACAGAATACCAGCATAAATGCTGCTGTGTTTCGTATGGCGAGGGTAGAGAACTGGAGACCCCTTTTAAGTGAACTGAGGCATTCCATCTCAGTCCTCAGGGGTGACAACGCAACCACATCTTGACTATTTATTGACGATAGATGCATATGTCTATAGGCTACAACATCTCCTTACAATCAGGTGGAATGTGTGCTCGTTTGTAACCCTTATTCTGTAAAAAGGGTCGCCATGTATGAAAGACAATAAGAGAGATTTGTTGCTTCTTTTTGTTTTCTAATTAGATTATCCCTACTAAATAAAAACGTCATAAGGGCTGCTAAAGACCAAAAGCCAATTAAAAATCTACCAGAAGATAATTGCTTATTACAGACCATGTCCATTTTAACCAACTTGAAACAAAGAAAGCTAAAGATGTAATATCTCACAGCCTGTAATCATACTTCTCTCTTTGTCTTAATCTCATGGCTGTTAGACGGGGTATGAAGCTGCAGTCTTCAGTAGATTTGACAGCATGCAGGCAACTGAACAAACAGATCTCCAAATGCATGCGGCGGGACTTACGCAACTTTAATACTGCTCGTATTAAAGAAGCGATCGAGCGGAACTAGAGCTCCAAAGTCTTTGCTAGAGATCTGTCTGCCGAAAAGAGCCAATTGTCGAAGCTGAAGACCGAGTGTGGCAGCGTCGTTTCCGGGACAGATGAGATTTTGAGTGAGATTGAGAGGTTCTATGGGCAGCTGTACACATCATCGTTGGAGCCACACGTAAGTGTGAGTAACGATCTAAGAGCGAGTCTTATCCGACACTATTCCGATGATATCTAGGACGTCAGTCTGAGTAAGATTAGAACGGATCTCCAGCACTTTAAAAACGGCAAGGCCCCAGGCAAGGATGGAATTACAGCGGAGCTTCTGAAAGCAGGCGGAAAACCGGTACTTGAAGTCCTTCAGAAGCTCTTTAATTCCGTCCTCCATGGTGGCATTACAGCGGAGGCGTGGAGCAAAAGTGCGATGGATTTGTTCTTCAGGAAAGGTGACAACGCTCTCTTGAAAAACTACAGACCCATTTCCCTTCTTAAGCGCGTCTTTGTGCTGTTTTCTAGAGTCATAACGAATCATCTAGCGCGCAGACTTGACGACTTCCATAATGATTTCTTATATTTACGCGAACACTACACATTTAAATAAAATTAATTTTACGGATTTTATCGCGTATTTTAACTTATTTTATATTTCCGACGTTTCGGGCACATTTCAGCAGCCATGGTCACGGGGGTACTGAGGTGTATGACATCCCAATGTCATAGTTAACCACGGCTACCTTCAGATTAAAAATTATTAATTTTTGTTCCTTCCACATGCTTACTTGTTGAGAACTGCATCTCGATTGTTACTAGAAGACTAGAGGAAAACAACATGCCCGTAGAATATGCACTATTACTCAGACACTGCCTTACACCTGGCTACCTATTGTGGAAGGAGGAGTTTTACAAGCAAGTAGATGAAGTGGCGATGGGCTCACCTGTATTTCCCATTGTCGCCGATATATTCATGAAGGACTTTGAGGAGAAAGCCCTGCTTACTTCTCCTGTAAACCCAAGATTCTACAAGCGGTACATAGACGACACTTTCACAATTCTACTTTTAGATAAAGTAACTGCATTTTTAGGCCATCTTAACTCCTTAAATTCTAAAATTCAGTTCACTATGGAGTTAGAGGTAAACAATTCATTAGCTTTTCTAGATGTGTTAGTCCTGATAATACCTTGAGCCACACTGTATATAGAAAAAAGACCCATACAGATAGATATTTAAACGGTGATTTTTACCACCATCCTTCACAGTTAGCTACCGTGGGTAAATCTTTGTTTTAGAGAGCACGAGGGATCTGTGACAGTAAACACCTGGCCGCCGAGCTCCAACACGTCAAGCAAGTTTTGCACGACAATAAGCTTCGGGTCCCGCACCTACGTCACAGTGAACGAGTGAAGCCGGCCACAGTCGAGCGAGTGTCTGCTGTACTGCCATATGTCAGAGGTGTCACTGACAAGATTGGCTACATCTTGAAGCGTGCTTCCATTAAAACATACTTCAAGCCGCCGAAGAAGATTAGTCAGTTTTTACCATCAGTCAAGTGTACTCGTAATATTCCTCTGCAAGATGCAGGAGTGTACAAGCTTGATTGTGAGTGGTCTCTCTTATTTAGGACAAACTAAAAGATCCATAAAAACCCGCGTTAAAGAACACATAGCTGATGTGAAGAATCGACGTTCCGGGAAGTCTGCAGTCTGTGAACACGTACAGGATCGCCCCCGTCACTACATTACATTTGATAGAATACAAATCCTCGCTAAAGAACACCGATTCCTCCTCAGGATGATTCGCGAGGTTATTGAAATTAAAAAATATCCTAATTTCAATATAGAAGATGGCTGGATGCTACTATCTGCTTGGGATCCCATAATTAATAAAATTAAATCCCAACCCAAGCATACAACTGCAAGAAAGCATGATACTGTAAGTTCATACTGCGTAGATCGGAACAAAAATTAATAATTTATAATCTGACGGTAGCCGTAGTTAACTATGACATTGGGATGTCATACACCTTAGTCCCCCCCGTAATCATGGGTGCTGAAAAGTGCCCGAAACATCGGGAATATAAATTAAGTTAATATACGCGATAAAATCCGTAAAATTAGTTTTATTTAAATTGACGACTTCCAGCCTCCCGAACAAGCCAGTTTCCGAAAGGGCTTTAGCACCATATACCATATACATACATACCCTTCGAAAAATTGTACAGAAGTCCGAGGAGTACAATCTGCCACTATGTCTGGCGTATGTGGACTATGAGAATGCCTTTTATTCCGTCGAAATTTGGGCGGTGCTGCAGTGTCCCTTCAGCGGTGCCAAATTGACTTTCGGTATATCGAAGTGCTGAAGTGCTTGTACAGTAGGGCTACGATGGCTAACCGAGTACAGAACCAGAGTACGAAACCTATCCAATTGCAGAGAGGTGTAAGACAGGGTGACCTTATATCCCCGAAACTCTTTACCGCTGCATTAGAAAACGTTTTCAAGAGTCTGGACTGGGAAGGATACGGTATTAACATCAATGGCGAGTACATCACTCACCTTCGATTTGCCGATGATATAGTCCTTATGGCAGGATTGCTGGAGGACCTAAGCACTATGCTCCATAACCTCAATAGTATCTCAGAACGCATTGGTCTTAAGATGAACATAGCCAAAACAGAGATCATGTTTAATGCCCATGTCACACCTATGCCGGTAGTTGATGGGAGCACTAAGCTCGAAGTTGTTGACGAGTATGCTTACCTGGGACAAATAGTCCGACTAGGTAAATCCAACTTCGACCAAGAGGTCAATCGACGGAAACAACTCGGTTGGGCAGCGTTCGGGAAATCACGGCACATTTTCTCGTCAGGTATACCTCAAAACTAAAAACGAGACTGTACAACGAGTGCGTGTTGCCAGTGATGACTTGTGGAACTGAGACGTGGTTTTTCACTGCTGGCCGGATGAGGAAGCTCAAGGTCACTCAGCGAGCTATGGAGAAGGCTATGCTCGGAGTTTCTTTGTGTGATAAACTTAGAAATGGGGATATCCGCAGTAGAACCAGAGTGACCGACATAGCCCAACGGTTTATTAAGCTGAAGTGGCAATGGGCCGGCCATATAACTCAAAGAACCATCGATGGGGAAAAAAGGTTCTCGAGTGGCGGCCTCGTACCAGCGGACGAAGTGTAGGGCATCCCCCCACTAGATGGGGTGATGACCTGGTAAGACATGCAGGAAGTCGATGGATGCAGGTGGCTCAGGACCGTGCTTCGTTGCATTCCTTGGGGGAGGCCTATGTTCAGTAGTAGACTTGTGAAGGGTTGTAATGATGATGATGATGATGTAGTTATAGTGACTTCGTTTTTCTTCAATTCGGAGCACTGTTGTTTAGCGGCCCTAATAGAAAAGAGGGCGATACTAACACAAACAGACTAATAGTTATATAAAAATATTTATCTTATAGTCAAATTAATTTTACTTGCAGGGAATCTATTATGTAGTTTTTTTTAAATTCAATATTGATTATTACATAAATCTTATTGAAATCAATTTTTTATTTACCATTGGTTCGGAAAATACCTCTGTCCTGGGAAGAACCAGCAAGAAACCCAGCGGGACTTTTCTTTCAAGCATATTTCACTTAACAATAATTTCATTTTTACAATTTTTAAATTATTTTTAATAGAACCAGCATGGTGGCGATTACCTTATTCCCCGGGGGTTATTTTCATTCATGTATTCCTTGATATTATAATAACCCTTTTAGTACAGTTTTTCTTTAATAAAACTTTTAAACTTGTTTATTGATAAACTTTGAATATGTTCTGGGATTTTGTTGTAAAAGCGTATACATTGCCCCATAATTGAATTACTGATTCTGTGGAGTCTAGTAACTGGTATTACAAGCTTATGTTTGTTCCTAGTGTTTAAAGTATGCACATCCTTATTCTTATTAAAGCTATTTATGTTTTTATGTACATACATTACATTTTATAAATATATTGCGATGCCAAAGTTAATATGTTTATTTCTTTAAATTTTTGTCTGAGGGACTCTTTACAATTTAGGTTATAAATCGCCCGAACGGCTCTCTTTTGCAAAACAAATATAGCTTCAATATCAGTCGCATTACCCCATAGCAAAATTCCATAAGACATTACGATATGAAAGTAACTAAAGTACACTAATGTAGCTGTCTCAACATCTGTGAGACTTCTAATCTTTCTTACAGCATATGCTGCAGAACTAAGTCTGCTTGCTAATTTAGATATATGGGGGCCCCATTGAAGTTTCGCGTCAATAGTAATACCGAGAAAAACAGTAGCATCCACAAGACTCAACTCCTCCCCATTTAATAGCACATTGGTATTCGAATGTTTTACATTAGGTATTGTAAATTTAATAAACTTTGTCTTATTACCGTTTAAGAGCATATTGTTGGCGTTAACCCAATGTACTAATTTCGATAGAGCATTATTTACATCGTAATAATTAATTACCTGCCGTTTGAGTTTGAAAATTAAAGAGGTATCGTCATCAAATAATACTATATCGTAATTGTCCTCTTCAAGATAAGGTAAGTCATTAATATCGATTAAAAACAGGAATAGGCCAAGAATCGAGCCCAGAGGAACGCCCATTGATACTACTGATCCGGAGGAACCTTTACCATTGATCACCACTTTTTGAGTTCTGTTACTTACGAAGAACAAAATCTTATAGTGACCACATCAATACTAAAAATCTTTTATATTTTAAATAAATAGATTGACGCGGCCATCGCATGAATACACAATATATCTCTCAAGTAATACATATTATATTAAATTAGGTTGTTTAGTGCGATTGCCAAGTCAATTTATTTATTTAAAATATAAAATATTTTTAGTATTGATGTGGTCACTATAAGATTTTGTTAGGTTAGCTGATTACGTAATAACTTAAGACAGAAGGAACCTTAAGTAGGGACTGAATAAATTAACAGACTTGGTACATGGATCTCACAACTTTTTACGTTTAGAACTGAGTTGCGAGACTTGGCTTTTTTACAAGTTATATTTTTGACGGCATGAAGTATTTTACAATATCTTGCGGTAATACTTTTTCAAATCTAAATTCTTTTAAACAGATATTAACATTCTGTTTGAGTAATGACTCGGCGACAGTTGGAGAAGTATTCAAAGACTCTGTTGTCAAAATAGGAATATCAGTGAAGTATTTTTCAAACACCGCTGCGACTTCTTGATTTGATTTAGTCAATTCATTGTTCATTTTTAATTGATAGTTTGAGTTACGAGGTTTTTCTTTACCGGTTTCGCTGTTAATTATACTCCACGTCATTTTAATTTTATTCTTAGCCGTCTTAATTTTGTTGCTAATATGTAACGATTTGGCTGTGGAGCAAACTTTTTTAAACATTTTAGAATAATTTTTGACATATTCTTTAAAAGCATCAGAAGGATTATACGATCTTTCATGGTAAAGGTCATATAACCTTTGTCTGCTTTTATGAATTCCCACTGTCGCCCACTCATTAAATGCCTTGGGACTGTTTCTGGAGAATGTTTTAGAAGTAAATGTTTTTTTAAATTTATTGCTTATAAGGGTAAATAATTCTCCATATAAAACGTCTGCATTGTTCTTATAAGAAAGCGATGGAAGGTTTTTTACCATATTACTTCTAAATCTCTCCAGGCGTTTTGCATTATTTTCTCAACACACACAATTTTCTCAATTTCCTATTTTTTGTGCATATAAGGTAATGAAACCAGTTGTTCACAGTGATCTGAACTAAGTTTTTGAATTATTGACTTGTTGATTGGTACAACACCTGTAAAAATATTATCAATACAAGTTGAACTACACCCTGCAATTCGTGTAGCTTCAAAGAATAAATTATCAAGATTATAGGATTTGAACAAAGAGCAAAATTTAATACTGATGGATGAAGTTTTCAGGAGATTGATATTAAAGTCTCCACACACTACAAGAGATTTATTTTGTTTATTAAGCTTAACTAAAACTACTTTTCTTTCGTGGTAAACATAAACGCCGTTTGTCGTGTAGTGGCGGCGTAAGTGAATACACTACCCCATATCGTATGAGGCGACATTGGAAAATGAAACAGGATACGGACAACAATATCTTCCTAATAACAAACTAAAAATAATTAAAAAAACTGCGTTCGACAAACCGATGGCCAAGCATGACAAATATTTATGATGCCATCTATGGAAAAGTCTATGTTCAGCAGTGGGGTTTTGATAAGATGTGATGAATGAATGTATGTGTGAAGTATGGCCTATGGTCAGTTGTAGACTTTTGATAGGAGCATATAAATAAATGATTAATGCAAACAAGGAGGATCTGTATAATTTCTATAATTTTAGCTAATACAATTTAGATATATTAAATATTTTAAGTCGAGA
Source organism: Parnassius glacialis (assembly GCA_033319125.1). Lineage (NCBI taxonomy): Eukaryota > Metazoa > Arthropoda > Insecta > Lepidoptera > Papilionidae > Parnassius > Parnassius glacialis. The sequence continues at coordinate 38,673,892 of JAVANC010000020.1, forward strand.
TCTTGTCGGTACGAACGATGAGCGTATGTCAGTGAAAGGAAAACATTTGACCGTTTAATGTAATGTGCTAAGATCATTGTATAATCTTTATATATAAAAATTACGGGTCACGTTGTTTGTCCGTGATGGACTCCTAAACTACTGAACTGATTTCAATGAAATTTTGCACACTGTGTGCAATTTGGTCTAACTTGTAAGATTTTTTTTTGGATGAGGGTGATAAACGAGCACACAGTCCACCTGATGGTAAGTGGTTGCTGCGGCCCATAGACATTTACATCTATCCTCTATTACAAATCAAAATGCAGATGCGTTGTCACCCGTGAGGACTAAGATGGAATGCCTCATTTCCAGTAAAAAGGGCCTTCGGCCACCTGCACTCACCAAGCGAAACGCAGAGGTAAACCTCTACTTCACGCTGGTGTTCTGTGAGGTCGTGGTACCACCCCGGTTCCACTGTTTATAAGATAGTTTTTATCCCGATAAATGACCCTCAAATTTTTTTATTACGAATTTAATATTTTTTTTATAGGAAGGGTCTTCGGAAAAGGCAGAACAACGTCTGCCTGGTCAGCTAGTTGCTTTATATAACGCGCTGTTGCAGACTTATTTAAAAAAAATATCGACAAAAATAAAAGAATACTGCATCAGTAGGGATGGAATCGTTTGATGATCACATTTTCTTTGTAAATTTTTAAATGAATTATCAAATATGACTTATTTATGTTATCTAAATATTATGCCCATTGAAGTAACGTTCATGCCGATTTCCTTTCGCTCAATTGTTGATTCTTACTTGTAGCCCGTCGAGGAGATAAGCATTATAGGCCATACGGTTGCAGACATGTTACCGTTGTTTACATTTTCTAGCCATATTATGCGGAAAAAAAGTTGTTGCGATAGCTGGGCATTGCATGTAAATATTGCAGCAACATATTGCAGTGAAAATGTTGCCTGTTGAGATGCACCTTTAGCAACTACACTTTTAATTTACTCACAAAAGTTTGCTATAATGGCAGAAATAAAAAAAAAGTATTTGAAATAATTAATGACCCGTTAAAAGAAATTCGGGTATATGGCACAACTTGGTCTCTTATTTGGTAGTCTAGGCCCCTCACAAATATATATTTGTGTTAAGTTTAGAATAAGAGAGTTATCTAATTAAAGTCATAGAAGGATCAACACGCCTCTCATTGACACCTTCCTAACATTACATTGCGACTGCCAGGATAACTTCACTACTACTTTAAGTAAAAAAAAAAACAACGATTAAAGTTGGGCATGAATTTAACATGAAAGTGTGGAGAGGGTACCTCAGGCACCCTCTACGTTTCAAGTGCCAAATAATTTAGTTCAACGGCAGCGGTCGGTAAATGCATGAATATTTCAGTCTACAAGGGGGATACAAAACATGTTTTACTTGCGCAGATCAGAAATGTATCACAGAAATGCAACAACAAGTAGCCTTAATTTGAAAACATTATTACATTACGAGTATTGTAACATGATTTTTTATCGAAGGGATTTCCATGTTTATTTCATTGCAGAGGTGACGTTATACTATAAATCCATATCCGTAAAATAGTAATTCAACGCTGTTTTTTCTATGACGAATGTGGCGAACGGGAGACCCATTTTACTGGAAACGAGGCATTTCATCTTAGCCCTCAGGAGAGTCAGCGCATCTGCATTTTAATTGTAATCAAGGATAGATTTACACGTCTATGGGCCACAGTAACCACTTACAATCAGGTGGATCATGTGCTTATTTTAAAGGTTCCACAAAAATGATATGATTGTATCATGACTATCGAAAGAACTTCGATGATTATTTTATTACAGTGTTAACTTTGTTAGAATGAGTGAATAACCTTCTTAATGATGACATTAGTATGAGTTCATCATGCAGTTATCATCATCATTACAATCCTTCAAAAGTACACTTCTGAAAATAGGCCGCCCCCAAGGAATTCCACAAAGCACTACCAAGTATCATGGAGTAGTTCAATTCTATATAATTGAACAATAAAATAGTGGCATAATTGTTTGAGCCTAATTTGAGAGAAAATAAAATTAGTTAAATCAGATACAATGTGAAGGTGACATAAAAGGAAGGGTGTCATAAAAGGCACTATGGGAAACGTTCAGAAAAATTATATGACTTCCCATAGATGGCATTATAACACCTTTTCTAGCAGACGTAAAATACTCAGACCAGCAACGAAAAGCAGCATCAAAAGTACTAGACGTCTGTTAAAGGCTAATCAGTTCTAGAAGAGTCTGAATTCATGTAATGATGGGTTTTATGGGATTATGAAGATCAACAAATCGGTTAAGTAACCATGAAAGCATAAAAAAGAAAATAAATATATTAAAAAGAAAAAGAAACTACATTCTAATTAAACCCTCTTTATATATGATATTTAAAACCATTATTTAGGTACATCCACAATATTGGCAGACGGATTACGACATAGTGAATGCTTTTTTATAAGATAGGGTGACAAACGCACACAGCAAATAGTCCACCTGATGGTAAGTGGTTGCTGTGACCACGGAGCAAATACAAAGAGGAGGTGTTGTTATTAGATCTCACTATGTAACAACGCGTGACAAATTGCGGGGCGGGATGTTGTAATGTAGTTTAGCTTCCTTGACGATAGATGGCGGCCTATTCACGAAATGATTAAAAAAATGGAAAAATAATAATTTGGCGATTAAAAGTTATTCAGGACTGAATGCAAAACAAATTTCAGTACCTTCGTATGATTATTTTACCAATACTGAGCTCTACGTACCTTTATATTTTCAGTTGACACAATTTATATAAAAAAAATCGATTATATTTGAAAGGCGACTCAGAGACATTTCTAGAAATATTTTAATAAATTAGGTATAAAAATACTTACAAATAAATTTGAAGTCATCCATAACATCAGAGCTTCTGTCTATGTAGTTTTTACACGATAAGACACAACAATTCATGGTTTTCTTCTTAATACACCGATTAGCGATTTTAGACACATAAGCGCACAGGACGAACGCTGACAGAATACTATAGTTAGAGCCACGCTCACTGTGGTGATGTCAGGACCTAGTTAGAATCACAGTGCATAGTTACTTAGGCCGTCTTCTCTTTGTATTTGCTCCGTGGCTGTGACAGATAGACATCTACATCTGTCCTCAAAAAAGAATCAAAATGCAGATGCGTTGTCACCTGTGAGGACTAAGATGGAATGCCGCTTTTCCATTAAAATGGGTCTCCGGTTCTCTACACTCACCATACAAAAAATAGCAGCACTGAGCTGCTATTTTAGTAACCGTGCTTTCTGGTTTTCCTTGGGGGATGCCTATATTATGTATGCCTATGCCTATATACAGGTAAACATACTCGTTAACAACTTCGAGCTTAGTGCTCCCAACAACTACTGGCATAGGTGTGACATGGACGTTAAACATGATTTTCGTTTTGTCCATGTTCATCTTAAGACCTATCCGTTGGGAGACACTATTGAGGTCATTGAGCATAGTGTGTAGGTCCTCCAGCGATTCTGCCATTAGGACTATATCGTTGGCAAATCGATGGTGAGCGATTTATTTGCTATTGACGTTAATACTGTATCCTTTCCAGTTCAGAAGCTTGAAAAGCCTTTCAATGCAGCGGTGAAGAGTTTCGAGGATATTACGTAACCCTGTCTTATACCGCTCTGCAATTTGATACTCTGGTTCTGTACTCGGATAGCCATCGTAGCCCTACTGTACAAACACTTCAACACTTCGATATACCGACAGTCAACTTGGCACCGCTGGAGAAACTGCAGCACCACCCAAATTTCGACGGAATCAAAGGCTTTCACATAGTCCACATATGCAAGACAAAGTGGCAGATTGTACTCTTCGGTCTTGTGTACAATCTGCCGAAGGGTATGTATGTGGTCTATGGTGCTAAAGCCTTTTCGGAAAGCAGCTTGTTCGGGAGGCTGGAAGTCGTAAAGTCTGCATGCGAGACGATTCGTAATGACTCTCGAAAACAGCACGTAGATGCGGCTTAGAAGGGAAATCGGTCTGTAGTTCTTCAAGAGAGCGTTATTGCCTTTCTTGATGAACAAGACCACCGCACTTCTGCTCCAAGTCTCCGAAGTATTGCCTCCATGAAGGACAGAATTAAAGAGCTTCTGAAGGACTAAGTATCTATTACGTGTGTATTATAAACGTTTTATTTATTTCATTACATTAGTTTTGTATTTTTAGTTTATATATTTAATTTTGTCATCGGGTATTTAAAATACAAATTTTAAGGGACAGCTACATAGCTGTCTCTAAAAGTGGGAATCTTCAACAAAGCGCGTCTTTGATTTTATATGTAACGGCTAATATTTCTCGGAGCCGCAGTTTCTAAGCGTTTGCATATGTCGCTACGGATCGCTGTTCGAGTCCTACACGGAACCTCTATTTGTATAGCCTATTAATAATTGTGCCTGTTCTTGGTATTCACATAAACAAATACAATAGTAACACCCCCGCGACACAGGGGAAATTCTTATGTGGGTTAACGTAAGGTTAAGAAACAGTCAAAATATACATAGTACTTCATAAATGTATATTAAGCTTCTAATGTTGCACAGAAGGTGGCTAATTACTACTCTCAATAACCTTATGAATCACACCATGATATTTAGTACGGCTGAAGTATTAACGGACTGAAATTGAAAGCATACAGTTTTAAAATAGTACACATATGAGTCATTAACAGTCTTTTTCCATTATCGTTACAGCCTGTCAAATTTCCTCTGAACACATGCCTTCTATATAACTTTTACCAATTATTTAAAAATCAGCGTTAGGACTTACTATTTTTATCGTTTTTTTTTAACTGTTTAGACATCTTAATCTAGCTTATGAAAACACTTTGCATTTATGTGTGTATGTGTTTAAATAAATTAATATAGATATAATGTATCCAATCTTTTTAATAGAGCCAAGCGGCAGCTTTTGCTGTGTGAATGCAGGTGGCCGGAGGCCCTTTTTACTGGGAATGAGGCATTCCATCCTAGTCCTCACGGGTGAAAACGCATCTGCATTTTGATCTGTAACAGAGGATAGATGTAGATGTGTATGGGCCGCAGCAACCACTTATCATCAGGTGGACTGTGTGCTCGTTTTTAACCCTTATCCTATAAAAAAAGCTCATCCATATATCACAGCCTATAGAGGTTCACTGCTGAATATATGCCTCTACCATGGATTGCCACATAGGGGGGATTTTGCCATAGTTGCCATGGTTAGGTTAGTCACTTTTTTATTATTTTGAGTTGTTATAAGGAATATGCTGCCACCCATTATCTATTTCAATTTCCTTCTGTCGTATTTTACGGTACTCACGGGACGATATGGGGTATAATATATGTTCTAGCTGAATGAGGTTAAAAATTTAAAAATAATAAAATTCTGATTAAGATTTTGAAACGTCCTTTAAAAGCTAGATAAAATGCTTTGAAAAGAATTAGAAAAAGTTAATGTTGATTTCATACTCTACACTCCGAAGGAATAAGACATTTTAGTGACCTGTATGAAATTTTTGAAAAAATCTATGCACAATAGGCTTAGCCATTAGTACAGTGAACACAATTTTATAAAAAAAGTAATAGTATGGATTTCAGCAAAACAAATCAACCATAATGGCATGTTTTGATCAACTCAAGAGAATTACCGATGCAATAGATGATAAGGTAAATGTAAAAAGTGTATTTTTTGATATGTCAAAAGCATTTGATTTTGTTTGCGATAACACCTTATTACGTAAGCTAGAAAAGTATGGAATAAAAGGACTGACATTGCAGTGGATAAAATCATACTTACCATCAAGAAAACAGTGTGTGGAAGTTATAAGCCCTAACAAAATGAATGTTTTGACAAAATTTAGATCGCTACTTGTTCTTAAGTACGCTGGAGTTCCTCAGGGAAGCGTTCTTGAGCCTTCTTTGTTTGTAATTAATGAAAATGATGACATATCTTTGATCATAAAAATAATCATGGAAAGAAACATTATGACGAAAATGACACGTGAATGACGACAATGAAATGACGACATAAAATGCGCAATAAATGATTTTTTTATAGGATAAGGGTGACAAACGAGCACAAAGTCCACCTGATGGTAAGTGGTTGCTGCGGCCCATAGACATCTACATCTATCCTCTATTACAAATCAAAATGCAGGTGTTGTTAACCGTGAGGACTAAGATGGAATGCCTCATTTCCAGTAAAAAGGGCCTCTGGTCACCTGCACTCACCAAGCGAAACGCAGAGGTAAACGTCTAATTCACGCTGGTATTCTGTGAGGTCGTGGTGCCACCCCGGTTCGAGCCGGCCCATCCGTGCGACAGCAAAAGCTGCCGCGTGGCTCTACCACTGTTAAAATGATGTCATTTCATGGTTACATGATAATCATTTAAAGGTCATCATTACAGCTCTTCACAAGTCCACTGCTGAACATAGGCCTTCCCCAAAGAATGCCACAAAGCACGGTCCTGAGCCACCTGCATCCATCGACTTCCTCCATGTCTTACCAGGTCGTCACTCCATCTTGTGGGGGGACGCCCTACACTTCGCCTACCGGTACGAGGCTGCCACTCGAGAACCTTTCTTCCCCATCGGTTGTCGGTTCTTCAAACTATATGGCCGGCCCACTGCCACTTCAGCTTACTAATCCGTTGGGCTATGTCGGTTACTCTGCTTCTACTGCGGATATCCTCATTCCTAAGTTTATCACGCAGAGAAACTCCGAGCATAGCCCTCTCCATAGCTCGCTGAGCGACCTTGAGCTTCCTCATACGGCCAGCAGTGAAGGACCACGTCTCAGTTCCGTAAGTCATCACTGGCAACACGCACTGGTTGTACAATTTTGTTTTAAGGTTTTGAGGTATTTCTGACGAGAAGATGTGTCGTAGCTTCCCGAACGCTGCCCAGCCGAGTTGAATCCGTCGATTGACCTCTCGGTCGAAGTTGGACTTACCTAGTCGGACTATTTGTCCCAGGTAAACATTCTCGTCAACAACTTCGAGCTTAGTGCTCCCAACAACTACCGGCATAGGTGTGACATGGACATTAAACATAATCTTTGTTTTGTCCATGTTCATCTTTAGACCTATCCGTTGGGAGACACTATTGAGGTCATTGAGCATAGTGCTTAGTTCCTCCAGCGATTCTGCCATGAGGACTATATCGTCGGCAAATCGAAGGTGAGTGATGTACTCGCCATTGATGTTTATTCCGTATCCTTTCCAGCCCAGAAGCTTGAAAACGTCTTCCAATGCAGCGGTGAAGAGTTTCGGGGATATAACGTCACCCTGTCTTACACCTCTCTGCAATTGGATTGGTTTCGTACTCTGGTGCTGTACTCGGATAGCCATCGTAGCCCTACTGTACAAACACTTCAGCACCTCGATATACTGACAGTCAACTTGGCACCGCTGAAGGGACTGCAGCACCGCCCAAATTTCGACGGAATCAAAGGCTTTCTCATAGTCCACATACGCCAGACATAGTGGCAAATTGTACTCTTCGGACTTCTGTACAATTTTCCGTAGGGTATGTATGTGGTCTATGGTGCTAAAGCCCTTTCGGAAACCGGCTTGTTCGGGAGGCTGGAAGTCGTCAAGTCTGCGCGCGAGACTTTTCGTAATGACTCTCGAAAACAGCACGTAGACGCGGCTCAGAAGGGAAATCGGTCTGTAGTTCTTCAAGAGAGCGTTGTCACCTTTCTTGAAGAACAAGACCACCGCACCTCTGCTCCACGCCTCCGGTGTAATGCCACCATGGAGGACGGAATTAAAGAGATTCTGAAGGACTTCAAGTACCGGTCTTCCACCCACTTTCAGAAGCTCCGCTGTAATTCCATCCTCGCCTGGGGCCTTGCCATTTTTAAGGTGCTGGAGAGCCATTCTAATCTCGCTCAGACTGACGTCCGGGATATCTTCGGAATAGTGTCGAATAAGACTCGCTCTTGGATCGTTACTCAGACTTGCGTGTGGCTCCAACGATGACGTGTATAGCTGCCCATAGAACCTCTCAATCTCACTCAAAATCTCAGGTGCCCCGGAAACGATGCTGCCACACTCGGTCTTCAGCTTTGACAGTTGGCTCTTTCTGGCAGACAGATCTCTGGCAAAGACTTTGGAGCCTTGGTTCCGCTCGATTGCTTCTTCAATACGAGCTGTATTGAAGTTGCGTTAGTCTCGCCGCATGCATGTGGAGATCTGTCTGTTCAGTTGCCTGTATGCTGTCAAATCTGTTGAAGAATGTAGCCTCATCTCCCGTCTAACAGCCATGAGATTAAGAGTGTGATCGGAGAGTTTTTGTGTTCTTCTGCGGCGGGTCTTGCAGAACTTAGCTCCGACCGCATGGACAGTTTCCACGAGCTTGTCATTCATATCGTCCATTTCATTGCAGTCTTCTAGGCACTGAAAACGGTTTTGTAACTCGAGCTGAAAGGTTTCGGGACTTTGGATTAGAGCACGAGGGGGACGGAGCGTTGACTTCATCAGACGAGACCTCTCCAACTTAACATTTAGGTTCAGTGTGCCTCTAACCATTCGGTGATCGCTGCCGGTTTTTACCCTTACGATCACTGAGACATCACTGAACAGTTGTCGTCTGGTCGTCATAATGAAGTCAATCTCATTTTTTGTCGAACCGTCGGGGCTCGACCAGGTCCACTTCCTGTGGGGCCGCTTCTTGAAGAAAGAGTTCATCATAAAGAGTCCCTCTTTCTCCATGAAGTCGGCCAGCTGCTGGCCCCTTGGGTTCCGTTGCCCTATTCCAAATTTCCCTACTTTCAGCTCACCGTTCTCTCTTGTGCCTAGTTTTGCATTAAAGTCTCCCATTAACACCGTATATTGGGTTTTGGAGGAATGCATGGCTCTAGAGATTTCCTTATACATTTCCTCCACCTCCTGATCGGGATGTGCCGAGATTGGTGCGTAAACCTGTATGAACTTCAGCGAATACCGTTTGGTGATTCTGAATATAAGATACGCAACCCTCGTCGACACACTTCCGATCTTTACAACGTTGTTAACGAGAGACTTGTGGACGATAAATCCGACACCTCCTTGGGACAGATGGTCGCCCTCCCGGTGATAGAGCAAGTTGCCGGATTCGAGGATTACCGTGTCCTCCCCCTCTCTTCGGACTTCGGATAATCCTATAAAATGCCAGCGCAACTTGTCTATCTCTTCTTCCAGCTCCACGATCTTCTCGTCAGTCCTCAGGGTGCGTGCGTTGTACGTTGCCAGGTCGAGTCGTCGTAGGTGGCAACCGAACCTCCACCGGAGATTCTTAGCACCCCCTGCCCCGCCGTTACCATGGTCATGGTTACCATTTATAGGTCAATTTCGTCAAAACCTGTTTTGTTTAATTTTATAGTAATAGTAAAAAGAAACTAAACCTTGACATTGGTATAATAATGATAAAGTGTAAAAAAATGAACAGAACAGTTTTTATACGTGGTAGAGCCATGCTGCAGCTATATTAGTAGTATAGTTGTAGCACGAATGGATCGGCTCGACCGGAAAAGGAGCGTGGTCCTTCACACATTTCACAATACCAGCGTAAAATGACAGCTTGATACTATTGTGTTTCGTATGGTGAGTGTAGAGAACCGTAGACCCTTTTACTAGAAAAGAGGCATTCCATCTTAGTCCTCATAGGTGATAACGCATCTGCATTTTGATTCGCAAACGAGGATAAATGTCGATGTCTATGGGCCACAACAACCACTTACAATCAGATGGACTGTGTGCTCGTTTGTTACCTTATCCTATAAAAAAAGAAGAAATTTTTGGGATTTAAACTAAGTAATTGTAATTGGATGGCTCATAGTGACGAAATTTGTAATAAAATTAATTTGATTTGTTTATGTTTTTAAAACCAAACTCAAAAGCTGGCTAATATTAAAGTGTGTTTATGATGTCAAACAATTTTTAAATGAATAGATTTTGCTGCCTAAATTTGACATTACTGTATTATTTTAGATTTTATTTTTGTGTAATAATTTGTGTACTCTTGTGATATTTAAATTTTTACTATTTATAATGATTGATAAGATGATTGTAATTTTAATTTTATTGAATAATACATAATTAACTTCTTTGCTTAAAATGATAATTGTAATCTTAATTTTTATAATTTATATGTCAGAATTTTAATAGATGATCCCAATTTTGATCTTGGAAATACGTCAGGATAGCATTAATTATTAAAAAAATAAAAGTGTGAGAGCGGATGTTCAACTTGCTCTCTCGCTTACACTGTTTAATCATTATCGGTAATAAGATAACGTAACGCACTATACATTCAGTATAGTGAAATTACAGTTCGACCACACCGTAACACGTCTCCGCCACAATCACACACCAGTATAACGTGAGGTACGTAATTACACGATAAAACCAAAATATGTAAACCAACAACAACACTACTTATCTCAATGTAACACATGGCAGCCTCTCAGCAACACCAATCCTCCTTGCCTGCACTAGAAGAATTACAACAACGAACAAAACCACGACACTACCTTAGCACTAGTAGAATGACCATACTCGCATAATGACTTGAGCGGAATCTCTCCCGCACGGCGCCTAGATTTTTTTTTTGCGCTCGAAGCAATTGGAAAAGGGCTACCACAGAGGGAGGCGGAAAATGCATTATGCATACAACGACAGCCGGTCTGTCCTGGTTATGCGGGACTCACTGCCTACCGGGGGACCTAAGTGATACCCGCTAAAAACCGCCTTTAGGGACTGGCAACTAGCTGTTTAAAGCTTCTTATGCCGTATCGGAAGCGACCCTCTTTTGGGAAAAGAGGGCGCAACGGCGCCTAGAGTGAACTTTATACTGCACATACAAGTGGGGGTTTCTCGATATACCCTCCATTCCACCTCGATCTAACCAGGTATTTTATAGACGCTCCGACATATATTTATTTGGTTTAATTTAATCTATGTATACATAATTAGTTATTTTTACTTAATTAAAAATTTGTCATGTGCCTAATGTGGTTAAGCATGTGGACTATGTACAATATGCAACTATTTGTCACCTCTGAAGTACCATGTCTAAGCGAATAAATTATATTATTATTATTATTAAATATCAGTTCTTCGTTTTTCGTTTTTATAACGGATGGAAATTTTAACAATGTTTACTACTGTCGTGTTTACGCTACAGTCGTTGGTCAGCGAGCCAGCGAATTTATTGCCCCCATAGCAATAGTCGTTAACCCGTTACTGTGAGAATAACATAAGTGACCAATAAAAGATACGAATGATCTCATCGCTATAGTAATATTAGTTTTTATGCGTCCAATTTCAGATTAAATACTCCCGAATTCCGTTGTATATATCCACTATATTATAATGGGAACATTCAAACAAACAAAACAACAACAAAATTTTGGTACCAGAAATAAGTGCGATATAGGACATTTGAATGGCTTCGTTAAGTCCACTATGTCCCTTATAACTAGGCTTGCCAACCGTCCCGGATTTTCCGGGACGTCCCGCTTCTGGGTAAATTTCGGGACGCCTTTTGTCCCGGAAATCGATGATTATATGATATTAGTATCTATCTCGTACCAACCACACCTTAGCCGTAGCTTCGATACCACTTTCAAATGCATCAGCAGAGAGAGTATTTTCTCTCTGTGGAAATGCATGGACAGACAGCATAAATAAGCTATTTGTTGAACACGTCAAGGCTGAACTACAAATTGACTTTAATTTTGATCAAAATTGCAGGGAATTTTATAACCAATATGTTTGTTTGCTTAACCAATTTGTATGTGGTGTGTTGTGTCCCGCGTAATATACCCAAATCCCGGATGTCGAGCTGGGTAGTCCCGGAAATGCCTTTTTTGGAGTTGGGAAGCCTACTTATAACCTCGTTATAACATTTTATAAATTATTTTCATAATTTAATAACACGTTATAACGTATAAGCCGTGTAGTGGCGGTTAAGAATATTCACTACCCCATATCTTCCCGTGGGTGTTGTAAAAGCCGACAGTGGGAAACAGTCGGTAGATGGGCAGCAGCATCTTCCTGATAACAGCAATATCACCATAAAAAACTGCAGTTGCTAACCCGCTCGCCAAGCGTGGCAACTATGGCAATATACCCCCCAAATGGATAAAGTTACTAAGAGACTGCCCCTAGTCCCCGGCGGCCACGCTATTCCTGGCAACGGTGGTGACCATGGTAACGGCGGGGCAGGGGATACTAAGAATCGCCGGTGAAGGTTCGGTTGCCACCTACGACGACTCGACCTGACAACTTATAACGCACGCGCCCCGAGGACTGACGAGAAGATCCTGGAGCTGATAGAAGAGAAAGACAAGTTGCGCTGGAATATCATAGGACTATCCGAGGTCCGAAGGGAGGGGAAGGTCACGGTAACCCTCGAATCCTTCAACTTGTTCTATCACCCGGAACGCCATCTGTCCCAAGGAAGTGTCGGATTTATCGTCCACAAGTCTCTCGTTTACAACGTTGTGAAGATTGGGAGTGTGTCGACGAGGGTTCCGTACCTTATACTCAGAATCACCAAACAGTATTTGCCGAAGATCATACAGGTTTAAGCGCCAACCTCGGCAAACCCCGATGAAGAGGTGGAGGAAATGCATGAGGATATCTCTAGAGCCATGCATTCTTCCAAAACCCAATATACCGTATATTGGGTTTTGGAAGAAGAGGTACCGTGGTTTGGGTTAATGGGAGACTTCAATGCAAAACTAGGCACAAGAGAGAACGGTGAGCTGAAAGTAGGGAAATTTGGAATAGGGCAACGGACCCCAAGGGGCCAGCAGCTGGCCGACTTGATGGAGAAAGAGGGACTCTTTATGATGAGTTCTTTTTTCCAGAAGTGGCCCCACAGAAAGTGGACCTGGTCGAGCCCCGACGTTTCGACAAAAAATGAAATTGACTTCATTATGACGACCAGATGACAACTGTTCAGTGATGTCTCAGTTAGCGCAAGGGTGAAAACCGGCAGCGATCACCGAATGGTGAGAGGCACACTGAACCTAAACGTTAAGTTGGAGAGGTCACGTCTAATGAAGTCCACGCTCCGTCCCCCTCGTGCTCTAATCCAAAGTCCCGAATCCTTTCAGCTCGAGCTACGAAACCAGTGCCTAGAAGATTGCAATGCAGTGAACGATATGAATGACAAGCTTGTGGAAACTGTCCATGAGGTCGGAGCTAAGTTTAGCAAGACCTCCCTTAATCTCATGGCTGTTAGACGGGAGATGAAGCTACATTCTTTAACAAGTTTGACAGCAAACAGGCATCTGAACAGACAGATCTCCAAATGCATGCGGCGGGACTTACGCAACATTAATACTGCTCGTATTAAAGAAGCGATAGAGCGGGCTCAAAAGTCTTTGCTAGAGATCTGTCTGTCGGAAAAAGCCAACTGTCGAAGCCGAGTGTGGCAGCGTCGTTTTCGGGACACCTGAGATTTTGAGTGAAATTGAGTGGTTCTATGGGTAGCTGTACATATCATTGTTGGAGCCACATGCAAGTGTGACAAACGATCCAAGAGCGAGTCTTATCCGAAACTATTCCGATGATATACCGAACGTCAGTCTGAGCGAGATTAGAATGGCTCTCCAGCACCTTAAAAATGGCAAGGCCCCAGGCGAGGATGGAATTACAGCGGAGCTTCTGAAAGCAGGTGGAAAACCGGTACTTGAAGTCCTTCAGAAGCTCTTTAATTTCGTCCTCCATGGTGGCATTACACCGGAGGCGTGGCGTGGAAGTGCAGTGGCCTTGTTCTTTAAGGAAGGTGACAACGCTCTCTTTAAGAACTACAGACCGATTTCCCTTCTGAGTCGCGTCTACGTGCTATTTTTGAGAGTCATTACAAATCGTCTCGCGCGCAGACTTAATGACTTCCAGCCCCCCGAACAAGCCGGTTTCCGAAAAGGCTTTAGCACCATAGACCACATACATACCCTTCGGCAAATTGTACAGAAGTTCGAGGAGTTAAATTTGCCACTATGTCTGGCGTATGTGGACTATGAGAAAGCCTTTGATTCCGTCGAAATTTGGGCGGTGCTGCAGTCCCTTCAGCGGTGCCAAGTTGACTGTCGGTATATCGAAGTGCTGAAGTGCTTGTACAGTAGGGCAACGATGGCTATCCGAGTACAGAACCAGAGTACAAAACTTATTCAATTGCAGAGAGGTGTAAGACAGGGTGAAGTTATATCCTTGAAACTCTTCACCGCTGCATTGGAAGACGTTTTCAAGCTTCTGGACTGGAAAGGATACGGTATTAACATCAATGCGGAGTACATCACTCACTTTCGATTTGCCGACGATATAGTCCTTATGGCAGAATCGCTGGAGGACCTAAGCACTATGCTCAATGACCTCAATAGTGTTTGCCAATGGATAGGTCTTAAGATGAACATGGCCAAAACAAAGATCATGTTTAATGTCCATGTTCCACCTATGCCGGTAGTTGTTGGGAGCACTAAGCTCGAAGTTGATGATGAGTATGTTTACCTGGGACAAATAGTCCGACTAGGTAAGTCCAACTTCGACCGAGAGGTCAATCGACGGATTCAACTCGGCTGGGCAGCGTTCGGGATATTACGGCACATCTTCTCGTCAGGTATACCTTAAAACTTAAAAACGAGACTGTACAACCAGTGCGTGTTGCCAAAGTTGACTTATGGAACTGAGACGTGGTTCTTTACTGTTGGCCGGATGAGGAAGCTCAAGGTCGCTCAGCGAGCTATGGAAAGGGCTATGCTCGGAGTTTCTCTGCGTGATAAACTTAGAAATGAGGATATCCGCAGTAGAACCAGAGTGACCGACATAGCCCAATGGATTAGTAAGCTGAAGTGGCAATGGACCGGCCATATAGCTCGAAGAACCGACAACCGATGGGGAAGAAAGGTTCTCGAGTGGCGGCCTCGTACCGGCGGACGAAGTGTAGGGCGTCCCCCCACTAGATGGAGTGACGACCTGGTAAGACATCCAGGAAGTCGATGGGTGCAGGTGGCTCAGGACCGTGCTTTGTGGCATTCCTTGGGGGAGGCCTATGTTCAGCAGTGGACTTGTGAAGGGCTGTAATGATATTGTAAAATGTATGGGAATGAGGCTTTAAATGAACGTTTTTCTCACTCAATTATTCTTATATTTTTAAAATTAAGTATGTTAAACAAAATAAAACAATTTGCTGAGTAACACTCGTCGTATTGGTATGCACGTCTTACGTCTTTACTTTCGTTTTATCATAAGCATAGAGCATTGCAATAAAACACAAAGTCTTGTTTTATACCAAGATGTAAACTAATCACTATGTTATGTCTATAACATCTATGCCCCATTCTCTCTTATCTCTGCTTGTTCATTCTGTACCTATTGTGGCGGCGCTTTCGTCGCGTCTTAAGCAAAACATACCGAAGCCTAAATCACACAATGAAGGTTCTGAAATTAACGCGTTGTATATAGAACAGCTCCGAAATAACATACGGAGCGTTAGCCGCTCCCCGGGCAGAACACCTTGCCCGGCGCGTGTCTCCCTCTCTCCCCTTTTCCTTCAACGGTCAAATTATCATCAATGTGACTTTCCATTACTTTCATAGCCACATATTCCATCCTTAAATATATTATATTGTAAGTAGATTAAATATGAGATACCTATAGCAAGACAACAAAGGAGAAGGAGACATCTCCATACATTTTTGGGCCCAGATGTTAACAAGATGAAAGTCGGACAATTTGAAAGCTTGTATATAAACAATTTATACCTGAAAATCTGGCTAGATTTATCAATCTAGGAGCTGAGTTATTGAAGAATAAATAAAAGTGATTTTATGTATTACCTACACTGTAACAGGCTATTTTTCACTGTTATAACTTTGTAACAGGTTATTTTTCACTATAATTACTTAAAGATATAAAAACCGGATCAGTATAAAATCACCAGAGAAAAGCTGAGGTTATCTAGGAAACAAAATAGTGAAACGATTAACGAAAATGAAAACAGCAACAACTAATTGAAATGAATATTAGAAATATCGATCTGAGATCGATTACTTGAATTATTGTTGTTACTGTTATTTGTTGGCATGTTGATACTTTGTATTTTTTCATATTATTTTGTAGATATGTTTTATCTGCCTAGGTAATACAGATAAATAATTAAAAATAGATATTAAAATGCTGGATTAAATGGAGAATCGATTATATTGCACTCGTTTCAAATCAAATCGAAAATTGTTCTTTTTTTTTGTTTTAAATGAATAATTTTGACGTTTGAACTGTCAAACCAAATTCATAGAAATTATTAGTGGTATGTAGTGTACAGACCAGACCAGACGACAGCTGTTCAGTGATGTCTCAGTGATCGCGAGGGTGAAAACCGGCAGCGATCACCGAATGGTTAGAGGCACACTGAACCTAAATGTTAAGTTGGAGAGGTCTCGTCTGATGAAGTCAACGCTCCGTCCCCCTCGTGCTCTAATCCAAAGTCCCGAAACCTTTCAGCTCGAGTTACGAAACCGTTTTCAGTGCCTAGAAGACTGCAATGAAGTGGACGATTTGAATGACAAGCTCGTGGAAACTGTCCATGCGGTCGGAGCTAAGTTCTGCAAGACCCGCCGCAGAAGAACACAAAAACTCTCCAATCACACTCTTAATCTCATGGCTGTTAGACGGGAGATGAGGCTACATTCTTCAACAGATTTGACAGCATACAGGCAACTGAACAGACAGATCTCCGAATGCATGCGACGGGACTTACGCAACTTCAATACAGCTCGTATTGAAGAAGCGATCGAGCGGAACCAAGGCTCCAAAGTCTTTGCCAGAGATCTGTCTGCCAGAAAGAGCCAACTGTCAGAGCTGAAGACCGAATGTGGCAGCATCGTTTCCGGGGCACCTGAGATTTTGAGTGAGATTGAGAGGTTCTATGGGCAGCTGTACACGTCATCGTTGGAGCCACACGCAAGTGTGAGTAACGATCCAAGAGCGAGTCTTATCCGACACTATTCCGAAGATATCCCGGACGTCAGTTTGAGCGAGATTAGAATGGCTCTCCAGCACCTTAAAAACGGCAAGGCCCCAGGCGAGGATGGAATTACAGCGGAGCTTCTGAAAGCGGGTGGAAGACCGGTACTTGAAGTCCTTCAGAAGCTCTTTAATTCCGTCCTCCATGGTGGCATAACACCGGAGGCGTGGAGCAGAAGTGCGGTGGTCTTGTTCTTCAAGAAAGGTGACAACGCTCTCTTGAAGAACTACAGACCGATTTCCCTTCTGAGCCGCGTCTACATGCTGTTTTCGAGAGTCATTATGAATCGTCTTGCGCGCAGACTTGACGACTTCCAGCCTCCCGAACAAGCCGGTTTCCGAAAGGGCTTTAGCACCATAGACCACATACATACCCTACGGCAAATTGTACAGAAGTCCGAAGAGTACAATTTGCCACTATGTCTGGCGTATGTGGACTATGAGAAAGCCTTTGATTCCGTCGAAATTTGGGCGGTGCTGCAGTCCCTTCAGCGGTGCCAAGTTGACTGTCGGTATATCGAAGTGCTGAAGTGCTTGTACAGTAGGGCAACGATGGCTATCCGAGTACAGAACCAGAGTACGAAACCTATTCAATTGCAGAGAGGTGTAAGACAGGGTGAAGTTATATCCTTGAAACTCTTCACCGCTGCATTGGAAGACGTTTTCAAGCTTCTGGACTGGAAAGGATACGGTATTAACATCAATGCGGAGTACATCACTCACTTTCGATTTGCCGACGATATAGTCCTTATGGCAGAATCGCTGGAGGACCTAAGCACTATGCTCAATGACCTCAATAGTGTTTGCCAATGGATAGGTCTTAAGATGAACATGGCCAAAACAAAGATCATGTTTAATGTCCATGTTCCACCTATGCCGGTAGTTGTTGGGAGCACTAAGCTCGAAGTTGATGATGAGTATGTTTACCTGGGACAAATAGTCCGACTAGGTAAGTCCAACTTCGACCGAGAGGTCAATCGACGGATTCAACTCGGCTGGGCAGCGTTCGGGAACCTACGACACATCTTCTCGTCAGACATACCTCAAAACCTTAAAACGAAATTGTACAACCAGTGCGTGTTGCCAGTGATGACTTACGGAACTGAGACGTGGTCCTTCACTGCTGGCCGTATGAGGAAGCTCAAGTTCGCTCAGAGAGCTATGGAGAGGGCTATGCTCGGAGTTTCTCTGCGTGATAAACTTAGGAATAAGGATATCCGCAGTAGAACCAGAGTAACCGACATAGCCCAACGGATTAGTAAGCTGAAGTGGCAGGGGGCCGGCCATATAGCTCGAAGAACCGACAACCGATGGGGAAGAAAGGTTCTCGAGTGGCAGCTTCGTACCGGTAGGCGAAGGGTAGGGCGTCCCCCCACGAGATGGAGTGACGACCTGGTAAGACATGCAGGAAGTCGATGGATGCAGGTGGCTCAGGACCGTGCTTTGTGGCATTCTTTGGGGGAGGCCTATGTTCAGCAGTGGACTTGTGAAGGGCTGTAATGATGATGATGATGATGAGTGTACAGAAAAGAGAATTTCACTAGTGTATTCTTTATGGTAATCGATTTATTTCCATAAAATGTTTATTTCTTTTTTCCTTATGCGAATAATAATATACTTTATTTCCAAATGAATATATCATATCACTGTATCAGTTTTATCATTTAATTTTTTAGGATCCGAATAAATATAAAATCGATTGCATCAATAAAATCGATTTTCTAACTTATTTATTATTTTAATGTTTTTTCGAAATCTGGATTGTAAAATGAGCTAGTTTTTTGTATTTAAATTTAGAAAAATATAACCAATCTTTTAAAGTATAAACCAATTAGTTAACTTCTGGCCCAAAAATCCCATTCTCTTTTGCTGCTTTCTAGCTTCAAAAACAAATAAGAGTAACAAGAGATATTTTTAAAGGAAACGGCTCATTTTTGCCGCAAGTCGTTTCAAGTTTATGTACTTAATTAGCCCCGGAGACCTAAAAAAGTTATTTAATTAAAATAATATATAATTAAATAATGCAAACTGTTACATTCGATACTAACGTGCCAAGCGGGGATTGCAAATTGGTGTGATTAAAAAGTACTTTAATGACTGTACTTAAAGTCAGCCATGTTTTTTCTCTTTTTTTTCTTGTTGAAGTTTACGTAAAGTGAACGTGCTTGTGTCATTAGATCATTAGGCTTATTATGAATTGTCGGTGCGGGAGCGGTGCATCTATAAACTATGTACCGAAACGATAGCGCGTTGCCTTCAGCTACTCACCTATCGGTATAAAATCCTGCAGTAACGAAGATGTCATCTTCGAGCGATGACGATATTTTGGCGTGTTATTATGTTTATCGCCTACGTAAAAGAAGAAAACGTTATTGGCGTTATCCATATATCGAAAATAATATTAATTGCCGACTTTTTGTTGCGGCTAAAGAACTTTCCCAAGTTGACAAAATATTTTTATTGATGTATAGAATGTCAAAAAAACTTACGAAGAGCTTTGAATTTGTTGACTATAGTATTAAGAAAGCAAAATGCAAGGTTTATCTAAATATAGGTTATCCTCTCTGTGATATCCTTTCTGCCAGTTTATAATTATACAATGCAGGATGTTTTTCAATTTCTAGTACTAAAACGACGTTAATATCTCGCTCCGCCATCTTGTTTGCACGACCGTGCGCGAAAAATGTCGAACGGCGCCTGCATCTTGTACATACAACTTTATAATTTGTAAACGCCTGGACACGCATCCCGAGACGCGGTAAAACGAAACGAACCCTCCCCGCTTCCGCACATACCGCGTCAATTAGAATATTATAATTAGTATTCAGAACTTAGAGTACAAATAAGCAATATATAGAGCGCGCGTATCGCTCAATGCCCATTATGCCAAGCGTAAAATTGACGCCTATACGTTATTGTACTTAAGCTATTAATTTGATTAAGTAGGTATTTGTAAATATGAGGTAAGCGATAATTATAAGGTATGTTTTAGCTCAATATAGCATAGGTACGAATTTATGAAACGATGTTTATTAATCAGACACAAAAATCTAATTAATTTACTCTCCCGTTAAAAACCATATTATACAGGGTTAGTGGGAACTCGACTTGCTACTTTGCAGTTCGCAGTTCGATAGAAAAAGAAAAACTGATTAAAGATGGTGTAAATAATTTATAACATACAACTTATAACATAGCCACGTAGCTTAAGTAAGGAAGGTAATAAAAAATCTAATACTGAAATAAAACCTAATACTAAATCTAAAATGCATATATAAAGTCACGTTTTAAGTCGTTCTAATGTTCCAAACATTTATCCAACTTTATCTACGTGACAGTCATGATGATTTTTGGTAACTGGAACGACGCGACGGTCACGGTTATTTAAACAATTCACCCATCCGCGCCGTTTTTAGATAATTTAATTATTGATGAGAAATAAACAATATAGGTAATTAACATTGCATTTTTTATTTTTGTATTAATAATTTAATAACCATCATTCAACAAAAGATTACAAAAATAAAGGAAATATCACTAGATTATTGAAATAGTAACGACTTGTTAAAATGAGACTTGGCATGATTTTTCCAGTTTCATAGAAACTCATTTTAAGTAATTGAAAGAAAGGGGTATGAAAGTGAACGCAAGTAAGACGAAAGTTATGGTTTTTGAAAGAGAAGAAAGTAAAACTTTATGTGAAATAAGAATAGAAGGTGTGTTGATTGAGCAAGTGGATGAGTTTGTATATTTGGGATGTTTATTTAGCAGGGATGGTAGATATGATAAGGATAAAGAACGACGAGTGAACGCAGGAAATAGAGTGAATGGGGCTCTACACGCTATTATGCGGAGTCAGAATGTGTCAAATAAGGCACGTATGGCGATTCATAATGCTGTGTTAGTCCCTACTATAATGTATGGTAGTGAAAGTTGGGTCTGGCAGAAGAAGCATGAGAGTAGAATAAATGCTGTAGAAATGCGGTCCTTAAGGAGTATACTAGGGCTGCACCTGAATGACAGGGTGAGAAATAGTGTGATAAGAGAAAAGTGTGGCTTGCAAGATGACGTTGTGACAAGGATTAAGAAAGGAATGCTTCGGTGGTTTGGTCATGTAGAAAGAATGAACGAGGAAAGAGTGACAAAGAAAATTTATGTTGCAGAAGTGAACGGCAGGGTCGGGAAGGGGCGCCCTAGACGAAGTTTTATCGACCAAATCGGCGATACATTAAAAATGGGGCAGATTAGGAGTACCTTTAACCGACGAGCGTGTATGCGTAGATATATGGATGTAAAGGAAGCGAGAGAGGTGTGTCAGGATCGCGCCAAATGGAAGTCCGTAGTCTCTGCCTACCCCTCTGGGTGACAGGCGTGAGTGTTTATGTATGTATGTATCATTTTAACGTGGAAGAGCCATGCTGCAGCTATATATATGTTATAGCACGAATGGGTCGGCTCGACCGGGGAAAGACCACTCTCTCACAGAATACCAGCGTAAAATAGCAGCCTAATGCTGCTGTGTTTCGTACGGTGAGCGTAGAGAACCGGAGACCCTTTTTACTGGATACGAGGCATTCCATCTTAGTCCTCACGGGTGACAACGCATCTGCTTTTTGATTCGTAACCGAAGATAGATGTAGATGTCTATGGGCCACAGCAACCACTTACCATCAGGTGGACTGTGTGTTTGTTTGTCACCCTTACCCTATAAAAAAAACCTCTGGTTCCCCTTTTGCAAACACTTAAATTCATCTCAAAATGAACACAGTAAGGCCCTTCGCACACGGCGTCGTATCGTAAGCGTATCGTAATACGCGCGTAGGACGAGAGCAATACGAGCGCGTACATGTTCAAACAAGTCCGCACACGAAACGGTGCTGCAGCGAATCGTAGGAGGTGTCTACTGTCATTACGATAGTCGTAGTGTACTGGCGTAAAAAAACAAGCGTAAAAAATTTGCTGTTCATTAATTTATTTAAAAATTTAACTGAATTTAAATATTTTTAACTTCTTCCGACTTTTAATTTCAATAGGTATGAATAGGACTGAAAAAGTGATTAAATTCGTGAAACTGGGTTAGCGTTCCCTTTTCTATATAATCATTCATTAAGTGAATATTCAAGGAAAGATGAAATGGATGAAGCTTGGGCAAAAAATATCGTCATAAATATCGCTTTCTACCATCTTACATAATCAAAGGATATAAAATTCTCTTCATCTAAAGAGAAAGTAAGATAATCTATAAATTCACCCAACACATCTGGTACCGTGGACACCATGATTTCAACTGAGATCTTACAAAACGATACGCCTACGCGACGATTCGTTTGTAGAACACTGCGGGTCTCGTACGCGTTGCGTCGTAACGATACGCTTACGATACGACTACGCTTACGACTCGTGTGCGAAGGGTCTTAGTCGCCAAGTAATGAATTTACTCCCTTCTTTTAGTAGCAAGTAAATAATCACGTTCTTGATTACCTACTTGGGGCGTTATTTTTTTCAACGTTTTAGTTGATATCTTTTAAACCCCGCTATGCAGAATAAAAACATAAACGGTTCCTCAATAGATATCAAAAATCCTATACAATGATCCAATTTTGGTTGAGTCTCCTGCACTTTTGCTGTGGGGCAAATGTCCATGGAAAATGGACCGTCTCCTTGGGATACGATGCCAGTACGGGTATCTGGAATAAAGAGCATGTATTAATGCTAAATTCATCAATCCTATTAGTAAGAAAAATCATTAAGATTTCATATGGGGTGCATGAGTTTTACAAGAAACGTTGATTGCCCGGATGTTTTTGGAATAAGCAATATTCCTGAAACATTTAATTCTCCGTTTTATTATCAATTGTATCTAAAAATTGCAAATAATTCTTTCGTCAACTTACGACGAAGAAGAAAGACCTTTTAGTATTTGAACCGGTATTTTGTTTTCTTATCTTTACATATTTATAGCGTTTAGTTTACGTACTTTTATATTCGCGACATGAAGTAATTCTTAAAGATGTATAATTTCATTATGCGTAGATTCGAAAAAAGTAATATTAAAAAGATGTAAAAATTACAATAAGATATTAAAGGGTTAATTGTTACATCGGAAAGTTGCTCATCACAATTACTCCCCTGATCAAAAGTGCTTCAAGGCATTAGAAATGTCGAATAATAAAAATAAGTAAATTGAACGCGATAAAATTTGATCGCGTTATGCAGTATGCAGTACCTTCTACTACACTTTGTTGTTGGTGTAGTTATTTCAAAATATTTTTGGTATAATATAAATAGATAAAATATCATTCCGGTGGTTATGGGAATCTTATGAGCTGTAATCATAGTCACCTATCACGATACTCACAAAACGAAATGAAGAGACAGGTCTTTAACGTATCCGTTCATTTACCTATTAGGAGATTATTTTATATCATAAGGGTGACAAACAAGCGCACAGCCCACCTGATGGTGAGATGATAATAGTCAATGGCCCATTAATATCTACATCTACCCTCAGTTAAGAATCAAAATATAGATGCGTTGTTACCTCTGAGAAATAAGTTGGAACGCGTTGTTTCCAGTAAAAAGTGTTTTCGGTTCTCTATACTCACCATACGAAACACAGCAGCGTTAAGCTGCTATTTTACGCTGGTTTTTTGTGAGAGCATGATCCTTTCCCGGTCGATCCGATCCATTCATACTACAATTATAATATATGTAGCTATAGCGTGGCTCTACCGCCTAAAAAAATTGGTACGCGGTGTTGAACAGTCATCAATTTTTTAAGTACGTAAATTGTCGAAAAAGACGATAAGCTTTGTCATATAGAATATATTTTAATATTCTTCTTATGTTATTAAAGTGTTCATATTGTTTGTAAACTTAATGGTTATCTCTTGACAATAATTTTCAATGAATCAACTCAGTTTTAGTTTTACACTGTCGCTTCTTACGACACACACGGGACGATTGCGGGCAGTGAATATTCCTATACTGCCACTACACGATTAATATATTATTCTTTATTGTAGAAATATCATTTAAGCGATTAAGTGATTTATTCACCTTTTTGCGCAAATGTTCACAAAGGATGAAGAACACAAAGGTGTATTTAATTAAACACTTAATGATTTTAATATTATCGCTTTCTTATGCTTATTACAAAAATCTCTCACGACATACAATTATATCTACTGTATGTATCGAGATTATGCACAAATTTTACATAAGAAATAAATTGTGCTGGTACACAAAACCCATTCAGAAATACTTATCATATTAAAAAGCAAACTGTAATTTTACTGGTTCGCTATACCAATAAAATCATTAAACTTCGAAACAGTAATATTTCAGTTTTGTTTAAATACAGTTAAAAGATGAATCTCAGTAAATTTGCTAGTATTGTTCAAGTTACAGTAGGTTACTTCACAATGTATTTGCTTCACAATTGACCTATACAATAACATGTGAATCATAATGTTTTAGTTCGTTCAACGGTTAACATTTAGCATAATAGAGTATACGCTAATCAATAAAATGCAATTTAAGTTTTATATACTGTATGCGTGCGGTGGTAGCTCAGATGGTTAGCACTCGCTGTAAATTTAACAGTACGCGCGCAACCCGGGTTCGATCACCGCCGGCACCAATGAAATTGTTAATCACAATTTTAAGTGCTGATTTACCAGGTGTTCGGCGGTGAAGGAAAACATCCTGAGGAAACCTGCATGTCTGAGATATAAGAAAAAAATGTTTCGCAGACATGTAAAATTCGCCAACACGCATTGGGGCAGCGCGGCGGACATTTCCTTGCCTTAAAACTCCCTTCCATCCCTTTTTAATGGAGACGAGGCATTCCATCTTAGTCCTCACGGGTGGCAACGCATCTGCATTTTGATTAGCAAACGAGGATAAATGTAGATGTTTATGGGCCACAGCAGCCACTTACCACCAGGTGGACTGTGTACTCGTTTGTCACCCTATACTATAAAAAAAACAAACAAATACTAAAGACGAATAAAAACATTGGTTATTGTAATCATTCAAAACTTGGCGACGTAGCCAAGCTCAAATAAATCCACTGCTGGACAAGGGCCTCTCCCATAGTAGAGACCAGTGCATTGGATTCAGGATTTAGACTCATGAGGCTTGGGTCTAGGGCGGCAGTATTTAAGGGTCAGCTAAAATTAAATAATGAAGTTTCTTTGGAATGTTTGTCTGCTATAGGAACAGATTTTAACGTCCAGATTCCTTTTTTATGATTCTAAGAAATTACTCAAATGCAACCAATACGATTAAAGCAGCTAAATAGCTAATTTTTCTACGACTGGCTATATACAAATATACTGATGAAACTAATTTTGCTTACACTAAACAATATGTAATAAAAACTCTATGGGTCCCGTTAAGTGCATTATCAGATACAGATTAACATTTTTTCACGAGATTGAATGTACTACATTTTGTTACATTGAATGTAGCAAGTTACCTACTGTGAAAACCTTAATCCCTTTAATTATGACCAATTCAATTAACGAAACGAACAAAAACGAAATACGTAGTGCAGCCATGCTGCAGCTATATTAGTAGTATAGTTGTAGCACGAATGGGTCGCCTCGACCGGGGAAGGACCACGCTCTCACAGAATATCAGCGTAAAATGGCAGCTTGACACTGCTGTGTTTCGTATGGTGAGTGTAGAGAATCGGAGACAAGCGAAGAAAAGAGGCATTCCATCTTGGTCCTCACGGGTGACGACGTATCTGCATTTTGATTCTTTATTGAGGATAAAATTTAGATGTCTATGAGTCACAGCAACCACTTACCATCAGGTGGACTGTGTGCCCGTTTGTCAACCTATCCTATATAAAAAAACGAAAAATTTCACTGTCATAAATGCCTTGCATATATGTGCATCTATACGGCCCTTAAATGATCACCGGGTTGTTACATATTGTAAATCCGGATAGTGTAGCTTTCATAAGAACGTATTTTGAGAATCTGATTAATAGTTTAACCGATAATTTCCTGAAAATAAACATACGTATATCTTTATAAATAATATAAGTGTATAAGTGAAGAAAGGAAATATTTTTTTTTATTTTATGATGGCAAATGTTTTTTAATTATATTTATAGCATTTAATGTCCACACCTTAGGGAACGGAGTATAAAAAATATATCATGAGAAACGTGTCTCACACAGAAGCTTTACATTTAGTGATCGTAAAAATTTTACTACCTCGTAAAGTCAGAACATACAAAATAGGACTTAATTTTCATTATATTCTTATTTTGCGTAAACATGAGTTATTTTTGTGAAATTTATTATTGGGATTTCATTCAAATTCAAATTTTCATTCAAATAGCCTTTATTTCTGATAATATAGTAGATTTGGAGAATTATTATAATTGCAAAATTTTATAAATTACTTTAAATACTAAATTATATTTTTTAATAACAATTCAATTTAATCTTCGACATCGGTAATATTATTATCAGCTTGCCCTTTGGCATAGGCCTAACCTAGGGTTTTCCATATTTCTTTATTTGTAGTTTTTCTTTGCTACGTCTTTTTCCATCTCTAGTGTACCATACAGTAATATTTTTGTCCATTTTTACCACCTGTTTCTTATCACATGGCCTGCCCATTTCCACTTAAGTTTTTTCACTGTGTATAGGACATGTGTAACTTTTGTCTTGCTTCTTATATTTGTAAGTTTGATTTTGTCCCGTAGCTTGATGTTTAGAATGCTTATTTCAATTCTGTTTTGACACACTGTCAGTGCTCTACTCTGCTTCTTAATGAGGGCCCAGGTTTGTGCTCCGTAGGTTAAACATGGTAGTATGCATGAGTTGAACACTGCAGTTTGGTCTTTTAGGTATATGTGAGTTTTTCATAATTTCTTCGAGGGACCACAATCTTTTCCAAGCTTTACTTCATCATTCATCATCATTACAGCCTTTAATAAGTCCACTGCTGAACATAGGCCGTCCCCAAGGAATGCCACAAAGCACGGTCCTGTCTTACCAGGTCGTCACTCCATCTAGTGGGGGGTCGCCATACACTTCGCCTACCGGTACGAGGCTGCTACTCGAGAACATTTCTTCCCAATAGGATGTCGGTGCTTTGAGCTATATGGCCGGCCCACTGCCACTTCAGTTTACTAATCCGTTGGGCTATGTCAATTACTCTGGTTCTAATGCGGATATCCTCATTTCTAAGTTTATCACGCAGAGAAACCCCGAGCATAGCCCTCTCCATAGCTCGCTGAGCGACCTTGAGCTTCCTCATACGGCCAGCAGTGAAGGACCACTTCTCAGATCCGTAAGTCATCACTGGCAACATGCACTGGTTGTACAATTTCGTTTTAAGGTTTTGAGGTATGTCTAACGAGAAGGTGTGTCGTAGTTTCCCGAACGCTGCCCAGCCGAGTTGAATCTGTCGATTGACCTCTCGGTCGAAATTGGACTTACCTAGTCGGAATATTTGTCCCAGGCATACATACTCATCTACAATTTCGAGCTTAGTGTTCCCAACAACTACCGGCATAGGTGTGATATGGAGGTTAAACATGATTTTCGTTTTGTCCATGTTCATCTTAAGACTTATCCGTTGGGAAACACTATTGAGGTCATTGAGCATAGTGCTTGGGTCCTACAGCGATTCTGCCATAAGGACTATATTGTCGGCAAATCGAAGGTGAGTGATGTACTCACCATTGATGTTAATACCGCATCCTTTCTAGTCCAGTAGCTTGAAAAGGTCTTCCAATGCAGCGGTGAAGAGTTTCGGGGATTTGACGTCACCTTGTCTTACACCTCTCTGCAGTTGGATAGGTTTCGTACTCTGATTCTGTATTCGGATATCCATCGTAGCTCTACTGTACAAACACTTCAGCATTTCGATATACCGACAGTCAGCGTGGTACCGCTGAAGGGACTGCAGCACCGCCCAAATTTCGACGGAATCAAAGGCTTTCTCAAAGTCCACATACGCAAGGCAAAGTGGCAGATTGTACTTCTCTGTCTTCTGTACAATTTGCCGAAGGGTATGTATGTGTCGATGGTACTAAAGCCTTTTCGGAAACCGGCTTTTTGGGAGGCTGGAAGTCGTCAAGTCTGCGTGCGAGATGATTCGTAATGACTCTCGAAAACACCACGTAGACGTGGCTTAGAAAGGAAATCGGTCTGTATTTTTTCAAGAGAACGTTGCCGCCTTTCTTGAAGAACAAGACCACCGCACTTCTGCTCTACACCACCGGAGTAGTACCACCCTGGAAGACGGAATTGAAGAGCTTCTGAAGGACTTCAAGTACTGGTTTTCCACCTGCTTCCAGCAGCTCCGCTGTAATTCCATCCTCGCCCGGGGACTTGCCGTTTTTAAGGTGCTGGAGAGCCATTCTAATCTCGCTCAGACTGACATCCGGGATATCTTTGGAACAGTGTCGGATAAGACTCGCTCTTGGATCGATACTCACAATTGCGTGCGGCTCCAACGATGACGTGTACAGCTGCCCATAGAAGCTCTAAAGCTCACTCAAAATCTCAGGTGTCCCGGAAACAATGCTGCCACACTCGGTCTTCAGCTTTACCTAATGTAATAATAAACCTATACTATTGGTGTTATTGCTACTCGGACTCGGTGTGTTCAAAACCGCAGTGCTGTTCTCGGCGAGAGATGTCAACTCTCGTTCCATCTCGTTTACACTTTTACTTTTACTAACGTCGTTTGCCATACTTGACCGATGATCGCTCCCTTTCGCCTCGGATGAATTCGGCGCACACGCAATAGCCAACATACTTGCACCTATAACAGCTCCTTCAGCCAGACTTTGTATGTTTGGAACCGCAGTACTGGCCTCCACGTGTTGCAATGATTCCATCGCTTCATCTTGTTTGCTAGCGAGTGAGACAGACTTATCCGTGACTATTCCTTTTGAACAAGTATTATGACTCATAGAAGGTCGATTGTTTACCTCGATAACAGCTGATTTCTGTGATTTTATCGAAGTATATTCAGGCACATAAGGCAGTCCGATCGGTCCACTGTCGTAATCGAAACTACTTTGAAAGCACGCGCCTCTCCTTTTATTTACTTTAAAATGGGTTTCGTCAACTAACGACGCATGCCTCATATAAGACACCTCCCGCTTAAGAAGGCTGAACTCCTCGGCATTAACAGCATTTTCTTCCAACACGTTTAATCTGTTTTTAAGCGACAAACAGACGATAAATCGGGTGACGTCCACATGATCGTAAGTCACCGGAGGTATCAAATCTAGATTCCGCGCACAGAAAATCGGAAATTTTGTTGGGTCAGCACTCTTCATTAACCCAACAATATCGTCCAGGTCCCGTGATTTTCGTTTCTTCCCGTGCTTCTTTCTCATGGGCATTTTCTTTGCATTTGCTACTGACTCAAAAAGAAGGGTTTTAGCCTTTAAAATATCCTCCTCTGAGAATGTTGTGGTACACAGCTGGTGAATACTCTCCTCATCCGTGTAATCAATTACATGCCTAACAAAAGTCAGCAGCTCATTAATAACAATATTGCAATTCGAGCACTTCACAATATCTGCACTCGCCATTTCGGACCTCTTTTTAAAAAGGAGTCGGATCGCACCGCGCTCACAGTCGAGAGCGTGCGTTATACCGCGCGGGTGGACGAATGCCCCTTTTCCAGTAAAAAGGGTCTCTGGTTATCTCCACGCACCATACGAACACAGCATCATTAAGCTGCTATTTTACGTTGGTAATCTGTGAGAGCGTGATCTGGGCGAGCCGACCCATTCGTGCTACAACTATACTATAAATACAGCTTGGCTTTACCACGTAATGCTGTGTATATGGTGGGATTGGATGGGAATAATTTATTATCACCGAGCAAAACCATCGATTCTTATCTCTACTGCCAATTACTATTGAGACTCCAGCAAGAAATTGAGAAAAAACGGCCGGAAATCAGATCAGAAGTCTTTCATTATGATAACACCAGACCACACACATTTTAGGCCACTCAGTAATACTTGAGACAGCTTGGTTGGGAAGTGTTAATGCATCCACCAAATAGTCCTGACCTTGCAACCTCAGATTTTCACCTGTTTCAGTCATTTCAGAATTCCTTGGGTGGTGTTAGGTTAGTATCAAGAGAGGACTGTCAAAACTACTTTTCGCAGTTATTTGATCAAAAATCCCAAGTTTTCTGCTGCAACGGGATTATGTCACTAACTACAAGAAGGCAACAAGTTATCGAACAAAATGGTAAATATATATTATAATTATATTATGTAAGTAATTACACTTTAAAATGTCTTGATTTTGTATATAAAATAAAAAGAAACTTTTTCCCCGACTTAATATTTTAGGATTGGGACATATTCAGCCTGCATTGATAGCGCTGCTTTCCATCAATGTAGGCAATCAGTTTTTAAGATAATATGAGTTAGGCACTACTGGATAGTTTTCTAACATAAGTTTATTGCCGAAATTTCAATTTTTCTTTAGCAAAATGTCCCACGTGCATAGTTATAAGGTTGACATTTGGAAAAATTGTTGCCGTATCTGCCTGTACATAACATTATATGTGTTCCTCCCACACCCAATTGTTTTTATACTTTCATTTATTTTAATTCTTTTTTATGAGCCCAAGTTCTTTATTATTCAAAGTTAAAGTGACAGTAACCATTGGTTACGGTTATGAACCGTGGAAATTAATGTTCTGAGTTCGAGTCCGACATTTGTCTACTGACATGAATCACTCCCTAACACCAGCATTTCAAACTTGAATGGAGTGGTTAATGGGAATATTACATTATAAAACAAGACAAAACAGTCCTCGGTTATATAAGAAAAGTTTACCATTCACAGCATCAGCATCACAAAATTCAAGCTTTTAAACAATACGCCAGATGACATGGTTTTGTCTTAGAAAGAATACTTTATAACTTTACTCATAATAACTTTTTACAAAAGTAAACGTTGACTTGAAAGAACTAAATAAAGTTATTTCCTTAGAGTATTCAACTAACAGGAGACGCCATGCGCATAAAGTTCCAAAGAAAAAAGTCTGTCACTTCTAGCGGGAGGCGAGGTAACGCACACTAAGCAAATCGTAAACATTGGGCCACGTCGTTACGCACGCACACAGAATAATATGAGCACACGATTAAGCAAAACGCACACAACCTTGAAAATCTCTCATAAATGTCTCATCGTTACAGTGCATAAGCCATAAACAACTAGTGCGAGGACCTTGTCGATATGGATATGTCGATGAAATTTTATGCAAGTTACATTAGCAAATAAAATAAAATAAAAATGAACAAATGTTTAATGTGTAATGACAGTGTAATGTGTAGTGACGAATACACTTTTTGGGATCAGTCTTTTTTTGCGAGGTAGCTAATTCTAGTGCTTGCATATTTTCCATCACCAAGTTTGCCAGTTCAATGTTATGTGGAACGTAATCATTGTTGAAATAATGTTCCTGTATTTTTAAAAATATATAATATGCCTAGTCTATGTAATATTTTTACCATTTTTTAATGTCATGATCAACCGGAAAAGTTATCTGTATAGGGGTTTTAAACGGTCTAATTTTACAGATTTTACCCAACCTATAGAGTTAATCCGTTTTAAGGCTTAGGGTTGAACTACATCTGGCATTACGGAATCGCACTTTCCTGTACTTTTATCCTTTTTGGTCACTCAGAAACGTTATTTACTAGAGTAAGAAAGAGAGCGGGAGTGTATAGGTTCACCCTCAAAAAGCCGATTGTAAACCGGTTTCAAAAGATTTTCGATCATTCTTGACAACCATACTTCCATACTAATATAATATTATAAATGTAAAAGTGTAACTTTTTGTTTATTTGTTTTTGTCCTTCCTTTACGCAGCAATGGAATGGAGCAATTAAAAAAAATTAAACATTTGCTATCTCTTGGCCGAAGTTTACGCTTAACCAAACATACTGCTTTTCGTCATTTTACTTAGGATTGAAAATAATTAATGTCGTCGGAAAAAGCGGTAATATTTTGTGTTCTACAGTACAAAAGTGTAATACTCTGTATATATTTAAAAATAATAGATTATAAATATGACACTGAGATTATTTGTTTGTCCTTATTTATTTATTTAAGCGCTAATAATTCGTGTCTTATCAGAAAATAACAATTTCGTTACACCACACCATCTAAGACGATATACTTATAAATAACATTTTAAAATGAATAAATATCATTCACTAATCCTTCCATTTCGATTTGTTACATGTTTGAAATTTTATCCTTCATAATGTAAAATAAACCTGTAGCAAAATAATAAACTTACTTCCAATAATTTCAAAGTCGGTACAGCAGTTTCAGTTAGTTTCCTTTTATTATTTGATTGGATTACGAAAACCGATTGGTCAAAATGCTCGGAACAAATAGTGCTTGTTCGTTTAGGTACCCAGATTATATGATTGCCACATGCTTTTATCCAAACTTGGCGCCTGTAAGGATATTTTGGAAAACTGTAAAACCAAAGATCTTTTCTAA
This sequence comes from Parnassius glacialis, assembly GCA_033319125.1. Taxonomy (NCBI): domain Eukaryota; kingdom Metazoa; phylum Arthropoda; class Insecta; order Lepidoptera; family Papilionidae; genus Parnassius; species Parnassius glacialis. The sequence goes on from JAVANC010000020.1 coordinate 38,706,503, forward strand.
ACATTGTACAAAAAAGAATTTTAAATAACACCTTGGTATTATATATCAAGGTATTAATTATAGTCAAATAAAAACATCGACACTAAAGATTACAGTGAACATCACTATTATTACCTTGATGATACCATTTTATATACTCGAAATTACCCTTCTTTTCGTTTCATAACGTAACATAATGAAATGAAAATATGTATTTAAAATGTTTTATATACAATAAAACAATTTAAATTGATGTTTTCATTTCGTTAAAAACAATTAAAGATTATTAATGTTGTTTGAAATAATATAGTTTTGCAAATAGATCACAATAGTATTAATTAATTTAAGACTATTCAATAATACGATTTTGTCTTGTGTAATAAGAACAAAGAGAAACGACATTTGTCTACAATTAAGCAAAATTTAATTATGTCCTAGTGGTGCAAAAGTCCCTACTATAGTATTAATACTTTAAGTTGGCAACACACCCTGCTCAGCTATATTAATCAGAATTTTCGTGATTTAATGCTTATATTAATTATTGAAATCAAAATAAATACTTAAAGATGAAAGGTAACGTCGTCTTTTTGTAAATTTGAGGTCTGTGATCTTTTTTTACAAGAAAACACACTGCAACTCGGCATTTTTCTGGAGGTCAACTCACGCTTACGACTACATGTTAACTGATGCCGTACGCGGCGCAACTAGTTTTATATAACGGGAATGATCCGCGCTCTCGTACTTTTGACAGAGGGGAACGCTCTCCAATGTCGTCTCCTGTTAGTTTAATACTCTAAGCTCTGAAGTATAAACTATTTAATAAAAAATAACCTTCAAATCGGGTCTCAATTGGCGACGATATCGCGTAAGATACATACAAAAACTACGTTTGAATTGTAAACCTCCTCCTTTTTTGAAGTCTGCTAAATAAATGCCATAATTTTAATTTCATAGCTGTCGTGAATTTTTTTATTATTTGTTTGTTTTGGTCAATATAAATGGTATTGAAGTTTGATACATGAATCAGATCAGAAATAACGTACTACTAGGTAATATTAATAGTCATTTATTATTTCTGCATCTCAAATTATCAAAACTTTAAATTTTTTTTATAACCACGCTTTAAACAGACAGTTTCAAAAAGTGCCTCCCAATCCCCCAGGGCATTGCTTGAAGAAAAAATTACTTTGTTCAAGAAATACTGTCTGTTACTTATTCCAATAGAAATGTATTAGATATTTGTTTTGGTCGTTATTTCCTTTAACGGGAAGCATAACTTTTTGCTTCGACACAACGTACCAAGATACCTCAGGACACGGTTTCTCGTTTCTCCATGCTAAATTCACCGCCGTAATACGCGATTGTTGTCTTTTATATCAAAGCACAACGACGTTGGCGTGCGTTAGTTCACGCGAACACTCAATTTGTTTGTACACTAGAAAAACATATCGGAGCGTTCTTTGTTTTAGCTTTCTCTGACAAGTTTTGCTTTTAGAACCGTGTTTTCATTATTTTTTGCTCTACTTTCTATTAACTTAGTCCAACTTGCAACCAATGTAATAATATCACTTAGAAGGAATGGTTGTTTGTAAAGTTGGTTGGAAAAATTAATGTAAAATATTTTTTTTGTTTAAGCAACAAAATAAGTCTTAAAAATCTACTATGATTTTGTAGTCTGCCTCGTTGGTTAAGTGCAACTGCTGACCATTTGGTCCAGTTTTCACCCCTGTGCTTCGAAAAGCACGTATAAACGTTGGCCCTGCGAGTAGTTTTTCTACGGTCATGTTGGATTGTCGTGTTATCAGACTACGAGTATGACGGAATCTTGTCCTGCGTAGATGGCTAGTCTTCATTGCGATTGGTCGCCGTGAACGAAATTCGGCCTGGAGGATATAACTAATATTGTTTTGGTGTGTTGTGCAAGTATACTTAGTATAGCCACGCTGTAGTTTATTATGGCTGCATAACGAATTGGCTGGCGGGAAGAAGGATTATATCAGCGCGAATTAGCACCATTACGTATGGTAAGTGATAATAATCGGAGACTATTTTTACTAGGAACTAGGCATTACATCTACTTCCCCTCTTACCACATTCATCTCCCTTATACCAATACCTATGCTTTAACTATAAAATATTGTATATAAAAAGTAAAGAAAATGTTTTTTGACAAATTCTTTTTGGGCGTCCTGGTCTATTGTAATAAAAATAATATTGTACTTTTTTCTCTTTTTTGTTTATTAAATGTTACATCATGCTGTATCGAAGAGGAGATACGAACCCAGAAAAATTATTTGTCGGCTCTACTTGCCTAGGTTTGTACATAGTAAATCTCGGCTTGAAACACAGTCTGTAACTTGAACCGCAACGAGATCCCCTTGTAAGTCGTTAAAAACTATTAATCATCAAAACTATTGATTTTAAGAAAGCCTCTGATTTATGTTGGATTTCTGTTCAAGCTGTTGCTTTTATAATAGATATATCCATCGAAATTCAATAAGAAATTATTTTAACACTAGTATTGAATCTGGTGTGTTTAATGATTTAATAAAACAAAGTTAAATAATAACTTTTTAATCCAGTGGTATATGAAACTCACCAATTTTAGACCTATTTATGTATTGTAAACAGTAGCATTTTTGAAAAAAAAATAGACCAAATTGTCAAGGACGAGAAAGTATAAAGATCAAAGGGCGAAGGCCATACGAACATGTCATACTCTCTCCGAAAACAAAAGGATTATTTTATAAATACAAATATCTCTTCATCTTTAGTAATCTTAGTTTTAGTGTACAAAGAACGTCCGATACACGAAATAATTTTATTAATGCAAATGTAACTGCTACATTTGCATACCAACGTTGCCCATTCCTTTAAAATATTCACCATTGTCTCTAGCTTGTTTTCCTTGTATTCCTTCCTCCAAATGCGTATTTATTAACTGTGTACTACGGATACCAAGGAGTTCTTTTCCCGGAAGTAACGAATGTCTATTATGTAACGTCCTATTTAATTCCTGTAAATTCAATTCCCGTGAGTTGAACTGGTTTGGCTCCTAGTGTTTTTGATTAAGTACTAAATTGCTGTTAATTTTTAAAATTATTGTAATCTGAATATTTTTTTTCCTAGTTTGGCAACTTACAACGGATTCTGCCAGTGTCAAGTATTTCATGAGAGTCACACAGAGTATTGACTAGTTGCCATTTCCATAGATGCGCTTACTAAGCTTTATGTTACGTACTTACTTATGTAGTTATTTTCGAATGAATTAACATTATAATAGTTTTACAAAATTATTGCTTATATAATAAAATGGATAAAGGTACGTGGCAAAAGTACTATAGTTTAATGTTATTAATGGATATGGAGTCTAATGAAGTTTGTACAAAAGGAGTGTAAACGAAATTTAACAAAGACTTAAGATTTACAGGACGAGGGATGTTATTAGGAAGAAAATTGTGTAATCAAATGGAGAAGTTAGGGCAGTTACAGAAATTGTGATCGATCGTACTTTCGTCTAATCCACACTCACAAATTGAGCTATCTTTAATCTTAAGTTTTGCCAAAAAATACAGGAGTGTGTCCCAATCTAATTCTACATATGATGGATGTACTATGTTGGGAGCCATTTTTAAATTTAAAAAACCATGGTTTGGAGGGGATGTCAGTTTGGAGTTCTGCATAATATTTACCGATAGACTTCTGAGTTTTTTTTCAAAAGAGAGTTCTAATCTGACATCTGATGGATTTTTGCAAAAGAAATAAGGTCATGGGTATATGTTATATGATGCATGAGTGTACCAGAAGTAAATGCTTGTTTTGCAAAGGAATTGACAATTTCGTTGTCACGTATGCCACTATGACTTGGCAGCCAAGCAAGTTTCAAGTTAATACTTTGACAAAAACACTTATATAGTGCATCTTTTATTTTAAAAATAATTGGGAATTTCGATTTTCTTCGAAACGGGTTAGATGAAATGCTTTGATCTGAATATTATTTATATATACAATTTTTTTGACAGATATTTTCAATATTTTTCACTATCAAAAGCTACGTAAATTTAACTTATTTTTTTATTAAGAGGCCAATTATGGCTTACAAATTTCAATAAATATATAAGACAGTTATTAAAAAATTAGTTTTTGATTTCAGATATAATACTCATGATGAAAAATATTTCTGCTGCGTCGTTGTCAACTGTCAAAGTATAACGACTTCATACAATTTTTATCAATATGGAATAAATCTAGGGAAGTAATGTGATAATATTTAATTTACAAAGTGCTTTTATTTAGACCGTAAATGATTGTGTTTCAGAGAAAGATGCGGGGTACAGCACACTTCAAGTCAATATGAAGATATGCAATATAAAGGCTTTTGAGTGCTGTAGAGATCTGTTTAGATACTTTAATGAATATCACCGCTCTGCTATATAGAAAATAAAGAAATAGTGCCGACATAACAGTTAGAGGTTAGAACATTTTTATTCATCAAGCACATAAACGTGAAGTAAACGACACTCACTTGACATAAACGCAGTAGCGCCAACATTGTGGTACATTTACGTTCCAAACCATAGACAACACGCTGCATTGCAACTTGACAGCTGTGTAGTACTGCCAATCTTGAGTAAAAAATTACGTTCCGAATCACGGAAAGCACGCAAATACTATACTAAGTCATGGATAACAGTAGAATGTCGGAAGATATGTTAAAACTAAACAAATGATGAAAATTGAATTAGAAAAGCAAACTCAAACGATCACACAGAATATAACCACCACTTTGATGAGTGCTATAGATGATAAATACAAACAATTTTAGAAGAAAATAAAAGTCTAAAAGTGGAAGTACAAATATTAAATATTAAATAGGAAAAATAATCTAATAATACATGGTGTTAAGGAAACGGAGAATAACTACGAAGGACTATTTAATATAATATGTAACACCTTGCAAAAGAAAAATGTTAATGTTGAAAATTTTTAAATAAATAAATATCACAGATTGGGACGCAAACAACAAGGAAAAACTAGACCTATACTAATTACCTTTACTTCTTATCAGAAAAAAGTAGAAATACTGAAAAGCAAAGCAAACCTGCCAGAACAGACTTATATAACGGAGGATTTCTCGAAGGAAACAATAAAACTACGCAAAACTCTGCAGAAGCAATTAAAACAAGAAGAAGAAAAAGGAAAAGAAGCCTCCATTAAGAATAATAAACTAATAATAAAAGAAAAACCGGATGCTGAAAAAAGGAAAAGAGATTCTTCTTTGTCACCTGAAAATATTCAAACACCAATATGTCGCAAGGAAGGGATCAATAACATTATAGCTCCACCAAAGTTGCAAAAAATTGATGCATTTGCTTATATGAGAGCTAGGTCCCATTCACTGAGAGAGAAAGAAACCCAGCAGCATGAAGTATAGGAATTACCAGACACCGGAAACGTAAGAACAATAAACAAAACAAAAATTAACTTAACAAAAAATACACAGATCCCCAATACGGTTGGTCACCGTGGGGTGATAGACCAATACCCCCTAAAGCTTACAGCAGAAACATTCAGCGATACACTACCTAAAAACCATACTCTGAAAGTAGAAAACAAAATTCTAGATATAGATTCAATATAGCTACACTTAACACAAGATCTCTAAAGTCACAAGAATTTTTACTGGAACTAGAACATGCATTGGAAAACGTTAACTGGGATATTATAGGCTTGAGTAACGTGAGAAGAGTGGATAAGAAAACCGAAGAACGTGACAATTACATACTATAACCACATTAATGAAAAGGCTGGAATATACGGAGGAGGGTTTATGGTCAAGAAATACCTGAAAAACAAAATATTAGAGTTTCGAGGAATATCAGACAGGATCGCCATTTTGAATATAAACCTTCCTAGCTATAAAAAAACCTACTTCAATTGTTCAAATATGTGCTCCGACGGAGGTTACCCAGAAGGACATAAAAGATGAATTTTATAATAAACTCAACCAAATTGTGCCGAATCTATGTAGAACAGTTATTATAATGGGAGACTTTAACAGCCAAATTGGAAAGAGGAATAAAAATGAGAACAATATACTTGGACCGTATTCAACTGGGAAAAGGAATGACAACGGAAAAAGACTGATAAATTTTGCATCAGGAAATAACTTAAACATCATGAATAGCTACTACAATAGAAAACATAATAGAAAATGGACATGGGTGTCACCTGATGGGAAAACAAAAAATGAAATAGATTACATTCACACAAACAAACCAAGAGCATTTTTGAATATTGATGTTGTTTATAAACTCAACTACAACACGGACCATAGAATGCTTCGAGGACAAATGTACGTATTGGAACCGAAAACGCCGAGAAAAAACATTAGCAATAATAAAAAACCAATACCCTTACCAATTGCAGAAAATATTCTAGAATTATTGGAAAAATAATTTAAAAGCAACAAAGAATGCCAAAGATGTCCAAGAGAAATATGACAATCTCGAAAACGAACTTAAGAAAGTCGAAAACAAAACTAGAATAAATAAAGACACCAAATACAAAATAGGTCCCGAAGCAAGAAATTTGATCATACAGAGAAAATCTCTCTATGAAGACAGGAAAATGAACAAAAAGAAGATAGAAATCCTAAGTAAAGAAATAAATCTGCAGATCAGGAAACATAGAGAGAAAAGAAGGAACAATACAATAAACTATTACATAGAAAAGTTGGGAAGAGTCACGAAAGCATGGGATGAGCTAAGAGAAAGTACAAATTGGATAGACAAAATGACACACCATAAAGATAAGAAAAATAAGACAAATAGAATAGAAATATTAGAGGTAGCCACGGATTACTACCGCGAGTTATATAGCGACGACAGAATATCAGGAGAAAACCACCTACAGATTGAATATGATACAAATAGAAGTGAAGAAATCCCTAACATACTGAAAAAAGAAGTATATAAGGCAATCAAATCTCAAAAAAGAGGTAAAGCACCGGGAGAAGTCTGCATATCTAACGAACTTCTAATGGGAACGGCTGATATAATATTAGATACTATCAAAGATTTATTAAACGAAATTTTAGTCACAGAATTTATACCTCGTCAGTGGACTACGTCGACCATAGTACTGCTTCATAAAAAAGGAAAGAAGGATAATGTTTGCAACTACAGACCCATTAGCCTGATGTCTAACGTCTACAAAATATTTTCTAAAGTACTGCTAAGCCGTTTAACTCAGACTCTGGATGAAAACCAACCTAGAGAGCAAGCAGGTTTTCGTAGTGATTTTTCAACAATCGATCATATACACACCATAAAACAAATTATAGAGAAATGTAATGAATACGGCATTCATTATTATTTGGCATATGTGGACTACAACAAAGCAATTGACTCTTTAAAACATACAAGAATATGGGAAGCACTTACAACACAAGGAGTTGCGAATAAATATATACGACTAATTAGCAACATACACAAGAACTTACTAACTACTTGGAGGAGAATTACCTAGGATTGAAAAGCGTGGCAAGCTCTAGCCTTTGCGGAAACGTAAGACAATCGCAAAACCGGTGTCAAATAATAAATGTATATATTTAAGTTTTATTAAGTTAATATTACCTTATATATTTTTTTTATTACATATAGTGTTTTCATACGCATGTTTTGTAAGATTGTTAAATAAAGGCTATTATTATTATTATTGTTATTACGTAGTTTGAATTTTATCTTAGTTTTAAGTATAAGTTTTTACTTATTTTAGTTATAAAAAGCGATTATTACTTTAAAAAATTAAAATTTTAACAAACGTTGTTAATATTAGGGAGAACAAAGAGAATTAGAGTTATTATCAATTAACAGTTTTTGATACTCCATTTTCAAAATATTTTATTAAATTGCATAAATGTAATGTGGGACGTCTTCTAGTTAGACGTATGAGTAGCGACAATCTATTGAAGGCTTGGCTCGGGGCTGCAAGTAGACGCAAGAAACCCCAAAATTGAGTGCACCTTTGGGAGAGTTGGGAGACATGTCCAGGAAACAAAATAATTCGGTGACATCCGCCATCACGCGCTGTAGCATCGCGGCGAAATAATTTCTCCATAACTCTGTCAGAAATAAGAGAAGGCCTGTGCCCAGTTGGAGGTATGTTTTGTTACTTTTAGAGTATATATGCATTATACTCGTATTACAACGGTATTTAGAAATATGATAGACAAAAAGTTTTCTTATAACTCCAAGGTTTCTTTATACCTTCTTTTTGTGAACAAAGTTTTTTAAATAAAATTTTAATCGACGGGAAATAAACTGATTTGAATCAAAAGGCATCCATTATTTTACGATATAAAACTGCAATGATTTACCGAATAACACATCTTACAACAAATCCACATTTTATTTCAGTGTTAACTTTTATTTTCCGTGTAGTGGCGTCGCGTCGTAAGAGAATTCAACTCCATGACGTCTCGTAAGTATCGTAAAAGGCGACACAGTGAAACTGAAACAGGAGATAGGCAGTGGTATTGTTCATATAACAACTCAATAAAAACACTGCGGTTGCCTACACGTTTGTAGCGAAATTATTTTATGAGGCAAACTATCGGGGAGGCCGATGTTTAATAGTGGACTTTTGATAGGCTGAAACAATTAAAAATTAATGAATGAAATTAACCTTTATAAGCCATGTGAATCCTTAGTACTACATATTTCAACATTGGCTATGTTCCATGGTTTTCATCTTCATCTGTTCCACGTTCGTGCTATATATATATATATACACACACTGATATCTAGCTAGATATATATACACACTGATTATCGGAGACTGAGTTTTTCTGCAATTTCCTTCATAATTATTTTACTGTTTTAACTGAATTTTCATAATTTATTTTTAGGTAATATCAGCTTAACTATAAAAATGAGTATATTTGTAAATATATAAATAACAAGTTTACTACAATATGTTTCAAATGTATAGCAATATCGATACGCAAATTTTTTGTTCGGATGTAAAATACTGGTGCATACAAATGTGTCGGTGTTAAATTTTTAGTTAAAAGCGCATGTTTCCAGTCTGTTTTGATTAATAGGGAACGTAACATTTTGGTTGTGATTTGTTTTTATTTGCAGTTTCTTTTTAAATTAAACGCTTTGTATTAGCAAAGCTTTTATTGTTACTTATTTATTATTTGATGAGTGAAAAAATAAACTTTTAATTAAAAGAAAAAATAAATAGCTATTGCAGCTTATAAACAGAATTGTTTTTTATTTCTTTGAAGCCGGCTTCTGATTTATATTACAGTTAATATTTGGTCGCTTTTCAGTGAACTGAGGAATATCACAAACCCAAATTAACAATGGAATGTTGACGAAATAATTTAATTATAATAAGTATTATTATTATTAAAAATTAAACATTTTCAATTCATATTCATTGTATGCCTTACCGAAAATAGATATTTCACAACCGTTTAGATTCTATTAGAAAGTCTTAAAGCCATCCGGTTCTCTAACAATAGTTACACATTATATTGTACTGGAGCAGTACTCGTTCCTAATTTATGTACAGTGCACCTTCGCATGGACGGACAACAATAATAAGCGGCTCATGCACGCTCGTCTAAACAATCTTACTACAATATAAAGACCAGAATAGAATAATCCAATGAAGAATAAATATATTTGAAAATATTTTATTTTATAATATGTATATAATAAATTGCCTAATAAAATAAAAGATACTCAGTCTTTTACTTCATGCAAAAAATATTTTAAGCACAACATCTTAAAAGATTTATCTCGATTTTTAACCAATCACTTATTTAAAAAGCCGATTTAATTTCCTTAATTTATTGGATTTTACTACTTTAAATTAATACTTTTAACTAATAGAAATACATTGGTTTTAAATATTCTCAACTAGAAAATCATTTCATTTGGATAAAGATAGAGTAAAATAAAAATAAAGTTACAGCCTATTTACGTCCCACTGCTGGGAACAGGCCTCCTCTCATTTCTGAGAGGGTTTTAGGGCAAGCAAGTGTCCGCCGAGCTGCACCAATGCATGTTGGCGAACTTCACATGTCTTCGAAATATTTTTTTTCTTATTTCTCAGACATGCATGTTTCCTCACGATGTTTCCCTTCACCGCCGAGCACGTGGTAAATCAGCACTTAAAATTGCAATTAACAATTTCATTGGTGCCGGCGGGGATCGAACCCGGGTTGCTCGAGTACTGTGAAGCTTACAGCGAGCACTAACCATCTGAGCTTCCACGGCTCTTTTTTTGATTGATTTTTTTGATTAAATATAGAGTGTAAATTTAATTATAAATTGCTTACAAATATGAACATTGTGTAATTGCTATAGACTTACTTTCAAGAAACGATATGTAACTGTACACTTACTTTTCTTGCTACAAACAAACTTTGAAACGAAGATTGTGAAAATTCACTACATAGTAGATCATTTACAAGAACCTACCGCCTTTCACAAGTTTACGTATTTAGCATCTAACATTAACTTGTTATTTCTCATGATAAGTGAATTGTATTCTTTTTGAAGAATGTCATAAACCATATTATACGGAGAGCTGTTGTAGCTTAATGCGTTAGCTGTAAATTATAGTATGCGAGCGACTCGGGTTCGATTTTTGTCGGTACAATTGAAAGTGTTAGTTAAACTTTAAGTGCTAATTCACCGAGTGCTCGGCGGTTAAAGAAGATATCGTCAGAAAACCTGCATGTCTGAGAAAATAAAAAAAAATATTTCAAAGACACGTGAAGTCCGCCAACTGGGGCAACCATTATAAAGCCCCGCCCGAGCACAGAACAGCACGTATATGATAGGCTGTAATTGTGCTTTTTAATCTATATATTGAGAAAGAGTGAAGAGAGAGAGATAGTCTTTTTAGCTTTTTTTTCTCATCTTGGCAAATATTGGCGAAGTTTGAACTAATTGCTCAAATAAAAAAAAATAACTGTATCCGATGACTATTGTAGTATTACATATATAGTATTACAACTCATAATTCTGATATTAAGATTTATAAATCAATATCAAATCATATCATGCAATCATTTTAAATGGAAATAGCTAAATGCTATAGAAATTTTAATAAGTTTTTTATTTTTTTATCGTCCCCCATTATAAAAACTTCTCTCGCGTCATAGACACCTTTAATAACCATAAATTGCACTATATGTTACACGAGTTTTGCGGATTTTATAATGACATGTTTTGGTGATGTTTGTGCTCTTATTTGAGAGGACAGAAACCATCTTTATTGAACTCAGGGTACAAATTAAAAGGGTGGTGACTGCTGCTGCAGATGATGATGATTACGATTATAATGAGCAGTACAATTCTGATCGTCAGGTCCTCCGTACGGAATTTATTGAGTACACACCAGCTATGGGAGTAAACTGTCTACACAGGAAATACGTAATGTGAAACGTAATACTATATTTAAAATATTTATATTTGAAAGAGATTACATAGAAAACTAAAAAGGAAATTTACTGCCTATATATGTCCCAATTCTAAACACTGACTCTTACTTCTGTGAGGGTTTTAAGGCAAGGAATTGTCCGCTGCCTGTTCCCAGTGAGTTTTGGATTACAAGTAATACTTATTAAAAATTTTATTTTTTAATAAATGTTTTTTTTTCATTGTGATTTTACCATTAAAATTCTAAAATATTCAGTTAAAAACTCAATAGCCAAATCTGAAAACTTTGATGGTCATTAGAAATTAGCAAATAGCCGAGAGTATGCGGTACGCTAGGGCTGGTAACACCGTGTTCGCATAATTATGTGTGATTGTCCGGCAACATACTACGGGGTCCAGCGTAATGACGGGATCGACGATAACATGGCGGTGTATACTGAGACGTTTAACATCAGGAGGTTGGGATGAATTGTAGAGCTATCGAAAGAGCATCGAGGCTTTTTTTTAAATATTCAGAGATTATTGAGTGTAGATTTTGTCTATTCAAGTACTCAAGTATTTTTTGCTCACTAAGTGTACATACAATTAGGACTTATTATAAAATATAAATAGTACTTCTCACACGTAGATTAGGATTATGTTAATACCAACCAGCTGGAGTGATCCCACGAATGAGAGTGTTTGGTAATGCATGAAAAACGTATTAAGTGACTGGTTTGCATAACGTTTCCGCTATTAAGAGTGTATGTAGAAACAAGAAGTGTAGGGAGACTCCCCACTACATGCAGTGACAACCTGGTAGGAGGTACAGGAATTCGATGGATGCAGGTGTATCAGTGGCATACTTTGTGAATGTAATGATGACGATTATGATAATAATAGAACCAATTATCACGTGGATGTATGTAACAGAGCAAGTTTAAGAAACATTTTGAGCTGAAAAGTTATTTACAAACAATTCTCGATCCGCATACCAATCGCTTAAGCACTACGCTACATCATCATCATCATCATTACAGCCTTTCATAAGTCCACTGCTGAACATAGGCCTCCCCCAAAGAATGCCACAAAGCACGGTCCTGAGCCACCTGCATCCATCGACTTCCTGCATGTCTTACCAGGTCGTCACTCCATCTTGTGTGGGGACGCCCTACACTTCGCCTACCGGTACGAGGCTGCCACTCGAGAACCTTTCTTCCCCATCGGTTGTCGGTTCTTCGAGCTATATGGCCGGCCCACTGCCACTTCAGCTTACTAATCCGTTGGGCTATGACGGTTACTCTGGTTCTACTGCGGATATCCACATTCCTAAGTTTATCACGCAGTGAAACTCCGAGCATAGCCCTCTCCATAGCTCGCTGAGCGACCTTGAGCTTCCTCATACGGCCAGCAGTGAAGGACCACGTCTCAGTTCCGTAAGTCATCACTGGCAACACGCACTAGTTGTACAATTTTGTTTTAAGGTTTTGAGGTATTTCTGACGAGAAGATGTGTCGTAGCTTCCCGAACGCTGCCCAGCCGAGTTGAATCCGTCGATTGACCTCTCGGTCGAAGTTGGACTTACCTAGTCGGACTATTTGTCCCAGGTAAACATACTCGTCAACAACTTCGAGCTTAGTGCTCCCAACAACTACCGGCATAGGTGTGACATGGACATTAAACATAATCTTTGTTTTGTCCATGTTCATCTTAAGACCTATCCGTTGGGAGACACTATTGAGGTCATTGAGCATAGTGCTTAGTTCCTCCAGCAATTCTGCCATGAGGACTATATCGTCGGCAAATCGAAGGTGAGTGATGTACTCGCCATTGATGTTAATTCCGTATCCTTTCCAGTCCAGAAGCTTGAAAACGTCTTCCAATGCAGCGGTGAAGAGTTTCGGGGATATAACGTCACCCTGTCTTACACCTCTCTGCAATTGGATAGGTTTCGTACTCTGGTTCTGTACTCGGATAGCCATCGTAGCTCTACTGTACAAACACTTCAGCACTTCGATATACCGACAGTCAACTTGGCACCGCTGAAGGGACTGCAGAACCGCCCAAATTTCGACGGAATCAAAGGCTTTCTCATAGTCCACATACGCCAGACATAGTGGCAAATTGTACTCTTTGGACTTCTGTACAATTTGCCGTAGGGTATGTATGTGGTCTATGGTCACTACGCTACCGAGTGAATAAAATAATGCGAAACTATTGTAATTAGAATTTCATGATAATACACCTATTGCTTTCTTGTTCTATTTTAACTTGAAAATTATTGTTTTAAAGCTAACATTAAATTCTGTTATTATACCTTGTTACTTAAGTATAACACGCCAAGTGGCGGTGTTGGAAGATTATCCGTGACGGAGAGTTTATAAGTTTAATTACGTCAAGACCTACGTTAGTTCCCATAAGAGAATAATCAAAGTACTTTTTCTTAAAATGATACCGCAATTGAATGCCGCATGAATTTTGTTTGTCACAGATCTAAATTATATTTTATTTAATATCAAATTTTTAACTTATATAAGATTGTAAAATTAAACTTTTCATTCAAAGTTATAACTGAAAATAAATGAATTTCGGCATAATACGGAAATTATATGAAAGATAAAAATTTGTAACTTTTATAGTGGAAGAAACAATATCACATGACAATTAGAATGTAGTCTAAATAGTTTGAATAAAACTTCATTTTATATAAAGTAAAACTTATTTTTCATACCTAAGTTTCGAATTTATTTACCAATTTCCAATGAAATATTCCTTAAAGGATAGCTAATTAATAAAATACATAAATCAGTACATTTTTTCCGAGAAATCTATGAACCATCTAAAAACACATATGCATCGAACATAGAATATTTTTTAAAGTAGATTGATTGAGATCCTGGCAGGATACGTAGTCGAGCCAGCTGCAGGTATAGGTAATTATAGTTGTATCATGAATGAGTCGGTTCACCCGAAGAAGGACCACGCTCTCACAGAATACTGGCATAAAATAGCATCTTAATGCTGCTGTGTTTCGTATGGTGAGGGTAGCGAGCTGAATACCTCTTTTACTGGAAACGAGGCATTCCATCTTAGTCCTCAAAGATTACAACGCATCTGCATTTTGATTCTTAATTGAGGATAGATATAGATATCTATGTGCCACGGCATCCACTTACCATCAGGTGGACTGAGTGCTTGTTTGTTGCCCTTATTCTATAAAAAAATTGATGATTCTGGAATGACTTCAGGGCTATATAAATCTGGAAAAAAATTTCACAATAAATGTTGGCAAGTAGGGGATGAAGTTTATAATGCAACTTTATAGATGATATTGAAAAATAACTCTCGTATGATTAAAAGCCAATTTCAAAGAACTCGAAAGAATAAAATAATTTCACATTTAGAATTCGGGACTTAAAATTATTCTATCCCCTACCCTTTGTCTTAGCACCAACATTGGATATTATGTTAAATTAATTAATTAGTTATTTATTATTTTAGGTATTTTTCAATGTTGCCAGACGATCGATCCCCAATCGAAAATACTGCAGTATCACCTTTATTGTTGTTTTATTTTAGGTCACATTAAACATCCCTCTTTGACACGTTGTAAAGTCTGTTAGTGACTACGATCCGTTTAGTGCTTCCTGGTGTTCATTAGAATATAATAGAATATTTTTTTATTTAATATTGATTACAAGTAATTCTTATTGAAAGTATTTTTTTACTTTACCACTAGTTCGAAAAAATCCTCTTTCCTAGAAAGAACCAGCAAGAAATCAAGCGGGATTTTTTTTAAATAAACTTTTTATTGATAAATGATTACAAACTATTTATGAAATTTATTTTAGAAACAGCTTGGAAGCGACCACCTTATTTCCAGGGGTTATCAACAATGTATTCATTATTATTTTATTTATTTTTATTTCATTATTTTAATATAATAACCCTTTTTACACAGCTTTTGTTTAATTAAATATTTAAACTTGGTAATAGAGATACCTTTTATATTTTCTGGGACTTTGTTGTAATAGCGTATGAATTACTGAATCTGTGGAGTCGAAATACCAATATCACTAGCTTGTGTTTGTTCCTAGTGTTTACAGAGTGTCTATCACTTTTTTTACTAAAACTATCTTTGTTTTTGTGTCCACAAATACAATAAATTTTCGTAAATATACTGAAAGGCCTAAGTTAATATATTTATTTATTTAAACTTTTCTCTAAGAGGCTGTCTTGATTTAAGGTTGTATATATCTCTTAATGCCCTATTCTGCAAAACAAAAATAGTTTCTAAATACGCCGCATTTCCCATAGCAAAATCCCATAAGACATTATGCTATGAAAATAACTGAAATAAACTAATCTAGCTGTCTCGACACTAATGATATCTCTAATCTTTTTTACAGCATAAGCTGCAGAGGTTGGCGTACTTGCTAGTTTGGATATATGGAGGCCCCACTGAAACTTTACGTCGAGAGTGATGCTAAGAAAAATAGAAGATTCAACAGGTCTCAGTTCTTTCCCACTTGAAAAAAACAATGATATTCAGATTTTTAACATTTGTTGTTGTAAATTTAATACATTTAGTTTTTAAGTCCATTTAAATGTACATTATTATCTTTAAATCAATTTACTAATTTTGATAAAGCATTATTCACTTCGTCTCATTTAAATGATAGACTTTTAAGTGTAAAAATTAAGGAAGTATCATTTTTTTTATAGGATAAGGGTGACAAACGAGCACACAGTCCACCTGATGGTAAGTAGTTGCTGCGGCCCATAGACATCTACATCTATCCTCGTTTGCGAATGAAAATGCAGATGCGTTGTCACCCGTGAGGACTAAGATGGAATGCCTCATTTCCAGTAAAAAGGGCCTCCAGCCACCTGCACTCACCAAGCGAAACGCAGAGGTAAACCTCTACTTCACGCTGGTATGCTGTGAGGTCGTGGTACCACCCCGGTTCGAGCCGGCCCATCCGTGCGACACCAAATGCCGCCACTTGGCTCTATCACTGTTAAATCATCAGCAAATAATACTATATCATGATTGTTCCACTCAAATCATATACACTAAAAATAGGAATGGTATCCTGAGGGACACCCATCTTTACGGACAACCCGGAAGAGCTTTTACCATTGATAATAACTTTCTGTATTCTATTACTTCAATATGAAATAATAAGTTTAAGCGCTGTGTTCTTGACACCGTAGTACTGTAGCTTCCTGATTAATGTCTCATGCTGAACACAGTCGAAGGCCTTGGAAAGGTCACAAAACACACCCAAAACCTACTCTGAATTCTATTATTCACAAAAAATATGTTTTTTAAGTTTGACTCCGGCGTCGGGAGTCGAGCGACCCCTTGTAAAATCAAATTGATTTTTATGAAGAAATTTATTTATATAAAAAAAAACTTAACATCTGATCTAAAATATTTTATTAAAATTTTTACTTAATGTTGGTAGTACAGAAAGGGGAATGCCCAATTCTGGCCATGAAACGCTCAACAATTTTCATTTGTTATAAAAATACATCCTTTTTTATGGTAATTAATCGCGGTATTTATGCATCCAAAAAGATTGCAATATTTTTGCACAAAATAAAAGTACCGAAAAGATAAAAATGAAATTAGGTAAATCCGGAAGTCATTAGTTTGTGGATAAAATGAAAACTGTCGCCAATCACAAATCTCGTTAAAAAGTCGATTCTGTTTTTTCAATCAATTTTTTATTGTGTCATTATTATAATGGTAATATTATTTTTCGATAATTATTATGATGTTATCATAATTAAACAAGCGAATTGCTAGTTGATTTAACGTGAACTCTTTAGAACATAACAAAAACGCTGCTGCACAATTTAACTGTTATTTTTATCTGTTCTTAAAAATACATTTAAAGCGGCATTTAAATATTTTTTTTTATAGGATAGGGTGACAAATGAGCACACAGACCACCTGATGGTAAGTGGTTGCTGTGGCCCATAGACATCTACATTTATCCTCGTTTGCGAATCAAAATGCAGATGCGTTGTCACCCGTGAGGACTAAGATGGAATGCCTCTTTTCCAGTAAAAAGGGTCTCCGGTTCTTTACACTCACCATACGAAACTCAGCAGTGTTAAGCTGCTATTTTAAGCTGGTATTTTGTGAAAGAGTGGTCCTTCCCCGGTCGAGCCGACCCATTCTTGCTTCAACTATACTACTTATATAGCTGCAGAATGGCTCTACCACGTATAATAAATAAAACAAAACATATTTTAAGCATCGCAACATCGAATCTGACAGCTAAGCCCATGTCATAGTTATCAAAACTAAATAGTCGCAAGCCGAATTCGGAATTGTTATCTAAGCAACGAATAAGTTTTTAAATGGACTCCGATAATTCTTCTCACCCTATTGATCACGGCCTGAAAATGGATTCCGCTCCCACTTATTACCTCTGCACGAATTCGGACTCGATATCCACTGTTAAGGATGACTCGAGCTTTCACACCGGCCAGAATTCTTTCCAGCTCTCAGTAAGTCATTCAAAGGGACATATACGCTGTGTCAATTGCGGTTTAAATGTCACGAAAATACGAAGTCATTTGTTGTTAAAAAACTGTTATTGTGAAAATAAAAAACCTTTTCCTTAACCATTTCATTCTTTTAATTGCATATTATCATTCCCATATGCTTTTATATGTGGGCACCCATGGCCGAAGTGTCTATGAACGGTGGGCATTCCCCTTTGTCTACAATTGGCGGGGTCAAATGTACAACCAGATTTAAAAAAAGGTATGACTTTTCTATGTTTAATTAGATCAGGAAGCACACCAGATTCGACGCTTGTATTAAAAATTGTCGCTAGATAAGTTAGTATAGTGTCTATTATAGATGCAATAACTTTTACGGAAATCCCCCAGATGTCTGCCGTTTTCTTAATATCAATAGTTTTAAAATATTTAACGATATCTTTTGGCAATACTCTATGGCATTTAAAAGTATTTGAACAAGTCTTTACGTTTTGTTTAAGCAATGGTTCGGCGACAATAGGAGAAGAATTTAATGTCTTTGTTATCAAAAAAGGAACATCAGTAAAATGATTCTCAAAAGCTATAGCAAGTTTTTGATCAGATTGAGTTAAATTATTGTTAATGTGCAATTGAATATCCGAATTCCGTGGTTTGACCTTGCCCGTTTCACTATTAATTATACTCCATGGCATTTTAATTTTATTGGATGCAGTTTTAATTTTGTTGCTTAAATATAAAGTTTCAGCTGTGGAGCATACTTTTTTCAATTTTAGAATATGTTTTTATATATTTTCTAAATATATCACTATGATTATGTGATCTTTCATTATAAAGCTCGTATAAATTTCGTCTACTTTTATAAATTCCTACTGTCACCCATTCATTAAATAATTTGCGATTGTTTATACAGAAAGTTTTTAAAGTAACTATTCTTTTGAATTTAAGTTATATCTTTAAACCATACAAGTAATCAGCATTATTTTCAATGAAAGTGATGGCAGTCCTTTTACTCTATTAATTCTAAACCTCTTCAAACGATGTTCATTTTTTGAAACAAACACAAAACACAAAACAAAAACAAACACAAAACTTTCTCATTTTTGTTTTTGTGTATGTAAGTCAATGAGACCAACTGTCCGTAGTGATCTGAACTTATATTTTGAATGATTGATTTATGCAAGGGCTTAACATCCGTAAAAATGTTACCTATACAGGTCGTACTAGGCCCAGCAATACGTTCTAAGAATAAATTGACAAGATTATACGATTTAAATAATGAGCCAAACTAAATAATAATGGAAGAAGTTTTGAAAAGATTTATGTTAAAGACTCCACATATAACAATACACTTGATCTATTTACTAAGTTTGAGCTAAACTACTTCTAAAATCCTTTCAAAATATTCGTAAGTAGCACATGGGGGTCTGTAAACACTAACAATAATGAGGTGCTCGAGCTCGAAACAAGCCATTTCTACAGTTCGCGTTGATTTACCAGCTAATATTAAAGAGCAACCATGTAAACATTTTTCTCTATTGAAGTAACTGACCACCTGGTGATTTCTGAAATTAAACATTAAATTATAATCTTGTAGCCAACTTTCAGTAATACAAAAGATATGTATGTTGTTACTTTATAAAAACAATTCAACTTCCAATCCTTTGCCCATCATGCCTTGTAAATTTTGATGCACCAGGTGTAAACTATTCTTATTACTTATTTGTGGGCTGCATTCTAAATTGATAAAACTGTTATTATTGCTAGAGACTGCCTCTATTGTCAGATTCACTAATTTAAATTAGTTGGAACTGAGAGAGAGAGAGAAAGAATGATAACGTGTGGATGGATAAAGATGTACAAAGGGTTGTGCAAGAAAAGAAGAAAGCGTGGTTGGATTGGTTAGCAACAAAAGCTAACCAAAAAGTTCAAAAGGCAACGGATGACGAGATAAAGGAAGCAAGAACGAAGTATAAAAGATTGAAAACAGCAGCGAAAGAAATTGTGTCTAGAAAGAAAGAAGAACGAAAAGATAATTTCGATAGGAGGCTCACTGAAGATTTCCAGTCAAACATTAAGTTTTTCTGGAAAACCATCAAAACAGCCAGAGGAAAAACTTCTACCTCGGAGCCGAGTATAATCAGGAGTCAAGATGGGAGCATTATAAAAGGAGAAGAATGTGTGTTAAAGAGATGGAAAGAGTATTTTGAAAGTTTGTTTGAAAGAGAGGAAGTGCAGGTACAGCATCTGCCACCTTCCACGGAAACCAATATAAATGTTGATGAAAATGAGATAAGCATGGATGAAATAGTGAAAGCGTTGAAAAGTATGAGATTAGGTAAGGCTGCAGGGTATGACAGGATTACCGTCGAGATGCTAAGGGCTGGACAGGGCCTGGTGGCTAGTCAGCTGTACCGCCTTTTCAATCTGTGCTGGCGAAATGGGCAAGTACCGGGAGACTGGTGCAAAGCCGTAATCGTGCCATTGTATAAGGGAAAAGGGTCACGGCAGGACTGCATAAATTACCGTGGTATAAGCCTTCTTAGCGTTGTCGGTAAATTGTATGCGAAAGTGTTGATTGAAAGGGTTATGAATGAAACAGACGAGAAAGTATGGGATGCACAAGCGGGATTTAGAAAGGGAATGGGATGTACGGATCAGGTCTTTTCCTTGCGGTGCATAGCCGAAAAGTGTTTGGCTAAAAACAAGAAAGTCTACTGCGCCTTTGTAGATCTAGAAAAGGCCTATGATAGAGTGGTGAGGAATGAATTGTGGTCAGCACTGTCCATGAACGGTGTGGGCAGTATCCTCATACGAGCATTGCAATCTCTTTATAGGGATTCTAGTGCTTGTGTAAGGATAAGCGGGGCATACACTGAATGGTTTAATATGGAAAAAGGTGTTAGACAGGGATGTGTAGCGTCACCGTGGCTGTTTAATCTGTTCATGGACAATTGTTTGACAGATTTAAAAGAGAATGAAAGTGGGTTAAGAATGAATGAGTTACTCGTCAAATGTTTTCTCTATGCTGATGACCAAGTATTACTTGCGTCTTCGGCCGAGGAGTTGCAGGAGATGGTAACTGCTATGAGTGGAGCTTTTGTTAGAAAGGGAATGAAGATGAATGTAAGGAAGACGAAAGTGATGGTGTTTGAAAAAGATGAGGCAGTGACAGACTGCAATATCGTGATTGAAGATGAACAAATTGAACAGGTGAAAGAGTTTGTGTATCTGGGGTCAAAGTTTACAAGAGATGGAAAGTGTGAGAGTGATATCGAAAGAAGAGTGAATGCAGGAAACATGGTGAATGGAGCTTTGCACTCCTTTATGAGCAGTCGGAAGGTGTCTAACAAGGCTCATTTGGCTGTGCATGAGGGGGTGTTGGTTCCGACACTCATGTACGGAAGTGAAAGTTGGGTATGGCAGAAGAAACATGAAAGCAGAATAAATGCAGTTGAGATGAGAGCATTAAGAAGTATGATAGGAGTTAAACTGAGTGACAGGATAAGAAATAGTGAGATAAGGAAACGTTGTGGTCTGAAAGAAGATGTAGTGACAAAAATTGAGAAAGGTATGCTGAGATGGTTTGGCCACGTCGAGAGAATGAATGAAGAACGATTGACGAAAAAAGTGTATAAAGCGAGTGTGAATGAAAGTGTTGGAAGGGGTAGACCTAGGCGGACATTTCTAGACCAAATTAGGGACGTCTTGAAAAAAGGCCAGGTTAAGAGTACCCTAAACCGTAGAGCATGTATGAAGGGAATAATGAAAGTGGACGAAGCGAAACAAGTATGTAAGGATCGTAGCAAGTGGAAAGAAGTGGTCTCTGCCTACCCCTACGGGAAAGAGGCGTGATTATATGTATATGTATGGAACTGATTTCAAGTTAAATGTCAAATGATTACACTACTCAATAGAAGCAGTCTTGGTAACCAAAAACTTGGCTGTGGTTACCAAAAACTTGGAAAAAAGTTAAAATGTACATAATAAGATAGCACATTTGCTACCAGTCTCAAATTATATTTGGATAGTTAATATCTAAGTATCTTTTGTCCAAAACTTCTTAATTACATTTTTATGTCATTTATATGAAATTTGTTATTATTATCATTACAATTATATGTCAATATTAAATTATTATTACATATTAAATTTTTTATGTCTGTATTTAAGTTATGTCTTAGATTATTTTCCTGTGGCAATCCCTGTATATAAGGCAGTGTGAAAAAGACAATTTTGTGCACATTTAAGTTATTATGTTGTTCAGTATATTTTAATAACTGTTTGTTGTTTACACTGCCTCTTCTACCAACAAAAATTAATATAGTACTATTCGGGCAAAATTTATTAACTATGATTTTATTTAGTATCTCACTAAAAGATGCTCCAGGCAGAAATTTTAAATCTTTTGTACCTTTAAAGCATTATTTAAATAATGCCTAAATTTTTCCCATGTCATCACTATACACAATTATATTATTTTTGATAATATTTGAATAATTTTTTTATACACCTTTCCTTTGGTACTGTCGTAGAGTTATGGTGGTGATATAATAATATTATCAGGACACTTCGACTCTGAAGAAACTGGTATTGACCGCTGACACTCACATTGATGTTTTACTAAGGAGTCAAGAGGCTCCTCATTACATATATTTACCAGATTATCCACAGCAAGTATGTGTTATTTTATCTCATTTTGGGCTGATTTATATTTATTGGACACAGTTTGAAGGGAGTTGGAAAGTAGTAAAATTTCTGATTTAAGGCACTCTACGTCAGTCTCATAAATTTTTTTAATGTTATCCACCTTAATTAAATACAATTTAAGTTTATAAACCAAAGCTTTATTTAAACATAATTTTTTGGTATTAATCTTAGTTTTTATAATTTTTTTTATTTTCTAAATATATTTATTAACTTTTTTTTTATTCCATTTGGTTTTATTGCAATTAATCTTTACTGTTTTTCCTGAAGTGGAAGAGTTGTTTCCTTTAATGTAAATCGTTTTTATAAAATAAAATAAGTAGTAACATTAATAAATTTGTACAATCGACTTCAATATTGTATATAAAATGAAAACATCATTAATGTAGTTGGAGTCAATTAAATACACATTATTAAGAATAACTCAAAAACTACTGATTAGATCTCGATCAAATTTATACACATAAGAAGCACTAACTTTAAAATAAAAAAAGAATTATCAAAATCGGTTCACCTAGAAAAAAATTCTGAGGTAACATATATAAAAATACAGTCGGAGGAGGCAAGAGGAGGTACTCAATAACCTCCTCTTTTTTGAAGTCGGTTAATAAATAAATAAATTCTCTTTATTTCAGGCACATTGCACCCATATAACTTATCAATAAGAAAAAAAGTCAATACAATACAGAATTACTAAAAATTAAAATATTTGTAATTATAATAATATCTTAGTCTGAATGGAGGGAACCATCACGTGAAGCAGCTATCTTAAGCCATATATGATAAAAGGCTGGACCGGCAGTCTCACCGCGAACTCACTAATTATCTTGTTTCTACAACCCCTACCCTGGACATGAATGATGCGATCTAAAGCTCTGAATGGCATTAAACGTATTAA
Organism: Parnassius glacialis; assembly: GCA_033319125.1. Lineage (NCBI taxonomy): Eukaryota > Metazoa > Arthropoda > Insecta > Lepidoptera > Papilionidae > Parnassius > Parnassius glacialis. Next base: position 38,730,050 of record JAVANC010000020.1, read on the forward strand.
TTCGTGTTTCGGAAAACATGCCTGAAGCACTGCAATAGCGTTTGAGACCCATACGTATTCTTAAGATGTTATTATATTGCACACGAATATCATTCAAAGTTCACCTCGCATATTCAGTCCAGACCTGGCAGGCATAAAAAGACTGACAGTACGTTCTTAACCTCCTTGGAGGCAGTAACAAATCTCTTGGAAATAATATTGCCACCGACAGACAAAGCTCTTCTCTCTCGTTCTATATCACACTCATCTTTTCTGTTTGCTGTCACTATGTGACCGAGGTATTAGAACCTTTGAACTATTTTAACAGGTTGTCCTACCACGTGCACCTCAGGCAAATTAGTGGGGCCCTTTCCCGTCTTAAAAATCACCATCTCCGTCTTTATTACATTATAAACTAAATTATGTTATGTGATGAGTCTTATCCGACACTATCGCGAAGATATCTCGGAAGTCAGTCTGAGCGAGATTAGAATGGCTTTCCAGCCCCTTAAAAACGGCAGAGCCTCAGGTGAGGATGGAATTACAGATGAGTTTTTATAAGCGGGTGGAAAACCGGTACATGAAGTCCTTCAGAAGCTCTTTAATTCCGTCTTCCATGGTGGCACTACTCCGGAGGCGAGGAACAGAAGTGCGGTAATCTAGTTCTTCAAGAAAGGCGACAACGCTCTCTTTAAGATCTACAGACCGTTTTCCATTCTAAACCGCGTCTACGTACTGTTTTTGAGAGTCATTAAGAGTCGTCTCGCACACAGACTTGACGACTTCCAGCCTCTTGAACAAGCCGGTTTCCGAAAATGCTTTAGTACCATGGACCACATACACACCTTTCAGCAAATTGTACAGAAGACAGAGAAGTATAATCTGCCACTTTGCCTTGCGTATGTAGACTATGAGAAAGCGTTTGATGCCATCGAAGTTTAGGCGGTGCTGCAGCCCCTTCAGCGGTGCCAAGTTGACTGTCGGTATATCGAAAAGCTGAAATGTTTGTACAGTAGAGCTACGATGGCTATCCGAGTACAGAATCAGAGTACAAAACCTATCCAACTGCAGAGAGGTGTAGGACAGGGTGACGTTATATCCCCGAAATTTTTCACCGCTGCATTTGAAGAAGTTTTCAAGTTACTGGACTGGAAAGGATGCGGTATTAACATCAATGGCGAGTACATCACTCACCTTCGACTTGCCGACGATATAGTCCTTATGGCAGAATTGCTGTAGGACCTAAGCACTATGCTCATCATCAACATTCATCATTACAGCCCTTCACAAGACGACTGCTGAACAAAGGCCTCCCCCAAAGAATGCCACAAAGCACGGTCCTGAGCCACCTGCATCCATCAACTTCTTGCATATCTTACCAAGCCGTCACTCCATCTAGTGGGGGGACGCCCTACACTTCGCATGCCGGTACGAGGCTGCCACTCAAGAACCTTTCTTCCCCATCGGCTGTCGGTTCTTCGAGCTATATGGCCAGCCCATTGCCACTTCAGTTTACTAATCCGTTGGGCTATGTCGGTCACTCTTGCTCTACTGCGGATATCCTCATTTCTGAGTATATCACGCAGAGAAACTTCGAGCATAGCCCTCTCCATAGCTCGCTGAGCAACCTTGAGCTTCTTCATCCGGCCAGCAGTGAAGGACCACGTCTCAGTTCCGTATGTTATCACTGGCAACACGCACTGGGTGTACAGTCTCGTTTTCAAGTTTTGAGGTATACCTGACGAGAAGATGTGCCGTAATTTCCCGAACGCGTAAAATATGCTCAATGACTTCAATAGTGTCTCCCAACGGATAGGTCTTAAGATGAACATGGACAAAACAAAAATCATGTTTAACGTCTATGTCACACCTATGCCGGTAGTTGTTGGGAGCACTATGCTCGAAGTTGTTGATGGGTATGTTTACCTGGGACAAATAGTCCGGCTAGATTAGTCCAACTTCGAACGAGAGGTTAATCGACGGATTCAACTCGGCTGGGCAGCGTTCGGGAAACTACGACACATCTTCTCGTTAGAGAAACCTCAAAACCTGAAAACGAAATTGTACAACCAGTGCGTGTTGCCAGTGATGACTTACGTATCTGAGACGTGGTCCTTCACTGCTGGCCGTATGAGGAAGCTCAAGGTCGCTCAGCGAGCTATGGAGAGGGCTATGCACGGGGTTTCTCTGCGTGATAAACTTAGAAATGTGGATATCCGCAATAGAACCAGAGTAACCGACATAGCCCAACGGATTAGTAAGCTGAAGTGGCAGTGGGCCGGCCATATAGCTCGAAGAACCGACAGCCGATGGGGAAGAAAGTTTCTCGAGTGGCACCCTCGTACCGGTAGACGAAGTGGAGGGCGATCCCGCCCCCGCCCCCCCTAGATGGGGTGACGACCTGGTAAGACATGTAGGAAGTCGATGGATGCAGGTGGGGCAGGACCGTGCTTTGTGGCATTCCTTGGGGGAGGCGTATGTTCAGCAGTGGACTTATGAAAGGCTGTAATGATGATGATGAATTATAATAGTTACTATTCTTACAAACTATCTCACAGTTACATATAATGTTATTATTAGAAAAATTAATTTGTCTTAAGAGATTTTTCAAAATGTTATCGCATAAGGTACTGTATTTCTGTATTTCCACCGAGTCTCTATTGCCTTATACTATCTTTGGCTTCTTACTAGTTAAATTACTCACTTCTATAGGTATAATTGTATTAATAGTCCACTGATCAAGTAACGGAAAGTGATCCGTCATCCGTGAGACGTCATATAATACACACACACTACTAACTTATACTTGGTCGATTGAAACAGTATTTGACTAATAAGAATAAAAGGAATTCGAAGTAACTTTTTGGCATTCTTGTAAAGTTTTAATGAATTGCTTATTATAGCTTAATTTATGTTATCTGAATTATTACGCCTTTAAAGTATATTAAGGTTGAATCCACATTCTTGCCGGTTTTCTTTCGCTCCTTTTTTATTTTTACTTGCAGCTCGTGTAGGAGTCATATGGTTGCAAACATGTTACCATTTTCTAGCCATATTACGCAACAAAATATTGTTACGATGGTTGGGCATTGTATTTAAATAATGCAGCAATATATTGCAGTGAAAATGTTGTCATCATCATTATCATCATTACAGCCCTTCACAAGTCTACTGCTGAACATAGGTTTACCTCAAGTAATGCCACAAAGCACGGTCCTGAGCCACTTTATTCACTCACAGTAGGTTGTTATAATGGCAGAAATAGAAATACGAGTAAAGTAATTATTTGAAATAATTAATGATCCCTTAAAAGAATATCTGGTATTCGTTATATTATGGCGACTGCCAGGATGGTTACACTATAATTTTAAGTAAAAAAACGATTACCGTTGGGCATGAATTTAACATGAAAGTGTAGAGAGGGTAACTCAGGGACCCTCTACGTCTCAAGTGTCAAATAATTCAGTTTGACGGCAGCGGTCGGTAAATGCATGAATATTTCAATCTATAAGGGGGATACAAAACATGTTCTGCTTGCGTTGATCAGAAATGTATCACAGATATGCAAAAAAATAGTCTTAATTTGAAAACACTTTTACATTTTTTTTATAGAAGAGGGGGCAAACGAGCATGCAGCTCACCTGATTATAAGTGACTACCGCCGCCCATGAACAACCGCAACACCAGGGAAATTGCAGATGCGTTGCCGGCCTTTTAGAAAGGTGTAAGCTCTTTTCTTGAAGGTTCCTAAGTCGTATCGGATCATCATCATCATGAATGATGATGATGATCGGTCCGGAAAATTTGCTGGTGGTAATTTATTCCACAAGGAAGTTGTGCGAGGGAGAAAACTTCTTCTAAATCGCACAGTGGTGGACCGCCAATCATCCAGATGGTATGGATGGTAACGCGAGTTTTGTCGCGATGTGCGATGATGAAATGGAGCGGCTGGAATTAGTTCGAACAATTCCTCAGAGCACTCCCCGTGATAGATGCGATAAAATACGCAAAGAGATGCAACATCTCTACACAGAGCCAATGTATCGAGCCGATCAGAAAGAACTCGGTCGTCGACGATTCCAACCGCTCTGCGCTGGATGCGGTCAAGTGGAAGGAGCTGGCATTGGGTTACCCCGGCCCAGAGATGAGAACAGTATTCCATGTGGGGCCAAACTTGCGCTTTGTAAAGTTGCAAGCGATGTGCCGGCATGAAATACTGTCTCGCTCTGCTGAGCACGCCAAGCTTTTTAGAGGCCAATTTGGCCTCCCCTTCCAAGTGACATTGATATGCAGGAGAAACAGCGTTCGTGATAGCGCGCAGCCTTGTGGAACACCAGCGTTGATAGGCTTGAAATCAGAGCATGCACCGTCTACTACGACCTTGATGCCCCGATCAGCAAGGAAACTGGTGATCCATTTGCACAATTTCTCGGGAAACCCATAGGAAGGAAGCTTCGCGCTTTGTGTCATTATTGTAACATGACTATGATACGGATTTCCATGTTTATTTCATTGCAGAGGTAACTTTATACTATAAAGTTATAACGAATAGTGAATATTAATATAGCTAAATTTTGTCTATAGTTCTAGTTGTTATTCTATCTATAAATGTAGTGTATAGTTGTGGCACGTATGGGTCGGCAAGACCGGGGAAGGACCCCGATCTCACTAAATACCAGCGTAAAATAACAACTCAATGATGCTGTGATTGGTATGGTGAGTGTAGAGGCAATTCATCTTAGTCCTCAGGGCAGACAGAGCGTCTAAATTTTAATTCGTAATCAAAGATAGATTAACATGTATATGGGTCACAGTAACCACTTACGATCAGGTAGACTGTGTACTCGTTTGTCACCCTTATTCCATAAAAAAATACATTATTGTAACATGAATATCGCAAGGACTTCGATCTTTATTTCATCACAGAGTTAACGTTGTTACAATAGAGTGAATAACATTAGTATGAGTTCATCATCATCATCATTACAGCTCTTCACAAGTCTACTTCTGAACACAGGACGCCTCCAAGTTATGCCATGCCACAAAGCACTATTAAGTAACAAGTAGTATGAGTTCAATTTTATATAATTGGATAATTGTTTTATCATAATTTAAGAGATTTTTTTAAATTACAGTTTGAGGGCGACGTACAAGAATTCATCACCCCATTCGGCTTGAGGTTGTCGTAAAAGGGACTATGGGAAACGTCCAGAAAAATTATATAACTTCTGATAGATGCCGGTATAACCTCTTTTGTATAAAACGGTAAATACTCAAGCAACGGAAAGCAGCATTAAAAGTGCTGGACGTCTGTTAAAGACAAATCCGTGCTAGAAGAGTCTAAAGTCATGTGTTGATGTGTTTTATGGGATTATGAAGAACAAGAAATCGGTAAACATGAAAGCATTAAAAAGAAGAAAAACACATTAAACGTAAAAAGTAAGTACAGTCTTATAAGAGCCTCCTTTTATACGATAGTTAAAACCATTATTTAGGTACATCCACAATATTGGCCGCTGTAGTAAATGTGATCTATTCCCACTAAAACAAGAACTTTGAGTTAACCACCGTGAATAATTTTTCATAACGATTAAGTATACTTTCCTATAATATACATACTTACTTCGTTACATACTCACATATAACATGTGAATATGTTATATGTGTATACTTTTTATACAGTACTTTCATCTACATTGCTAATAATGTTCTCTACCGTTTTCTCCAAACAACGTAAATTTACAAAAAGCTACACTCAATATTAAAATGCTCAGCTAATTTGACAAGAACCAAAATTATGTCCGATCGTGTAATATTTATATAATAGTATAATGGTTCAAAATGACAGTGGAAGAAAATAAAAGATTAAGTAGTGCGTTACACTATTACTGTACGTGTTAGAACCTCTCTCAGATGAAATACGAGCGTAAAATCGCAGCATAATGCTGCCATTTCGTTTGTTGAATTACCGTTTTACTAGAGTTTTTAAATTATCAGTAGCAGTCTCGAGTCAGGATGTTGGCAATGTTTCATTCTCATGCCTCGGAAAGTACATATAAGACACCCTTTTTAGTCGACTTTAAAAAAAGAGGTTAATATAATAATTTAATAGTTAATAAAATAATAAATTTAAAACTCTATTGTATGTTTTTGTATGTATGTTATGAGATATCTCCATCAATTGTGAACCGATTTACCGGTCCAACATCAATTACTTATGAATTTAGATTTACATTAATGTTGATTCCTTGAGATTGTGTATTCTTTGGTTCAGTCAATGGGTTCCAAAAATTAAACTATTAATGAAAAGTAAAAGCCGACTCTAAATTACTAAGAATAATAAAACCTTTTCCCCTAATAACTTCAGAAGGCGGCGCTTCAATTTTTCTATATACTGTATCTTAGCACCGACTTCTGAAGCCATTATGTGTAACTTTTTAGTTATTTGAAGTCGGCTTTGCGTCTTCATTAAAAATATTTTTTTTTTCTTAAAAAATTGTATTCAAAATAATGTTAATCTGACGAATTTGAGCTTGGCTGAATTCGAACCCTGGATATACTATATCCACCTGCATGCGATGCTAATTAACGTACGAATACCAGTGTTTGCACTGCTGTGTTTCGCTCTGCAGGGTACAGAGAGCCAGAATAAGTACAGGCTGTGATTCATTCCATCTTAGTACTCAGATTAACTTCAAACAAAAACGGAGGCTACAAATGCTACAAGCCACAGACCTCTGAGCACTTAGATGGAATGCTCAGCCTGTAATCATACTGGCTCTGTAAACCCTTCAGACTGGAACGCAGAAGGTGACACCCAGACGAACTCTTAGGCAGAAAAAGAGCTTAACCACCTCTCCACTTCTCAATTATATTTATTTAAAGAACTGTCCATAAAGATAATGCCATAAGGGATAAAGGTGTGTTACAGAAAATAATAAATAAACAAAAATAACTTACTTATGCAAATCGATTTAAATAAATAAATAGGCTTGCTTTTTCATTGTATCAGCGGTTTAAGCGCTATTCGCTTTCGCCTCCGCATTCATATTTCAGCTTACACAAAGTAGGTACGCTTTTGTTGATCTTAACGCTACAGGATTTAAGCTTAGGAGGATTACCTGCTTACAGCTTTCTTTCAAATTCCATTTCCTCCCTATAAATAATAAATTTTTCATGATACTTGAATTGTTTCTGATGAATGTTTATCATTTGTGTATTTGTGTTGATTCAAAACTGTTTACGATGTTGGATTACGTAGCCATTTTAATATAAGTTTGAATCTCAAATTTATCATCATTCGTGGGCACAGGTGTGAAGTAGCAAGCCTTTCGGTGTTCTTTTTCTTTAATTTATTTGGATTGTCAACATAAGAAACATAAATAAATGTTTGGTTACATTACAATAATATAAATTTTATTTGATCAACCGCTCTTATAATTATAGGTAATCACAGTATATGTGTTACAAAAAGTTAAACAAATTTATAAAATTATTTTAATTAAAAAATAAAAAGAAAAAAAGCAATAGCTGATTTGTACTAGCGCAGTTTAACGTACGTTAACATGCTTAAGTTTGGTCATAGATTAAGTGAGGGTATCATGGTTAATGTCAAGGTCGGGTATATTTTTGGTGAGCTTGTTGTACAGATGAGATATACGTGTCACTAGGGAGTCACGACCCAAGTTTCTTCTAAAAAAATTGTTCTTAACTACTACACGCATATCTTGGTATTCTGGATGGCACGATAAATTGGAATTTGGACAATAAAGGGACACAGTCTATGTGATTATTTACAATTTTGTGTATGAATGACATGTCTAAGTGATTTCGGCGTAAGGAAAGGGACTCTATTTGAAAATAGGTTTAGATATTTCTTGGTGTACCAAAACGGTAGGGGTTAAGCTACGAATTAATTTTTTCTGAACTTTTTCGATCCTGTCTATGTTAGTTTTATAAATAAGGCAGCAAACTGTACTGCAATACTCCGTAAAGTAAAAAGTTTAATTTGTAGAGTTGAATGACAGTTGCTGGTTTTTAATATGGTCACGCTATGCAGGTGGATTAACGATAGTAGCACCGGACGTCTCTCACCTTTGATGTTACTTCCTGTCATCGGTCTGGACATTTTACCCTGGCGTACACGAGATGATGTTACCGCCTCATTTTGAAAGCCATAAGATTTTTCTGGCATTTTACGTTGTTATCTTTTACGATACCCATTAGACGAAATTGGCTGATTGATTTTCTTACGCCGCCATAGCATGAAAATCTTGGGTATATTGGTTCTTAGTGTTATGTTTTAAGAAATTTTTTCAAATGATACATGGAGTATATTTTGTAATAAATACATTTGCAAGTAAATAAGCCCAGACAACCTTGAGACATAATTCAATCCAATTAACGTTTGAACATGAGAAGCAATTAACCTAGGCGTACCTAGTACTCAAGTACCTAGAGTAACATTGCAAATACTGCGAAATTTTACGAGGAAATTTGTCGTCTAAGCCACACTTTGTTTACGTAAGCTAAAAGCTATAACAGCAGTTAAAATTTAGATAAATAATTTCCACAAAAATCGACGCTTTCAATTAGTACATTTCCAGTAAAAATCTGCATACATTTTGAAAAGGTGATCAGAAGGCTATCAGTTAAATTCGAACAGAAAAAATACTTTTAGTTATTTTATTAAACTATAATAACATAACTAAAACTAACAGCTGTTAACAAACAACGCACGTCGTAATGAACGTCCATTTGATATGATGGGGAACTAAGCAATTTAACTTCCAAGACCGCTCTATACGAGTAAACACCTCGTACAAAGTTATCACGTAGATATTTCTAAGGCATTTAACTCTATTATTTAAAGGTTTGAGTAACACCAAAATTTTATTGCTTGTAGTTATTTGGTTGGTACACTGGTTACTAATTTTGTGATTTTTTTAAAATAAAAATTAAATGATGAGAAAAATGTAACATAATTATGTTGATTTTTACAATCATAAGTTTTAAATTTTTGAGGGTCAAGAGTACTCGGATACCTAGACGTGCATGTATGAAGAAGATAATGAATCTGAAAGAAGCGAAAGAGGTATGTAAGGATCGTGACACTTGGCGATCTGCCCTCTCTGGCTACCCCGTCAGGGATTGTGCGTGATGATAAGTAAGTAAGTAAAATAAGTTTTAAATGTAATTTTTGAAGACACCATGGACTTACAGTGGTTGTAAGGAAGTGAAATAAGTGTAGTAAGCCGCGATAGTTGTCATGTGAACATTGTGCTCCCGTAATTTAATTGTTTAAAAATAATTATTCAACTGTATCGTGTTAATTTACCAAAAAAGTGGAAAAAAACTGTTCAATACTTGTGTGAGAGTGTTATCATGACATATAATACGCAAATTAGACTACATTATTGTGAATCTTACGGTGAACTATCAACAGCAATAAAACTGATATGTGCTATTTTATCCCAAAATAAAACTAAATACATCTTTTATCCATTGACAAACATTTAGACAAATAAAGGCAGAAATATAAAACAATAAATACTTTAGAAAGTTAGAAACTTTACATTTGTGATTTAAAGGTTGAAGAAAATTTTCAAATAAATACAAAACGCCCATAACGAATCTGTCATTTCGTATTTGTTTGTTAGAACCTAAAGAGTATTTTGGCGGAAAAGTTATGATGTAACGGTGGCGTGTTGGCTAAGCACAAGAGTTGGTCAATTGAGGCCGCCAGATCGAATTAAGGAGACGGTCCAAAATTGTATGAAGCGTAGGCCTAATTTTATACTAGTATGGAAATAAATAAAAATAAAATATTAAACCACTTTTGATCATCCAAATCCACGAATTTGCCTTAATTTCAGTGGTATTAATATTTTATTCTCACCAAAAAGTGCTCCGTAATATACTCATATCACCTATAGGTGTATAGGTGTATATTTCGGTTAGAATCTACTAGTTAGTCTGTGGTGTATATTTTCTTCGCCTATAGCCTATCAGGTTGATTTATTATGTAAAATAGCTAAAATGTCTCGAAACTAGTAGGAAAGTAGGGCATAAAAGTTGTATTTTTGATCAAAACACGAATAACGTATATTATAGATTATGTATGTGCTTTTTTGGTCTTAAAACAAGTAACGTTCTTGTTGATATTTGCATATTATAAATGCAGTTCAGGAGAAAAAAAATGTAACAAGTACTACCTAATTCCAGACAAGAAGATTGATGAGATAAATCAACGGTGCCTACGCACAACATTATTTCATTGCATTCATTAGTGTGTACTAATGCCGTGTAGTAGCGGTTAAGAATATCCACTACACCATGTCTTCCCGTGGCTGTCATAAAAGGCGACAAAGGGAAACAGGCAGGAGATGGGCAGCAGCATCTTCCTGATAACGGCAAAAGTACAATAAAAAACTGCGGTTGCCAACCCGCTCGCCCAGCGTGGGAACTATGGCGAATACCCCCAATGATAAGAGCAACAAAGAGACGGCCCCCAGTTCCCGGCAGTCCCGCTATTTCTGGCTACGGTGGCGACTATGGTAACGGCGGGGCAGGGGGTGCTAAGAATCTCCGGTGGAGGTTCGGTTGCCACCTACGACGACTCGACCTGGCAACATACAACGCACGCACCCTGAAGACTGACGAGAAGATCGTGGAGCTGGAAGAAGAGATAGACAAGTAACGCTGACATATTATAGGATTATCCGAAGTCCGAAGAGAGGGGCAGGACACGGTAATCTTCGAATGCGGTAACTTGCTCTATCACCGGGATGGCGACCATCTGTCCCAATGAGGTGTCGGATTTATCGTCTACAAGTCTCTCGTTAACAACGTTGTAAAGATTGAGAGTGTGTCGACGAGGTTTGCGTACCTTTTATTCAGAGTCACCAAACGACATTCGCTGAAGTTCATACAGGTTTACGCACCAATCTCGGCACATCCCGATGAGGAGGTGGAGGAAATGTATGAGGATATCTCTAGAGCCATGCATTCCTCCAAAACCCACTATACGGTGTTAATGGGATACTTCAATGCAAAAATAGGCACAAGAGAGAACGGTGAGCTGAAAGTGGGTAAATTTGGAATAGGGCAACGGAACCCAAGGGGCCAGCAGCTGGCCGACTTCATGGAAAAAGAGGGACTCTTTATGATGAACTCTTTCTTCCAGAAACGGCCCCACAGGAAGTGGACCTAGTCTGGCCCCGACGGTTCGACAAAAATGAGATTGACTTCATTATGATGACCAGACGACAACTGTTTGTAAACAACTGGGTGAAAACTGGTAGCGATCACCGAATGGTTAGAGGCACACTGAACCTAAACGTTAAGTTGGAGAGGTCTCGTCTAATGAAGTTAACGCTCCGTCCCCCTCGTGCTCTGTTCCAAAGTCCCGAAACCTTTCAGCTCGAATTACAAAACCGTTTTCAGTGCCTAGAAGACTGCATTGAAGTGGACGATATGAATGACAAGCTCGCGGAAACGGTCCATGCGGTCGGAGCTAAATTCTGCAAGACCCGCCGGAAAAGAACACTTTTGTGTTCTCTCCTCCGATCTATCTTCGATCACACTCTTTATCTCATGGCTCTTAAACGGGAGACGAAGCTACATTCTTTAACAGATTTGAAAGCATACAGGCAACTGAACAGACAGATCTCGAAATGCATGCGGCGGGACTTACGCAACTTCAATACAGCTTGTATTGAAGAAGCGATCGAGCGGAACCAAGGCTCCAATACCTTTGCCAGAGATTTGTCTGCCAGAAAGTGCCAAATGTCGAAGCTGAAAACTGAGTGTGGCAGCATCGTTACCGGACAACTGAGATTTTGAGTGAGATTGAGAGGTTCTATGGGCAGCTGTACACATCATTGTTGGAGCCATACGCAAGTGTGAGTAACGATCCAAGAGCAAGTCTTATCCGACACTGTTTCGAAGATATCCCGGACGTCAGTCTGAGTGAGATTAGAATGGCTCTTCTGCACCTTAAAAACGGCAAGTCCCCGGGCGAGGATGGAATTACAGCGGAGCTTTTGAAAGTGGGTGGAAAACCGGTACTAGAAGTCCTTCAGAAGCTCTTTGATTCCGTCCTCCATGGTGGCACTACTCCGGAGTCGTGCGGCAGAAGTGCAGTGGTCTTGTTCTTCAAGAAAGACGAAAACGCTCTCTTGAAGAACTACAGACCGATTTCCCTTCTGAGCCGCGTCTACGTGTTGTTTTCGAAAATTATTACGAATCGTATCGCATGCAGACTTGACGACTTCCAGCCTCCCGAACAAGCTGGTTTCCGAAAAGGTTTTAGTACCATAGACTACATTTTTACCCTGTGGCAGATTGTACAGAAGACAGAGGAGTATAATCTGCCGATTTTGCCTTGCGTATGTGGACTATGAGAAAGCATTTGATTCCGTCGAAATTTGGGCGGCGCTGCAGTCCCTTCAGCGGCACCAAGTTAATTGTCGGTATACCGAAGTGCATATACAGATTCAGAGTACGAAACCTATGCAACTGCAGAGAGGTGTAAGACAGGGTGACGTTATATCCCCGAAACTTTTCACTGCTGCATTGGAAGACGTTTTCATGCTTCTTGACTGGAAAGGATACGGTATTAACATCAATGGCGAGTACATCACTCACCTTCGATTTGCCGACGATATAGTCCTTATGGCAGAATTACTAGAGTATGTTTAATGTCCATGTCACACCTATGTCGGTAGTTGTTGGGAGCACTATGCCCGAAGTTGTTGACGAGTATGTTTACCTGAGACAAATAGTCCGACCAGGTAAGTCCAACTTCGACCAAGAGGTGAATCGACGGATTCAACTTAGCTGGGCAGCATTCGGGAAACTACGACACATCTTCTCGTTAGACATACCTCAAAACCTGAAAACGAAATTGTACAACCAGTGCGTGTTGTCAGTGATTACTTACGGATCTGAGACGTGGTCCTTCACTGCTGGCCGTATGAGGAAGCTCAAGGTCGCTCAGCGAGCTATGGAGAGGGCTATGCTCGGGGTTTCTCTGCGTGATAAACTTAAAAATGTGGATATCCGCAAGATAATCAGAGTAACTGACATAGCCCAACGGATTGGTAAGCTGAAGAGGCAGTGGGCTGGCCATATAGCCCGAAGAACCGACAACCGATGGGTAAGAAAGGTTCTCGAGTGGCAGCATCGTACCGGTAGGCGAAGTGTATGGCGGCCCCTCACTAGATAGAGTGAAGACCTGATGAGGCATGCAGGAAGTCGATCGATGCAGGTGGCTCAGGACCGTGCTTTGTGGCATTCCTTGGGGGAGGCCTATGTTCAGCAGTGGACTTGTGAAGGGCTGTAATGATGATGATGATGCTTCAGTGCCAGGGGCATCCAGGACCTTTTTTTTTGTTTTGCATGGGGAAATGGGGCCTAGGTGTTTACTACTCACGTACATCATTAAGTCCATAAAACAAAAGCAGAGTGAAATAAGTAGTAACTGATTCAAAGTCCAAATAAAAAACCAAATTGTCAAAGAAATCCACAATTAAATGCATTCACGAGTTTAGAACTACACAACCAAGCTCGGAATAAATAAAAATATCATTTAACAAAAATGACATTTGACAAATAACCGTGTCATTTTTACTTTTTTTATGATTGGAAGGGCACCATCTTGTAAACCATCAAAAACTAGGCATCGCATTTTAATTTTTAGCAAGTTATTTAGTTCGTTTTATTCTCTCATTTTATTTTTAACAAAATCCCTGAAATTTTTCTTTTTTACGGTATACTGTATATAGACCGGGCCCGAAATGACCGTCAAACTCAAACTCAAACTCAAACATTTTATTGCGTTCATGTGGTTACATAAATAGTTCTTGTGTTGAATATAATAGAGCCAAACATGAGCCCTGATAGGGCATAGCAACATTATATATTAATTTAATTTAATTGATTTAGAAAGAATAATTACTTATTTTATTTACTTAAACTAAACATTACTTTTAAGTTTAATAAACATTTGCAATAGTTGTTAATACATGGATTATAAAAACGTATACATATATATTCAATTAAACAATTATTATTTTTCCACAAAAAACTCTGACAACGAATAGAAACTTTTTTCAATTAAATATTTTTTAAGCTCTCTTTGAAATTTATTTAACGATTCTTCTTTTTGTAGACATTTAGGGATTTTATTATAAATTTTTACACACATACCATATGGTCCTGATTTCACTGTTTGTAATTTTGTGATAGGTGGAGCTAATTTATTATTAGGACGTAAAAAATAAGGCCGGGAGTAAGTTGAAAAAAGGTGCATATTCTTTTTAACAAATGTGCATACTTCTAGTATATATAAAGATGTAAGTGTTAATATTTTTAATGAAATGAAGTAAGGTTTACAGCTGTCAGTGTTATCTATATTTGTAATTATGCGGATACATTTTTTTTGTAGAATAAATAAATTATTTGCGTCTGTGCTGTTTCCCCACAGTATAATGCCGTACTTGAGCCACGCATGGGCATAAGCATAGTATGCACACGTGGCCGTTTTTGAATCTGTGACTTTTTTAAGTTCGTATAGAGCATACGAGAAACGGGAAAGTTTAGGTGATACTTTCTTTATGTGTTCTTTCCAGTTTATACCCGAATCTATGTTTATACATAATAACGTATATGAATCAACACATTCTAATTTAGTATTGTTGTAAGAATAATTTATAGATAGGGGGTATTTTTGATACGGCTTAAATTGCATTATCTTAGTTTTTGTGTAATTTATTACGAGATTGTGATTTATTAACCATTCAGAGATTTCTGTTAGTAAACTATCTAGACAGTTGTTAAGATTGTTGTTCTTATTATTGTCGAATGGGATGACTACAGAAAGATCATCGGCGAACAAGGTACAAGGAGCTTTGATTATTTTTGGCAAATCATTTATATAAATTAAAAATAATAAACAACCGAGAACACTACCTTGTGGTATTGATTTAGTGACCGGTGCAAATTTAGATCTGACTTTAATCACGTTTCCACTGGTTAGGTCATGGTGTTCTATCTCTACACACTGCTTTCGATTGGTAAGGTATGACTCGAACCAGTTGTAGGGGAACCGTCTCCTTTGAATTCTAAACATTATAAAGAAAACAAATAAAATAACGAATAATTTTATTTAATAAAACATAATAAACCATTCCGTACATTTTATAGAATTAAATAATATTGTATACGTATAATAAAATATTAAAAAGTTTCTTGAAGAATTAAAGTGAATACCATCCTAGTTTAAAAGTCCTAGAGTCTCAACCAAGGTCTCGGCAGCAAAATATAACAAAAGTGTCCAAACGAAAAACCGACTTTTTAACAACTTCAAGTTACATGTGTGCTATTTATACGCAATAAATGTGTATAGTGCCTGAAGATAAATGGAATTGTTTAGAAATAATACTTAAGGAGTTGGCGACTCAATGTGCTGGTTGTCGACAAAAAATAACTATGTAACAAAACATATTATGATTTCGATTGCGCTGTTGTATCTTTTCAGCGATACTTAAATATTTTGTACGTGGTAGAGCCCCATGCTGCAGCTATTTTATAGTATAGTGGTAGCACGAATGGGTCGGCTCAACCGAGGAAGGACCACGCTCTCACAGAATACCAGTTTAAAATTGCAGTTTAATACTGCTGGGTTTCGTATAGTGAGTGTAGAGAACCGGATACCTATTTTACTGGGAAAGAGGCATTCCATTTTAGCCCTCACAGGTGACAACGCATCTGCATTTTGAATCGCAAACGAAGTTAGATGTAGATGTCTATGGGCCACAGCAACCACTTACCATCAGATGGATTGTGTGCTCGTTTGTCACCCTTATCCTATAAAAAAAATCATGTCACCAGCCCGTAAAAGGAAATGGAACTGCCCAGCTTGCCTTTGAAAAGCCCCTAAAGTAAATAATAGTTACAAATCAGCGTGTTTGCATGAAAATGAAGAAATAGGATATAACAGTATATCATTGGATAAAAATAATGTAACTATTAGAAGAAAAAATATCTAAATTAAACTTTGGACTGTACAGAATGCAGCATACTCGGCGTCACTGTTTTCACCCAGAATACTCCACCGGTAACAACTACTTCCCAGCCTCAATTGACTCTAAAAAACTTGAGCAAATAAATAAGTTCAAGACTGAAAGAAAATAATATTTTCATTATTAGAGATCTACAAAATACAGTACAATTGGAGATTGATAAAGCGATTCTCAAATTCAAAGAGGATATACAACAATAAACTTCTACTTTGTACAAGCAAACTGAAACATTAAACGATGACATTTATCTTACTAACACTCAAAGAATAATTTGAAAAAAGAAAATACCATCTTTCGAAAAGAAATACAAAGCCTGGAAACGAAAATCACATCACCTGAAAAGCAGCCTAAGTTAGAAATTAATAGCAGAAGGTTGGTAATTTATGGATTTGGCGAACGATTTAGAGAACAAGAATAGGAATTACATAGTAGAGTCATTCAAATGTTCAGAGAAATATATAATATAAACCTACTTGGATATTTAGAAGACACTAACTGGATAGGAAGAAACAATAACAGAAATAAGCCTTTAGTAATAGAGCTGCTCAGCAAAAGTGTCTAAATACGTACTCAAAAATAGGCACATCTTACACGGCGCTAGACTATCAATCACTGAATATTTAGAACTTGCAGAATTGAAGGAAAAAAGGGCCATACGAGAACAAATGATGAATGCACGAAAAAATGGACTACATGTTATTATAAGAAATAACCAACTTATTATAGAGAGCAAAACCGTAGACTGGAACTTGGAAAATAAAAATATAAATCGCACTGTTGACAGTACGAGTGTAAAAATAATCCAACAAGAAGCACTATCAACTCAGAGCCAACAGAGATCACAAAGTATTAACAATATACAGAAATTTTGGAAGAAATTTGACATTATTTAAAAAGTACTATAAAACCAAAACCAATACCAAAATTTTCAAAGCCTCTACAATAAACAAGACCTATTGAAAACATTTACAACCCAGAATCCGACTCACCAAGATTTTTGTATAACTGAATCTTGGTTAAGTCAGGCCAAATTGGAGCTTATTAACCTTACCGGATATAAAATAGCAGCATCCTACTGGCGAAAAACAAGAGGTGGGTGCGGCGTGGGCATCTTACTTCAGAATCTTCTCGAATATATTGAAAAAACTGATATAGCAGATATGTCAATAGAATATTTATTGGAGGTATAGTGAACAGAGTTACCCAAAGAAAATATATTGTTAGTAGTTTTATATTGGAAAAGCAGGAGAGGAAAGTATATTCTATGAGCAATTGCAAAAAATATTGAAATTCATTGATAAAAATTCTCAAAATATAAAGTTATTCTTTGCGGCGATTTTAATACAAACGTCCTTGATAATAATTCTATAACATCCGAGTAAGAATAGAATAGAATGATTTTTATTGAATATTGATTATTACATAATACTTACTGAAAGTCATTTTTTTATTTACCACTGGTTCGGCAAATACGCTCTCTTGAAGAACTAAGACCAATTTAACTATTACTATTTATTAACCTATTAATATTCCCAATTACCCAAAATCGGTCTGCAGTTCTACATTACGAATCAAAGAGTCATTACGAATCGTCTCGTGCGCAGACTTGACGACTTCCAGCCTTCCGAACAAGCCGGTTTCCGAAAAGGCTTTAGCACCATAGACCACATACATACACTTCGGAACATTGTTCAGAAGTCCGAGGAGTACAATTTGCCACTATGTCTGGCGTATGTCGACTATGAGAAAGCCTTTGATTCAGTCGAAATTTGGGCGGGACTGCAGTCCCTTTAGCGGTGCCAAGTTGATTTTCGGTATATCGAAGTGCTGAAGTGCTTGTACAGTAGGGCTACGATGGGTATCCAAATACAGAACCAGAGTACGAAACCTACCCAATTGCAAAGAGGTGTAAGACAGGGTGACGTTATATCCCCGAAACTCTTCACCGCTGCATTGGAAGACGTTTTAAAGCTTCTGGACTAGAATGGATACGGTATTAACATCAATGGCGAGTATATCACTCACCTTCGATTTTCCGACGATATAGTCCTTATGGCAGAATCGCTGGAGGACCTAAGCACTATGCTCAATGACCTCAATAGTATCCTTATGGCAGAATCGCTGGAGGACCTACGCACTATATGACCTGAATGACCTCAATAGTTTTTCCCAACGGATAGGTCTTAAGATGAACATGGACAAAACAAAGATCATGTTTAATGTCCATGTCGCACCTATATAGACCGACTAGGTAAGTCCAACTTCGACCAAGAGGTCAATCGACGGATTCAACTCGGTTGGGCAGCGTTCGGGAAATTACGGCACATCTTCTCGTCAGGTACACCTCAAAACTTGAAAACGAAACTGTACAACCAGTGCATGTTTTCAGTGATGACCTATGGAACTGAGACGTAGTCCTTCACTGCTGGCCGGATGGGGAAGCTCGAGGTCGCTCAGCGAGCTATGGAGAGGGCTATTCTCGGAGTTTCTCTGCGTGATAAACTTAGAAATGAGGATATCCGCAGTAGAACCAGAGTGACCGACATAGCCCAACGGATTAGTAAGCTGAAGTGGCAATGGGTCGGCCATATAGCTCGAAAAACCGACAACCGATGGGGAAAAAGATTCTCGAGTGGCGGCCTCGTACCGCCGGACGAAGTGTAGGGCGTCCCTCCACTAGATGGAGTGACGATCTGGTAAGATATGCAGGAAGTCGATGGATGAATGTGGCTCAGGACCGTGCTCTGTGGTATTCCTTGTGGGTGGCCTATGTTTAGCAGTGGACTTGTGAAGGGCTGTAATGGTGATGATGATGATGATAGCATTCGTACAATCGTTCACAATAAATTTAAATTAAAATCAAAATTATAAAGTTATTCTATCTTTTAATTGAATAAGCTGAATCCATGGGATAGCGTCGTTTTCGAGAGAGAACAGGTCTGTTGGGCAACCGTGGTACCTTTTGAGTTGACAGTGTCTATAGCTAGAGATGTTGAACATTAAGATGCTCAATATCCTGGACAGCAGCTCCACACTCACACACCGGTGATTCCCTCCACCCGCACATGGACATAAAGGCATTGCTTCGCCTGCATCTTGTTCGTACCCTATTCAGTTGGCACCATTCCCTTCTTAGGAGCGCAAAACCAGAATGTTTAAGTGTTGGGTTGTTGGTAACTCCCATGCTATCAGGGGGTTTTACGTTTCATTCCTGCAACCACTCAGAAAATGTGTTAAATCTGCCGGACACGAGTTCACAAGCGGTTTGGTATGTCTATCACCAAGTAAAACCATGAACTGACGGTTGTTAAGCATGCTATTTAACAGCCCCACCATTTTTCTGCATTGTACCGCTTTCATGACCTTATAGACCAAGCCTTGCCGCCAATCTGTGTTGTATGCCGCTGACAGGTCTATTAAAATAGCAACCGTCTTTCGTTTCTTTTGAAACCTTGCTTAAATGTGGGTTGTGAGGGACAGCACCTGGTCGGTACAGTTGCCGCCACAACGGAAGCCAGCCTTGTCAATGAAAGGGCATAATGCGGTTGTAGATTAGTCTCTCCAGAAGTTTGTAGACACAGCTCAGAAGGGCGATAGGACGGTAGCTCTTAGGATCGTCTGCAGGTTTTTGGAGTTTCAGCATAGCAATAATCTTCGATCTATTGAAGTCGCGAGGCAATTAGTTACGTAGCAGGATATCTGAGAAGAACTCTTTCAGCCATTTCCTGCATTTCGGGCCTAGGTGCTTTAGAAACTCATTGTAGACTCCATCGAAACCAGCAGCTTTATTAGGGGGCAATAATTTCAAGGCGCGATCGGTTTCATCTTGTAAGAATTCTCGTGACAGCTGGAAGTCAATTGGTAGCGATGCCTTGAGCTGTTTAGCGCACTGTCGTGTCGCCTGGGTATCATCTTTCCTACCTTTAACTCGGGACACCTCAACTATTCTGTTTGCAATTGCATTGGCTAGTGGAGCAGATCCGCCACGAGAATTTGTTCCAGTCTTGCCTGCCAACCCATTGAGCATCCTCCAAGCTTTCCTGCTGGAAGTCTTAAAATCCATTGACTCCACGGTATCGAGCCAATATATAATCTCTAGACGAAGGGCTTCGAAATATCGACGCCCTCTCTCGAGAGATTTCAGAAGGTCATCACATATTTCATAGTTACCTGTGCGCGTGTACTCATCAAATAGTTTTCAGAAAGGAATATACGCCTTGCGGTAGCCTCGGGGAATGCTCGTTTTTGCTGTTGCTATGATAAGTTTAGTGAATCTCTTGTAGTTTTCGGCACAAAGAGGTATCCATCTGATAGCAGCATCTATGTCAGCGCTGAATTTGGACCAGTCTGCTTTTTGGAAGTTCCATCGAGGCAAAGGCACGAGGTTTGTTAAGTGGATCTAATATCAACCTCCACAAGCACTGGTCGGTGCTGGCTGTTCGGTAAGTCTGAGAGAATTCTTCGTGTGGTTTGTAATGGGGTTCGATTGATGTTACAGGTAGTAAACGTTAAGTCTGGATTATAATCCCGTTTCCATCTTGCTGACTTGAACAATCCTCTATCCTTGGCATTAAATACCAGGTGTAGATTGTTGTTCTCCGTCCATTGCACGAGGTGTTCACCATTTGCATCATTTTTGTTATAACGCCAGGTCGTGTGATGACTATTAAAATCGCTGGCATATAGGCATGGGTGTAGGAAAGCGAGGAGGTTAGTAGTCCATGAAGAGTTCGGTGGTTTATATACGTTTACAATGGTAATGTTATTGATCTTTATTGCAGAGGCAAATACATCCGGACCCCAAGGCAAGTCTCCGCAGTGATAAGTTTAATACCGTCTTTAACATAAGTGGCGATGTCATATTGGGCGTGGTTAATTGAATGAGCAAGGTAGTATCCCGGGATAACACCACGTTTATATAGATCCAGTTCATCTCTAGCGTGAGTTTCTTGTAAAAGGAGTACGTCTCTGTCATTTTCTAATAGAATCTTACTTACTACTTCGCATTTAGCTTGAATAATACTTTCTATATTAAGTTGACATATTCGGGTAATAGGTCCAATATCTCTAGTCCGGTGGCTCTCCGAGGAGAGCTGATCACGTTGAGGCATTTCAAGTGGGTAATTAAATGCTATAATAATTCTTTGAACGACTGTGATAGTGCTGTGAGGTTGCAAGATTATAGCGCAACATTACAGCAGCCAGTAGTTTGTTGTTCGTTTAGCGCCAGGGGAGGCCTGAGTCTGGCCTTGGCCCAGGGGACATGTGCAGGGTGCGGTTGGCAATACCTGCGGACATGAACAACTTCATCCCCCTACTCTTCATTGGGGCCCCCCAACAAATTTTGATAAAGGGCCTATCTAAGGCACGCTACGCCACTGCTTCAGACACAAGTTTGTTCCGGTACTCGGCGACGTTTTCCCGAGAAATATTGGCACGGCCGGTGTATAGAGCATAACCAGTGCTGACATCCACATAACAATGAGTGTTACCAGTTAGCAACATATCATTGATATGCAGAAGAAACAGCGTTGGTGATAGCACACAGCTTTGTGGAACACCAGCGTTAATGAGCATGTAGCCGGAGCATGCACCTATTTAGACACATTTGAGTAAGTATTTAAGGATACCTTTGATAAAATGACTAACCGTTGAACATTTAATTCAGAGTATTGAGGCGAAAAATCTAGGTCTCCAATAAATGCTGAAATGTTTTCTATTCTTCTGAATCCCAAATATATGCGATTATCTCATGGTGATTACAACATACGTATGGAAACGGCGGCGGCCGCGGCTGCTGTCTGTGCCACGAGCCCGTACCCATTTACTCGATAAGGCACCTTTAACGCGAACGTTACGTATTCTTAAGGGGCGTATTACAAAAAATCGCGAAATTACAAGGTTTCCTCGTTGAAATTTTATGTTTATCGTTCATTGCTTGAAATAACAATTACTTGGTAAAAATAGTTCGTTTTCTCTCCTCAAATAAGCTCGGAATGGATTTTAGATAACTTATTTATTTAATCATTAATAATCATTCTCCCAAAGCATGTTTAGGCAAAAACTCTCGAAGACATGATTTGGGAGCTCTAATTTGTAGATTCTATTGAATATCGACCATCAAAAAAAATATTTTTATCTCCCAAATATCCTACACTTTAATAATAATGGAATACATTTTCGTTATATGCTTTTCACGCTAGGAAAAAAAAATCGACATAATTCAAAAAACGACCAAAAAAGCTTCGATACAAGCCCCTATATTTCCGAAGTTCTACATCATTTAGAAGTAAAATTTATACCAAAATAATCATCAACATTTGCTTACACTATGCTATTATTTTTACTTTTTAAATCGTTACTATTATATTTTAATTAATTAAATAAAAGTACTATATATTTCACTGTGCCGGCCATCTGCGATCATTATGGCGCGAGCGCTTGCTGAGGGTGGACCAGTGTCAGTTTATTTCGGGCGCTGCATCGTTTCGATACTACCGTAGTGTGCGTCGATTGCTATCGTAGTGTGCGTCGATTACCTGCATACTAGAAAATCGTCAACTACGACCGCAATTTTTGATCGATCGGTTTAAAACTATTTTATATAGTTATAATTTAGATTACGTCTCTTCAAAAATGTGGTCTATTCATTGACTTGGATCATTGTTATTTGAGGGCTTCTATTAATGGTTTATACAGCAACGGTCTTATTGAAGTTAAATGTTCTATTTCAGCTTTCGGAATAGATTTTGATACGGCCTTTCGACAAAAAAAAGTTAAAGGTTATAAATTCAGTGATTCAAGTGTAACATTAAATCAAAATAATTACTGGTTTTACCAAATCGAAGTCCAGCTTCATTTAGCAAATAAAAATGTCTGAATACTTGCCATAATATGTATTGGCCCAGATTAATGCATTAAAAGTACTAAAAATTCACAAATACGACCAATTTTAGATTTTCAATATGTTACCCAAGTTACAAGCTTTTTATGAAAAGTGTGTACTGCCTGAAATTATCGAATCGAGAAAAGTTCGGTCAATGCCGTCGCAGCAAATATTTTTCTTATAAAAAATAAAGTAATTGACTGTAAGTACCGATTAAAAAATATTAGTTACATTTGGTTGTTATATTTATTAAAACAGGTTGCAACCGTTTATTCATTTATACCACTATTCTACCGGTAGTAGACATAATCGATTATTAACATTCGATCACAGCGTAACAATTAAAATATTTATGTTCAAATTATATTATAATAAATTAATAAGATAACATTAAAATGACACACCAAAAAATATTCCATCCACTGAAGTCCATCCTAAGAAAACTTTGTATTATGGAAGATCAAGATCGTTTAGTCGCCATACTCACAGTATTATAGTGCGAGCGAGTGAATAGAAAGAAAGTATCGGTCGCGTAACTTGCCGCCCGCTCGGTGCGTAAAATACCTAAATTTGCGAAACGCCGAAATGTAAGAGGGCTCTTAATAGAATGGCTGAAGGCATTGACCTATTTTATTGCACCTTGAGGGAATTTACTAGGGTAGGATTGCTTACAATATATTACAGTTAATGACCACATTTTTGTTATGCATGAAAAGAACTACACTGTCGCATTAGGTTTTTTTCCTGTCATGATAGTTGTTAGTTGAAATAAATTAATAAATAAAACAAATAAATAAATAATTATATCATCTAAATCTAGCTGCTGGTAATTAATGCTAATATAATGAAATAAAATCTCAAATCCGAAGAAATATTTATTGCATATATAGGATCACCAAAATTGTTTGTACAGTAGGTAATTTCAAATAACACGGACAAGTTATGTACAGTATCTAACGACAAGTATTATCCATTCATTCCATTCGTTCGATTTTATAGTTACATTTTATATTTACATAGAATAACAAATTTTAGAATTAGACAATATTTATCTTAGAATTCAAGTATACTGATCGTACGTTATTACTAAATTTTTACTAATATCTATGACATTACAGCAAATAAAATTAAAATGTGATTATACTTTAGAAAATCTATAGTATTTACAAAGCTGACTTGAACCCTTTTAAATGAATTAATTTATTTTAAAATACTGGCAGTAATTTTCCAGTAAATAAGCATTTTTTTCTTTTTAATAAATGTGTTATTAAGTGGCGAAGCTTGCGAAGTCACTTATTGATTTCACGATATCTGTCCGTCTATCCGTATGTCCGTCTGTCCGTCTGTCCGTCCGTCTGTCCGTATGTCCCACGATTATCTCGAGAACGGTTTCGAATTTTCGAATTCTGTTTTCAGCAATCGATTACTGATCACCCAGGCATCTGAACCTCCTATTTTGAATTATTTTTCCCTTAGAAACCGCTACAAACCTGATTGCTTCGCCACTTTGCTATGCTGTTAGCTTGCTAGGTTTATTAATTTTATGCGTGTGCTAATTTTATTGTTAACAATGTTAAATTAAAATAGAGTGTGGTCACCTACAGGATTGTTTGATTCAAACAAGAATTAAAGTGTATAATGATTTATATTATTTTACATTTAGAATAAATAGTTCGGAAGCGTTAAGTCAGCTTCGTCCTACTCGTAAATAGGTACCTACATTAACTGCTACAAATATTTCAATAAATATAATTGAGATGTCCCAGAATTTACACAATTAAATAATTATATGTTTTAGTTAACGAACACATGTCAACAATAAATGCGTAGAAAATTGAACTATTTTTTTTCAAAGCACATGCATTGATTACAAATATATTTGCATTAGACAATTATTTAGAAACATGTGGACAGAAAATTACAATTTTTTAAATTATTTAATTAGTAACTACTCCCAAAATTAGTACAAAGACAATGGTATATACATTTAAACGTAAATAATTTAGGAGTGAATAAAAATATCACTCCAAATTACAAATTATTAAATTTAGAATTTTACTAAAGATTTTTTAACAAGTTTTGACGAAATCATTCTTTACAATTTTGCATCACATTTTATATATATATTGGTTTTCTTTTATAATGGCCAACTATATCTATGCCGTTAATTGACGCTATTTTGTATGTTCTAAATATATAATAAACAAAATATTTTTAAGCAAGAAATGAAATCTTCTATGTTCATGTAATGTTGCCCTGTGCGTTTTAGAGAAATAAACTATATATTATAGCACTTACATATAAGAAACATTTCGAAAAGTAAGATTTGTCATTGTGACTCAATTTATATTTTACAATATGGTCTTACTTACTTCCTAATAAACGAGATAATTTTTATGACCCTAGTTTTAGTATATAGATAAAAGGACAGCAAGTATGATCTTGTTATATAATAACATTTCTATGACATCAATTATTTTTACTTCAGTTGTTATTTAAATGCTTCGATCTACTATACCCATAAACATATTACGAATAAGTACTTATAAATAATTTTCTATACAGTACACATATAATTTTAATCTACAACTGGATCACAAACATTAGTTTATTAAATAAACTGAGCTACTAATTACATCACTAATAATAGGGAAATTAAATAAAGTTATTTTAAGGGTTATATTTACATTTCATTTGACTAGTTCGGTCACAAAATATGCAGGCTCGCAATACATTTTGTGACTATTTCTAAGTTTAATCTGTGGTATGTTTTTATGATATAAGTTTAATTTCATATTTTGACAAGCAGTTCACAAACATTTTCTAAACAATTGTGGTACGAAAACACCTATTTAAATTAAAAACCAAAAGTTTTATTGTCTTTAAACCAACATCGATCGTATAATTGAGATACATCTACAATATTACACAAAGTAAGAATAGACACCCCAATTTAAGAATATTCCATATTATGTTCTAGTTTATAATTATGAATGCTATTAACTTACAAAGCTTAGAGCAACTTGAATGAAATGGTGTGTGAAGACTTATAACTTGGTACTGTATGTTCAAGTGTAATAATCACTAATTCTAAACGTTAACTTTGTACGGTATATACGTATATGAGCTTCGAGATTTGTTTTGTTGATAAGTTTGAACACCACGTACAAGCAAAAACGATTTATTATTTGTATTAAATTTGACAAAATGACTAATTTGCGTTTATTAATTATCCATAAGATTGCTATAACACAGAACACGTTTAAAAAAACAAAGAAACAATGAGACCGAAAAATATGGCAAAGGACTATGGTCAAACGAAAAAATCACACGTTAAATTACAAAACCGTCCTCTATGCCCATCCTGGAAATAGCTCTTTTTCTTTGTAGAGAAGATTTGCCTTAATCGTCACATTTGTTTAGTAGGTTTGCACCTTTACCGCTGCTGTCCGTTGCCAGCCTGGATATTTACCAGCTGACGTAAATGAGATAGTTATTTCTCTGGGTGTCGGAAGGATTTTTTATGTAATTTGCGCTTATTACTTCTAACGACATGACAAAGTGGGTGCAAAATTTTTTTATGACGCCATAACACGGCGCGTTAATCTTGTAAAACTTTAGTATCTCTCGCAGTTCGATGGCTATTGGGTAACTAAATAGTAATTTAGTAAAACCCAGGGATTCAATTTAGTGTTTAGAATAAGGAAAAGTTATTAGACTGTTCGAATGTAAATTAAGGGTTTCGGTTGTTTAAATTATCAAAAATGAGATTCCAAAACGTTACTTTCGGTTCGGAAAATTAACACAAACATGTCATTATCTGTGGAAATTTTAACGAAATGAATTTTTTTTTAATAGGATGACGGTGACAAACGAGCACATAGTCCACCTGATGGTAAGTGGTTGCTGCGGCCCATAGACATCTTCATCTATCCTCGTTTGCGAATCAAAATGCAGATGCGTTGTCCTCACGGGTCGTGAGGACTAAGATGGAATGCCTCATTTCCAGTAAAAAGGGCCTCCGGCCACCTGCACTCACCAAGCGAAACGCAGAGGTAAACCTCTACTTCACGCTGGTATTCTGTGAGGTCGTGGTACCACCCCGGTTCGAGCCAGCCCATCCGTGCGACAGTAAAAGCTGCCGCGTGGCTCTACCACTGTTAAATTAATATTTCCTTGTAATCTTATGTATTATATTGGCGTTGAGGGCAGCTGTATTATCCATTACAATTCTCCATAAATATAAATATACCTACATTTCTAGATTTCAAAGAAAGTTCAATAGTTAGTAGTGCTACTCTTAAATCGCACACGGAGCATGACACCTAATAGAAACGGCAACAAGTTAAACTTGCATACAGTACCAAACTCTTATCTACCGCTCGCTTAATATCACCGTCATCGCAGGCCGAAATGGACCATCACTGAAGAAAGCAGCAAAAGGCAGGTGACGCTTGAAGTGATGCCATGTATTGCGCTTGTATTGCGACGCAAGATCGCCGCCATCTTGTTGCCTGAAATTTCGTAAAATGAATGTTATTTTCCACGTAACGAGATTTATGTTATTATCATACATTTTATTTACAATTAAAATTAAAATATTAAATAGTCATGTTGTTTTAAGATTTTTTTAAGAAAGAAAGAAAAATTCTCTTTCACTACGGCTCATCATAATTCCACTGCTGAACATAAGCCTTTCCCATTGATTGCCACAAAGTACGGTCCTGAACCACCTGAATCTATCTACTACCTGCGTGTTTCATAAGGTTGTAACACAATCTAGAGGGGAGACGTGCGCTCAATTCTATGCTTGTCACTACGGCACCGCTAATCAAGAGTATTTCTTCCCCATTGGTTGTCGAAATACTAGCAATGACTAATTAATTACATTAACTCTATTAATAAGTTGTCCACTCTAATTTAGATTTAAATGTTTGTGTAAGGAGTGATTTACGACAGTCGATTATATTGTGATATAGGACATAGGATACTATAGGACTATAATTGCTAAAGTGAAATTAACGCCAAGAGGTTTGATTACAGTTTTTATAAAAATTTGAAAAATAACAAGAAACAATTTTAATTTTTATAATATTGTCTTCTTGTACCTGTACGATATTAATAATAATTTTAAAATAGCTATAGAAACAATTTTAAATTTAACTTTAAATACAACAGCCTGGACTCAAGCTACTTTGCCTATAAAATTTGGTGGTATTGGTGTGAGAAATCTTTCTAGTGTTGCATTGCATGCTTTCCTTGCTTCCGTGCATATTGTCATTGACTCATGTAACATAATTTTAAATAATAATGTAGACCTGTGCTTTGCTACGGAGGCAGGGCAGACATGGCAAACGCTCTGTTCTGGTGAAAATGTACCACTGGAAATTAACCAACAAAAACAGTGGGATATTCCGTTGGTATAGAGCGTGCAGAAAGATTTGTTTCATAATTTCCATAGTGATCAAGATAAGGCACGCCTTCTAGCTGTTTCGACTAAGGAATCTAGTCACTGGTTACACGCTTTACCATCAAGTAATCTCGGCATATTACTTGATGGAGAAAGCTTGCGCATCGTCGTAGGAATCCAACTGGTAGGTTTTCATGACACAGTTCTTTAAACGATGTCATCCGAAGGGCTCTTGTCTCTATAAATGTTCCCTCGGTTTTAGAGCCTTGTGGAATATTTAGAGACAATGGCAGGAGACCCGACGGTATGACATTGGTCCCTTGGGAGAGAGGTAAAGGCCTAGTGTGGGATGCTACTTGCATAGACACTCTGGCGGCCTCTCATCTCAGGGGTACCTCGTTTAGAGCCGGGGCGGCATTAGAGGCAGCTATACTAAGTGACAAAAATATGAGTCTCTGAGTGATGACTACATATTTGTGCCATTTGCTGTAGAGACTATCGGTTTGTGGGGTCCACGTGCGGTGAAGTTCCTAAAGGAACTCCAGCCGCGGCTAGTCGTTGCTGCTGGTGATAAGAGGGCTGGTTCTTTTCTCGCTCAATGGCTAAGTATAGCCATTCAGCGGCGAAACACAGCTAGCGTTCTTGGCACGATACCGCGGGGAGTAAGACTATATAATAATTAAGTTTCTAGTTATTATTACGTATAGTTTTTAATATTGTATATAATAATATATTTTCAATTGGATAGATATTTAATCATATGATGGAAGGTATAAAGTCCTTACATCAACGAAATTAGTAATCGCGTTTTTCGTTCGTATATTTTTCACGTTTCAGTTTAATTAAAGGCAGTAATTGAAATTAAATCCACTTTATAAAAATCATTACGTTGATTGCTATTTGCATGCATGATTTTCCTATTTTCGAAACACTGCATTATACGCTTAATAATAAATATCGAATGTTTACTTCCATATTTTAAATATAATTATATAATTACATATCATCTAATACGTTTGTATTATAAAAGTTTTATTTATTTGATTACATCAGTTTTGTATTTTTAGTTTGTTCATTTAATTTGTAATCGTGTAATTTAACAGATGTAGCTGTCCCTTAAAATGGGACATTTCAACAAAGCAAGTCTGTTATTTAATATGTAACGGCTAATATTTCACGGTTTGGAAGCGCAGTTTCTAAACGTTTGCATACGCCGCTGCGTATTAGAGTTCGATACCACACGGAACTACCATTTGTACTGCCTATTAATAATTGTTCCTGTTCTTGGTATTCATATAAACAAATACAATAATAACGCGCCCACGACACAGGAGAAAATCCTATGTGAGTTCACGTAAGGTTAAGAAACAGTAAAAATATAGATTGTACATCATAAATGTTAGTCCACGGGTCCACATACAAGTCATTTCAGTGACTAATAACAGGCTGAAAGTTTATACACAGCTTCGTTTTGACGAGACACCCAACTTTTATCATTAGACCAAATTCTGATAGTGGGAGGAAAAAGCGCGATAGGGAGTGAAACACGTCGATTTGATGAGTGTCCCAAATTAAATAATAACAGTTTCTAAAAATTCGAGAAAATACGATGGAAAACTGAAAAATACTTGTGGCATACAAAGTGAATGGTGCCTTCCGAGTGACCCCCAGCTCTAACATGTCAGAATGGTGACTTGAAAAACTGTATTAATAACAAGCTGATTTTTGTTTGGGGCTTTCAAAATATATATTTTTTATAAAAAGTGCATCGGCATACTGTTGGTAATTTTTTGAGACCTACACTCGAAAGTTGTCAAGATTATGTTAATATTTTTTTGATTAATAAGAACTTCTTTTTTAATTTTTTCTGTTAAGAATCAAACGTATAACACCATGAGACTATTGGCACACACAAAAAATGGAAGCGATTAATTACAAATGAAATTTTCAAAATTTTAAAACAAATTAAATCTTGAAAACATAATATGTTGAAGTCCTGTACATAATTTTCAAATAAATAAATAAATAAATTTCCAAAACAAAAACCAGCTTGTTATTAATAAATTTTTTCAAGTCACCATTCTGACATGTTAGAGTTGGGGGTCACTCGGAAGGTACCATTCACTTTGTATGCCACAAGTTTTTCTCAGTTTTTCATCGTATTTTCTCGAAGTATTGATTTTCAGAAACTGTTATTATTTAATTTGGGACACTCATCAAATCGAAGTGTTTCGCTCCCTATCGCGCTTTTTCCTCCCACTATCAGAATTTGGTCCAATGATAAAAGTTGGGTGTCTCGTCAAAACGAAGCTGTTTATAAACTTTCAGCCTGTTATTCATCACTGAAATTCCTTGTATGTGTGCCCGTGGACTATGTATTTTAAGCTTCTAATGTTGCACACTAGGTCACTAATTACTACTCTTAATAACCTAATGAATCGCGCCGTGATATTTAGTACGGCTGAAGTATTGACGGACTGAAACTGAAAGCATGCAGTTTTAAAATTGTACACATATGAATAATGACACACACCATAATAAGTCTTTAACAGTCCTTTTCGATCATCATTATAGCCTATCAAAATTCTGCTGAACATATGCCTTCCCATAGATTATATTACAGGGAAGATACCTCGCTGGACAGGCGGTTTTTATTGTTTTGCCTAGTTATTAGGAAGATGCTGCTACCCATCTCCTGTTTCAGTTTCCCGCTTACGACACCCACTGCATGATATGGGGTAGTGGAAATTCTTACGTCGTTAATACATCTACAGCTTCAGCATCAGTATTTAAGTCACTTCTAACAAAAACTAGTATATGTATTTATAATAATAATAAACCTTTTGTCGGCCAAAGCAGTATTTCTTTGTTATTCATATATTTTTCTTTTGTTCTAGTTTTATGTGTTCTTTTTCAGGTGACAAAGACTTCCTCTAATCTATCAATCTATAAAATAATAACACAATGGTACCCAAGGGATGGAAAAAGAAGGAGAGGAAAAAGAAGATGGTAGGTATTAATCATCTTGCTTAAATCATCTGATGTTTTTGCAAATAATAAATATCATCCGCGAATTGTAAGTGCGTTAGCGTGCGGCCATTAATGGTTATGCCTAGGTCTCTCCATTCAAGATTCCTAAGGATAATTTCTAGGACAGCCAGAATAATAATATAATAATAATTATTATAATGTTTTATTACATATATAATAATAAAACCTTACATGATGTGAGGTACAGTTTTGTTCTCTGGTAAATCTATTTCTCTTTTGTTTGTGTTGTTTTTGTATAGTTCAGTGTAGTAATCTGTAGCGATAATAAATTATTTCCTGTCTACTAATTTTCTTGGTCCCGTTGCTGTTTTTGATCTTTAAAATCTATTTTTTTACTAATTAATTCTTTTTACGTCTTTTTTATTCCTCATGTCTGTCTGATACGTCTCTCTATTGTTTCCATCCGACGTTGTCTCCTGTTATTATATTCCTTATATTTTCTTTTATTTCTTTGATAATTTTTTTGTGTTTTCTTTCTATTGTTGTCTGTAGTTTTCGCACTTATTAGAGCTGCTCTTTGGTCGAGGAGATCGGTAAATTTTTGTTCATCCAATTGTTTGAATTTTCTTTTTTGGTGCTATGCTCTTTACTATTGTTTGTAATTGTGTAATGTAAGTTCCAAACAATTGTATTTTTCCTTGTCAGCATATTTTATTCCTCTTTTGTATTCCTTGAGTTTAGAGTTTAATGAATTGGCTATTTCTTCTATTAGATATTTGTTTGGTTAAATGTTCTCTGGATTTATTTTTGATCTGGGTTTCTTGGGCAAATATGAATTGATTTCAGCTTTGACCATGTGGTTGTTGATGTTAAAATTTAGGTTACTGGTGACATTCATGTTTAAGAAGCAATTAAGTTTATTTGTCATTATTAAATCAATTTGATTTTTTGACTTACCATTGGGTAAAATCTGTGTCCATATTCTGTTTTTTTTAATATAGTGTTTAGTATGTTCAGGTTATTTTCAATAGCAAAGTCCATGAGCCTTTTTCCGTTCCTGCTTCTAAGTTTTGTACTGTATGTATAGGGTCCTACAATTGCATCTTCATCCCATTGACGTTCTCGGATTTGATTATTAAAGTAACCCATCACGGTGATAATTTTGTGAGCTTGTGTCTAAAAAGTTTTGTTCAAATGCTGGTAAAACTGGCAAATTGTTTCGGTCTCTGATTGGTCTGTGGGTGAGTAAATCTGGATAATGGTCCATGGGTCTTTGTAATCTGGTAGTTTTAAATTTAATAATGCTGTGCGTTCTGATACATCATAAAATTCATTTATGTGCTTTTATAGATATTTTTACTAAATAACACACACCATATTTTCCTAGGGTTTCTCCTATGTGATAGAATATGAAGTTTGGATGTGCGATAATGTTTTCTCCCATTTTTCGTACTTCACTCAGGCCGAGGATATCCCAGTTGGTGTTTTGTAATGCCAGTGATAATTCAATAATTTCTTTTCTGGTCTTGTTAGTACGTTTAGAGAAGCAATGTGTGTCTTGTATTTTTATTTGATGAAGACTCAATAGTAGTCTCTCGCTTGGATAGAAAAAGTAAGATGTTGTTTTCATCTTCATGTTGTTGCTGATTTATTGAAGGGTAATTAAATAAATATAATTGCCCACGAGGACCAGTCGGGTTAGGGAATGTGTGTTTCTTTGCTGTTGTTGTGGTTTTTTGACTGTGTGGTATTTTGTTTCAGGTTATTAGTCGAGGTAAGTATTTTTTGGACATGGAGTACGTTGCTTGCGCATAAGTTGAAATGCATCCGTTCGTTGGATTTCTTGCTATTGTTGTTGGTTGTTTCTTTTGGGTTTGCTGTCTTTGAGTTTTTTCTTTTTCATTTTTAGTAATTAATATGTGTTTTATTTCATTCTATTTTAATTGTAAGGATTTGGATTTTTCTCTGCCTAGTTGTTATTTTCTTATTTTTCCATTTTACCCTTTTTTACCAAGACGAGTATAGCATATTAAAATTCATCATCATCATCATTACAGCCCTTCACAAGTCCACTGCTGAACATAGGCCTCGCCCAAAGAATGCCACAAAGCACAGTCCTGAGCCACCTGCATCCATCGACTTCATGCATATCTTACCAGGTCGTCACTCCATCTAGTGGGGGGACGCCCTACAATTCGCCTGCCGGTACGAGGCTGCCACTCGAGAACCTTTCTTCCCCATCGGTTGTCGGTTCTTCGAGCTATATGGCCGGCCCATTGCCACTTCAACTTACTAATCCGTTGGACTATGTCGGTCACTCTGGTTCTACTGCGGATATCCTCATTTCTAAGTGTATCACGCAGAGAAACTCCGAGCATAGCCCTCTCCATAGCACGCTGTGCGACCTTGAGCTTCCTCATCCGGCCAGTAGTGAAGGACCACGTTTCAGTACCATAGGTCATCACTGGCAACACGCACTGGGTGTACAGTCTCGTTTTCAAGTTTTGAGGTATACCTGACGAGAAGATGTGCCGTAATTTCCCTAACGCTGTACAACCGAATTGAATCCGTCGATTGACCTCTCGGTTGAAGTTGGACTTACCTAGTCGGACTATATGTCCCAGGTAAACATACTCGTCAACAACTTCGAGCTTAGTGTTCCCAACAACTACCGGCATAGGTGTGACATTGACATTAAACATGATCTTTGTTTTGTCCATGTTCATCTTAAGACCTATCCGTTGGAAAACACTATAGAGGTCATTGAGTATAGTGCTTAGGTCCTCCAGCGATTCTGCCATAAGGACTATATCGTCGGCAAATCGAAGGTGAGTGATGTACTCGCCATTGATGTTGATACCGTATCCTTTCGAGTCCAGAAGCTTGAAAACGTCATCCAATGCAGCGGTGAAGAGTTTCGGGGATAGGACGTTACCCTGTCTTACACCTCTCTGCAATTGGATAGGTTTCGTACTCTGATTCTGTACTCGGATAGCCATCGTAGCCCTACTGTATAAACACTTCAACACTTCGATATACCGACAGTCAACTTAGCACCGCTGAAGGGACTGCAGCACCACCCAAATTTCGACGAAATAAAAGGCTTTCTCATAGTCCACATACGCCAGACATAGTGGCAAGTTGTATTCCTCGGATTTTTGTACAATTTGCCAAAAGGTATGTATGTGGTCTATGGTGCTAAAGCCTTTTCGGAAACCGGCTTGTTCGGGAGGCTGGAAGTCGTCAAGTCTGCGCGCGAGACGATTCGTAATGACTCTCGAAAACAGCACGTAGACGCGGCTCAGAAGGGAAATCGGTATGTAGTTCTTCAAGAGAGCGTTGTCGCCTTTCTTGAAGAACAAGACCACCGCACTTCTGCTCCACGCTTCCGGTGTAATGCCACCACGGAAGACAGAATTAAAGAGCTTCTGAAGGACTTCAAGTACCTGTTTTCCACCCGCTTTCAGAAGCTCTGCTGTAATTCTATCCTCGCCTGGGGCTTTGCCGTTTTTAAGGTGCTGGAGAACCATTCTAATCTCGCTCAGACTGACGTCCGGGATATCATCGGAATAATGTCGGATAAGATTCGCTCTAAGATTTACGTTACTCACACTTTCGTGCGGCTCCAACGATGACGTGTACAGCTGCCCATAGAATCTCTCAATCTCAATCAAAATCTCAGGTGGCCCGTTAACGATGCTGCCACACTCGGTCTTCAGCTTCGACAGTTGGCACTTTCTGGCAGACAGATCTCTGGAAAAGACTTTGGAGCCTTCGTTCCGCTCGATCGCTTCTTCAATACGAGCTGTATTGAAGTTGCGTAAGTCCCGCCGCATGCATTTGGAGATCTGTCTGTTCAGTTGCCTGTATGCTATCAAATCTACTAAATACTGCAGGTACATATCCCTTCTAACAGCCATGAGTTTCAGAGTGTGATCGGAGAGTTTTTGTGTTCTTCTGCGGCGGGTCTTGCAGAACTTAGCTCCGACCGCATGGACAGTTTCCACGAGCTTGTCATTCGAATCGTCCACTTCATTGCAGTCTTCTAGGCACTGAAAATGGTTTTGTAACTCGAGCTGAAAGGTTTCGGGACTTTGGATTAGAGCACGAGGGGGACGGAGCGTTAACTTCATTAGACGAGACCTCTCCAACTTAACGTTTAGGTTCAGTGTGCCTCTAACCATTCGGTGATCGCTGCCGGTTTTCACCCTCGCGATCCATGAGACATCACTGAACAGTTGTCGTCTGGTCGTCATAATGAAGTCAATTTCATTTTTTGTCGAACCGTCGGGGCTCGACCAGGTCCACTTCCTGTGGGGCCGCTTCTGGAAGTAATAGTTCATCATAAAGAGTCCCTCTTTCTCCATGAAGTCGGCCAGCTGCTGGCCCCTTGGGTTCCGTTGCCCTATTCCAAATTTCCCCACTTTCAGCTCACCGTTCTCTCTTGTGCCTAGTTTTGCATTGAAGTTTCCCATTAACACCGTATATTGGGTTTTGAAGGAATGCATGGTTTTGGAGATATCCTCTTACATTTCCTCCACCTCCTCATCGGGGTGTACCGAGGTTGATGCGTAAACCTGTATGACCTTCAGCGAATACCGTTTGGTGATTCTGAGTATAAGGCATGCAACCCTCATCGACACACTCTCAATCTTTACAACGTTGTTAACGAGAGACTTGTGGACGATAAATCCGACACCTCCTTGTGACAGATGGTCGCCCTCCCGGTAATAGAGCAAGTTACCGGATTCGAGGATTACCGTGTCCTCCCCCTCTCTCCGGACTTCGGATAATCCTATAATATGCCAGCGTAACTTGTCTATCTCTTCTTTCAGCTACACAATCTTCTCGTCAGTCCTCAGGGTGCGTGCGTTGTATGTTGCCAGGTCGAGTCGTCGTAGGTGGCAACCGAACCTCCACCGGAGATTCTTAGCACACCCTGCCCCGCCGTCACCATGGTCGCCACCATAGCCAGGAATAGCAGGGCCGCCGGGGACTGGGGGCCGTCTCTTCGTAACTTTCATCATGGGGGGTATATTGCCATTGCTGCCACGCTTGGCGAGTGGGTTGGTAACTGCAGTTTATTTTATTGTATTTTTGCCGTTACCAGGAAGATGCTGCTGCTCATCTCCTGCCTGTTTCTCTTTGTCGCCTTTTACGACACCCACGGGAAGATATGGGGTAGTGGATATTCTTAACCGCCACTACACGATATATTAACATTAACACCACTAATATGCTCTTGATACATCTACGCTAATTAAGATTTGTACCTTGCGGTGGCGGTATAAGAATATCCACAACCCCATACATCCCGAGAGTATCTTAAAAGGCGACAGAGTGAAACAAATTAGGAGATGGGAAGCAGCGTCTTCCTAATATCGACTAAAACTAAAATAAAGCTTTCCACCTCGTTTGCCAAGCGCAGGTACTATGGCAAATATATGTCACGCAATAAGGCAATCTATGGGAGAAGCCTATGTTCATCAGTGGACATTACTAGGCTATGACGGTAAGTAAGCTTTAAATACTTTTGAGTTATTAACAATCAATGACTTTACCTTCGCAATTAATAGTTCGTTAACTATCATGCTACCGCACATATTATCATAAGTGCGCTTTGCAAGCAAAATTTGTGATTACGCGGGAACAGCAACAGGACCGGGGACGCATAATATTTGCGAATTAACGCCCTGGTCGTTAGGTCATGCATAGATATTGGTTTCATGCATTCGAGTGGTGGTCAAACGTCGAGATACGCGTGTAGTAATTTTTGAGATCGTATTCCGGTTAAATAGATATTCTATCATAATTAGATTTTGTTGTTTAATTTTTCCATTCTAAAATCAAAATAGCGGACACTCATATTTAACATTACTGTTTTTCGTACTAAAACAAACTAGTTTCAAATAAATTATGAAGGAATATCTTTTTTTCTTCCACGTAAGAAATGAAATTTTTGTTTATCAAACGTTATTGTACCTTCATTTTAAAATAAGGTTTCTCTGACTGACCAATTGGAAACTACGTAAACGGATTATAGATTTTGCTAAACTCCTAACGAAGCAAAAATGTTACACTTAAGAGGGTAGGTACTCGAGAACTAGCTATGCCATATAATGTATTAAACACTCACTGCCTTCAGAGACGAACACATGTATAGAGGCCGGTTCAGTATTGCTGGCGCTGCAGGTATAGTTGCCGGAGTCCTTGAGCGTCGCGCCGCGGACGGTGAGGCGTGACTGGGTGCGCGCACCCGGCTCCGTCTCCACGCTGATCCCACCACGGATCGCATCGTAGTTTATCATCCGGTCGTTGTGGTACCAGAATACGAATTGGGGTGGTGTCGGACTCTGAGAACAAATGATAATAAACGATAATAACAATGTTATTTTATTAAAGTATGGTTAATAATATTTCTTTAATTTTTTTCTTCAGACTGGTTTTCTTTGATGGATAACTTTTACTGATGATTTAAAAATCAGC
This sequence comes from Parnassius glacialis, assembly GCA_033319125.1. Classification (NCBI taxonomy): domain Eukaryota; kingdom Metazoa; phylum Arthropoda; class Insecta; order Lepidoptera; family Papilionidae; genus Parnassius; species Parnassius glacialis. The sequence continues at coordinate 38,767,887 of JAVANC010000020.1, forward strand.
GTTAGGACTTATTATTTTTATCCTGTTTTTAAAATATTTAGACTTCTTAATCCAGCTCATGATATACTTTGTATTTATGTGTGTATATGTTTAAATAAATAAATATAGATATAATGTATCCATTCATCCATCTATCACAGTCTATAAAGGTTTACTGCTGAACATAGGCCTCCCCTATGAATTGCTACATAAGGGGGATTTTGCCATAGTTGCCATGGTTAAAAGGTGGGTTGGCAAACGCACTTATTTTATTATTTTTATTTCTTAACAGGAATATGCTGCTGCCCATTATCTATTTCAATTTAGGAAATTAAAAAAGGAATACGACATTTTAGTGACTAAATATCAGTATCAGCGATATTGAACGCTTTGTTTTTTGATTTTATAATGGATGGACATTTTAACAATGTTTACTACTGTCTTGTTTACGCTATAGTCTTTGGTCAGCGAGCCAGCGAATTTATTGCTCCCATAGCAATAGTCGTTAACCCGTTACAGTGAGAATAACATTAGTGACCAATAAAAGATACGAATGATCTCATCGCTATAGCAATAGTAGCTTTTATGCGTCCAATTTCAGTTTATACACTCCCGAATTCCGTCATATATATCCACTATATTATAATGGAAACATTCACATGGGATCACAAAGTTTTGGTACTAGAAATAACTGTATAATTGGACATTTGAATGGCTTCATTTAATTACACTATGTCCCTTATTCCTTCGTTATAACGTGTTATAAATTATTTTTATATTATATTGCAATATGTTTGAGGCTTTAAATATACAACGTTCTCACTCAACTGTACTTATATTTTTAAAATTAAGTATTATAAATTAAATAAAACAATTTGCTCGGTAACACTCGCCGTATTGGTATCTACGTCTTAAGTTTTTACTTCCGTTCTATCTTAAGCACAGAACATAGTAATAAAACACAAAGTCGTTTTTTATACCAAGAAGTAAATTAATCACCATGTTTTATTTGTCTATAACATATATGCCTTATTCTCTCTTATGTCTGCCCGCTCATACTGTACCTATTGTGGCGGCGCTTTCGTCGTCTCAAGCAAAACACACCGAAGCCTAAATCAAGATATGAAAGTTCTGAAGTTAACGCGTTATATTATATAGAACAGCTCCAAAATAACATACGGAGCGTTGGTCGCTCCCCGGGCAGAACGCCTTGCCCGGCGGGAGATCTTCCCTTTTCCTTCAACGGTTGAACTATCATCAATGTAACATTTTATTACTTTCATAGACTCATATTATATTCCTACATATATTATATTGTAAGTAGATTAAATATGAGATACTTATAGCAAAACAACAAACCTGCTGCTTTCTAGCTTGAAAAACAAATAGAGTAAAAATAGTTATTTTTTAAATTTTGTACAAAAAATAATATACCACATTTTTTAATTTTTATTTTTTTTATTCATATTCCTACATTGTCATTCGATTCTGAGTTATGTTCAAAATTACAAGTCTGTAGCTCGTTGGAAAGTACTCGAAATTTGAGAAACAAAATTCCACCCGGAACGACAGACAGACAGACAAATAATAACAACAAGTCACTTTCGACGTAATAGAAACGTGGTAATACCATAGACTATCGTAAGTGTAGAAAGCAAAAAGCTTTGAATTTACCCTGATATATGATATATTTAGTAATTTAAAATAAATATTGTAAAACAAATAAGTGTTTATCCAAATAACAAAAAAAAACTTTGGCATGCGTTTAGAAATTAAAAGGTGATAAAATGTATATTAGCACTGTACAGTCTTGAGCTTTATTGAAATAATTTTATTAGGTGAAAGATTTTTTTTCTTTCTTAATATCTCGGTAAGAAACAGCCTATTTTGACCATGCTTTTACTGTAGTGTTCACGTTTAAAGGATTAAAACAGCGAGCATAATAACAGGTTAGGAAATATTTCATATTAGTCGTTACAGGTAAAAACGGGTCGTTAGTTTTCTTAATCTGAAGAAAGCTACCGATGTCAATATATTAAAATAGCCACATACCATGCGATGGCCTGTTAGCTAATTAGTTCATTTGTCACTGTTTATAAAAAAGTCAACTCACCTTTTCGACGATACAGATGAGATGAATAACGCTGCCGAGGTCAACATGGTGCTCCCCAGAACCCAAAATAAAGGCTTCCGGCACCACGATCTGGAGTCTTACATAGTGGGATACTATGCCAGTACGAGTAGATACCTGGAATTAAGTGCACGTGTTAATGCTAAATAGATTAATCCTATTAGTAAGACAATCAATTAAGATTTAATTTTGGGTGCACTTGCAAGAAACGTTGATTGCCCGATATATTCATAAAACATTTAATTCCCCGTTTTATTATCAATTGTATCTAAAAACTGCAAATAATTCTTTCGTCAACATACGATGAACAAGAAAATACTTTTAGTATTCGTAAGTATTTGAACCAGTATTTTGTTGAAGGACTTCTTTACAGATTTAATAGCGTTTATTTCATTTACTTTTTCTTCGCGACATGTAAAACTAAAACTGCAAGTATTGAAGATGTATAATTTCATTCTGCGTAGATCCGACAAAAGTAATATTAAAAAATTAGTAAAAACTACAATAGGGTAATAAAGGTTAATTGTGACTTTAGGAAGTTGATCATCACAATTACTCCCCTGATCATATGTGCTCCAAGAGTGGTATAGTAAAAATAAGTAAATTGAACGGGATAAAATTCGATGGCATTATGCAGTATGCAAGACCTAATACTACACTTTCTTGTTAGTATAGTTATTTCAAAATATATTTCGTATAAAAGAAATGGAATGGGCTGTAACCATTGGCACCTGTCATGATACTCACAAAACGAAATAAAAAGATAGGTTTTTAAAACATCTGTCCTTTTAGCTGTCAGGACATGTTTTTATAATAAGAGTGATAAACGAGCACATAGTCCACCTGATGGTAAGATTTCTATTGCTATTTCTATTTCTATTTTTTTTAAAAACGTTACCCCCACACTAGGATTTTCTCTTGTGTCGTGGAGGCAGTTTACAAACATAAATTGCACAAGGACAAACATCCAGACCCGGAACAATTATTTGTAGGCCATACAAATACTTGTTCCGTGCGGGATTCGAACCCGCGGTCCCCAGCGCAACAACTGATTGCTAAGCCACTGCGCCACGGAACCGTCAGATAGCAATAAGCTTGCATAGCCGTAAGATGACAATAGTCTGTGGCAAATTGATTTATACATCTACCCTCTATCTATCAAAATTCAGATGCGTTGTCACACCTCAGAATTAGGATGGAATGCCTTGTTTCCAGTAAAGAGGGATTCGTTACCATACGAAAAGCTATAAAAAGCAGTATTAAGCTGCTATTTTACGCTGGTATTCTGTGAGAGCGTGGTCCTTCCCCGGTCGAATCAACCCATTCATGCTACAACTATAATAAAGTTACAGCGTGGTTCTACCATCTAAAAAAATTGGTACGCGGTGTTGATTAATCATCAATTCTTTTAAGCACGAAAATCGTCGATAATGACGTTAAGCTTTGTCATATTAAATATATTTTAGTATTCTTCTTATACTATTGAAGTGTATAGCTATTATTTGTAAACGTAGTGGTTATCTCTTGACAATAATTTTCAATGAAACAACTCCCTCCATTTCAGTTTTAGTTTTATACTGTCGCCTCTTACGACACACACGGGACGATTGCGGGCATTGAATATTCCTACACCGCCACTACACGATTAATATATTATTCTTTATTGCAAAAATATTTACATTTAAACAATAAAGTGATTTATCCATTTTTAGCGCAGATAATTGTTGTTCACAAGGGATGTAGAACACAGTGGTGTACTTAATTATACACTTAATAATTATAACATTATAGTTTTCTTATGCTTAATACATAAATCTCTCACTACATACAACTATATCTTCTGCATGTATCGAGATTTTGCACAAATTTTCCATAAGAAATAAGGTGTGCTAGTACACAACAACCCATTCAGAAATACTTATCACATTAAAAAGCTAAGCTATATCTTTTAGTACAGCATTTTGTGAACGCATTTGAATTTAATGAAACGTATGAGCAGCTTGCTGCCAACTATGAACCTGTGCAAGTAGCTGATTAATCAAACCCGTGTTGCGCTACTCTGACTATGCATGCTTTTGTTTTATGCAGAAATTAACTGACGGAATGCTATGCTGCCACTATGCGTACTCTCTTTAGAATCAGGTTTAACGTTGCTTTCAAGTTCAGCTAATAGTTATAATGAACTAAAAATTACCAGCTTTAGTACGTCAAAGCACGCTATAAGTTCTGCCAATTTATAAAACGATGTTAAAAATTCACATGAACTCAACTCGCTTTTTATTAGTAAATTCTGTGTATAGGTATGAATGCCATGGATTTCTATCCATTTTTTATCGACTTTTGGACTGAAATGATGCTAACAAAATACTTTCATAAATATGAGCTATTCTATAGAATCATTAGAGCTCGTTATTAATTCGTGTTGTTTAGTTTTTCTTTATTATGCAAATCTTACAAAATTCTGATTATATTTATTTAATTTAATAAATAATATTATATTTAATTGAAGAAATCCTCTATCTACGTTTTCTTTTAATGTGACAAACACATACTACTTTTTTCTCACATATAGGTACTATCTTTCCATATAACCTGTTGTCTTTACTGCATAGAAAATATTAATTGATTAGTAAAATTGCTAACAATAATTATATTAGTACCCGGGGATGGGACCTAAGATGGAATACCTCACAGACTGTTATTTTACTGGCTCTCTATACCCATCGGACCGAAACACATCAGAGCAAGCACTGCTATAAGGCGACAGAAATAGCAAGAGGATGGCTGGGACCTACTTAGACGGACTCCTTAGCAGAAAAGTAGTCATATCATCTTTAACATAAAATATTTAAATACTCTCTTTAGGGAACTTAATTTTTGGTATTTAGAAGCGTATTAATAGAACAATAAAATAATCACAGAAATATTAAATACAGTCAAACAGTGAATCGCAGTAATTAACGTGTCAGTAAGTATACGCTAATAAGTAAAATGCAATTTAACATCAACATTCTGTATGCGTTAACTACAAATAGTATTTTTAGTTAACGCATACAGAATTGGCAAATAAAACATTGGATATTGTAATAGTTTCAAATAAATCCACCGTTAGACAGGGGCCTCTCCCATAGTAGATACTGGTGGATTCAGGCTTTAGACTGACGAGGGGCAGCTAAATTTGAGATTCGAAGATTCTTTGGAATGTTTGTCTGCTATAAGAACAGACATTAACATTCAGATTCCTTTGTTATAATTCAAAGATATTTATCCAATGCAACCAATACAAATAAAGCAACTAAATAGCTAATTTCTCCACGACTCGCCTTATAAAAATATACTTATGAAATTAATTTTGATTAAACTAAACAGCATGTAACAAAAAATCTGCGGTTCTCATTAAGTGCATTATCAGAATCAGACTGACATTTTCTCGCGATATTGAATTTATCAAGTTACCTATTTTGAAAACTTAAATCACTTTAATTACGACCATATCAATTAACGTAAACAATGTACATCTATACACCCCTAAAAGGATCACCGGGTTGTTATATACTGTATAACTGGATAGTGTAGCTTTCAAAGGAAAGTATTTTGAGAATCTGATTAATAGTTTAACAGATAATCTCCTGAAAATAAACATACGTATTTATTTTTAAATAATATAAGTGTATAAGAGAACCCTTTAGTATCAAGAAATAAATTTTCTATTTTATAATGGCGAATGTTTTAATATTATATTTAGAGCATTTAATTTCCACACCTTAGGGAACGAAGTATTAAAAATATACCATGAGAAACGTGTCTCATAAAGAAGCTTCACAATTTGTGTGGGATCGTAAAAATTTTATTACCTCGTAAAGTCCGAACATACAAAATAGGACTTAATCTTCGTTATATTATTATTTTGCGTAAACATGAGTTATTTTTGTGAATTTTATTATTGGGATTTCATTGTTCTAAATTTTCTCTTATTGGATTTGTACAGATTACAGTACAGTATTGGCATGTCTTTGGCAGGAAATTCTTCAACTTTAAAAAAGTGGATGCTGTGGCACATAGACATCTCTCATCTATATATATTCTAGATTAAATATCAAAATGCAGATGCGTTGTCACTCCCAAGGTTCAAGATGGAATGCCTTGTTTCCAGTAAAAAGGGTTCCCTACACTCACTATAGGAAACACAGCAGCGTTAAGCTCCTGTTTTACGCTGATATTCTGTGATAATCTTGAAATCACCACGTAAATAAATACTACACTGCTAAACATGTACCCTATTTTGAACTTCAAACAAAGTTCGTACAATAGTTTTTTTGTAGAAAATTTTGTATAATAGGGGTAACAAAGGAGCACAAAGTCCACCTGATGGCTAGTGGATACCGTGCCCCATAGACAAGATCAAAATGTAAATGCGTGTCACCCCAATATTTGCGAGTGTTGTTCAAGTTATAATTACGTAACAATGTATTTGCTTCACAATTAACCTACATGTGAATCATAACATTATTCTATTTCATTCAACGGTTAACATTTCTATATAATATAAAACAAAGTCGCTTCTCGCCGTCTGTACGCTTAGATCTTTTAAATTAAACAACGGATTTTGATGCGGTTTTTATCTATAGATGTAATAATTCAAGGGAATGATTTATGTGTATAATACATGCATATTATATAATACATTATCATACATAACAAAAGATGAAAATATCAGCCCATAAGAAATCCACTGCAGGACAAGGCCCTTTAATATAGTAGTGTTAGAGACCAGTGGAATTAGGCTTTAGACTCACGAGTCTTGGGCCTTGTGCGGCAGAATAAGAGAAAAAGTTACGTTGGAATTGCCAGACTCGTGGTGCGTTGAATAAAACTACTTTTACGGATTATATCGCGTTTAATTAAATTATTTTTATTCATTCCCGACGTTTCGGGTGCTGTACAGCACCCATGGTCACTCTTTCTGCGGATTAGGATTGTACGGATAGGCAAAATATACTTTTACGCAGTTTTACTGACTTTGATTGTTGAACTTTTAATCACAGAAGATACCTTCTATTATTTAAATTTTCAATCAATAATAGGTTTCTATGCACAAACACAGCCGTCTCATAGATAAAAAGCCAGGGAAATGTTACAATTTACAGGTCTTTAAAATGTGGTTTACTGCTGTCTGTCCAGTGTAGATTTTTGATTGCTCGTATGCACCCATTTTGAGCTTTGAATACTTTTTCCCAATCCACTGAGTTTCCCCAAAACATTAAATCATATCTAAGTATTGACTCAACGTATTCAAAATATGGTAAACGAAGTGTTTGCGTATTTGGTCCTTTATTTAACTTGTACAAGGCGTATGAAAATTTATATAATTTACTGCAAACACTATCGAACTGTGCCTTCTATTTCACTTTGTTATCAATTACGAACCCTAAAAATTTGGTAAATGTGGATGTCTATGGGTCACAGAAACCACTTATCATCAGGTGAACTGTGTGCTCGTTTGTCACCCTATCATATAAAAAAATACTTAAAAATAAAGGCGCCTGTGGTTAAAGGCTTCCTGGTCGCCATCATTTGTGATTACACGTAGGTCTGTTGCTTTTCTTATACTGTTTCCGACAGCGATAACCATTATTGGAGGCTTTAAAACACCTCCAATTACCCGTTTCACAAAAGAACCTTTATCGTAGAATTACGGTCTTGCCTCCTTAAATAAGGAAATTCCAGTAGATTTTCTTTCCACGAAGTAAGGTAACAAACCTGCGAATCACGTAATGTAAAGAAACGTGACGGCATGTGTCGCCATTCGTGAATATTCAATTCAATTGGAAAACATCTGTTGCGTACGCGTAATCCTAAATCCAGACCTGTGATAAGTAGCAGTAAAGTGTTATGAGTCTGGTACTGCACTAACAACCTTTTAGTCAATCTTCCTCCTAACTATGTTTACAAACCATTTAAATAAAACTAATTTTACGGATTTTATCGCGTATATTAACTTATTTTACATTCCCGACGTTTCAAGCACTTAACAGCACCTATGGTCACGGGGGGGGGGGGGGGGGGGTACGCGATAAAATCCGTAAAATTAGTTTTATTTAAATGTGTAGTGTTCGCGTAAATATAAGAAATCATTTACAAACCATCTTAAAGGGAGGCCAGCTTTGATGCTTAAAAAAATTTTATATGCTAATTAATAAAATAATTATTTATTAACGCGACAAAATTAACGTTACTATCCACATAATTTGAATGCTTGGCGGTCCAGTACTATGCGATTTACTAGGAGTTTTTATCCTCGCACGACTACTTTGTGGATTCGTTTACCACCGGCGATTTTCCCGGATAGATACGACTTGGAGACTATTAGGAAACGAGCTTACTCCTTTTAAAAGGCTGGCAACGCATAATGCCAGTGGTGTTGCATTGTTTAGGGGCGGTAATCGACACTTAACATCTGGTGAGCCGCATGCTAATTTGCCCCCTCTTCTATATTTTTTAGTTAAGAATGTGCCAAAGAATAATTGCGTCCATAGGTATGTATAACTTGAAAAATTTACAAATAATATATTTTATTCTATAATTATTTATACAAATCAACTCTTTTCTATGGTGAGTGACGGGAATCGGGGACTTGCTTTAAGAGTGACGGACCATTCCATCTTACTCTTTGCACATTGCAGCTTGGTTCTTAATCTAGGATATACAATATTAAAATCTGTAAGAATAAAAAAAGCAAAACTAAAACTAGAAACTTTATTATCATATAGGTCTACTCCCCGCGGTGTCGTGCCAAGAACGCTGGCTGCGTTTCCCCGCTGAATGGTTATACTTAGCCGAGTACTTAGTTGAGAAAAGGACCAGCCCTCTTATCACCAGCAGCAACGACCAGCCGCGGATTGAGTTCCTTAAGGAACTTCACGTGGACCCCACGGACCAATAGTCTCTACAGCAAATGGCACAAATATGTAGTCATCGAGGATGAACACAGGACGGCCACAACATTCATTTACAATCCGGAAACTGTGTGCTCGTTTGTCACCCTTACGTTTATAAATAAGAATTTTATTTTTGTAAGTTATCAATGTAAAGATTTACACATTAAAAAATTTATTTTTTATTTTACTTTTAAACTTACTGCTTTATATTTTAAAAGCTTTTAAATGACTAAGTTACGATTCGGACGATCACGTCTTATAAATTTTATTGCTGTCCATTTAAAAAGGAAAACGTGCTCTAACTAAGGATTAAGCCATGGCCGCTTAGAGTGAGCGCCAGTCTTAAAATTTCATAATAAATACACAGCATATCCGAGAAATTACATTTCGAGGATATGTGACGTTCGCCAACAAACATTGGGGCAGCACAGGAGACTTTTTTCTGCTTCATAAATCCCTAATAAAAGTTATGAGAGAAAACATGTGCCCAGCAGTAGCATATAATGAAAAATTTAATATAATATACAGGTCTCTCCGAGAACACTCATGGGCATGTATCTATTTTAAGAATTTCTTATTCAGCACGCATCGATGGCGCTGCTTCTTATTAGTTTGTAATATATGAGTTCGGCACTACTAGATAGTTTTCTAACATCATTTTATCGCCAAAGTCTCGAATTTCAGTCAGCAAGGTGCACCATGTCCATATAAGGATGGAGTTTGCAAAAATAGTTGCCGTATCTGCTTGTATATGTTCCTCCACACTCGATTGATTTTATACAGTGAATATTTGCTAAGGTCTTTCATTTATTTTCGTTTTTTTTATCAGCCCAAGTTCTTTTTTACCCAAATTCAAAGTGACAGTAGTATAATTGTTATACCTGGTAGAGCCCTGCTGCGGCTATATTAATAGTATAGTTGTGGCACAAATGGGTCGGTTCGACCGAGGTAGGACCATGCTCTCACAGAATACCAGCGTAAAATAGCAGCTTAATTCTGCAGTGTTTCGTATGGTGAGTGTAGAGAACCGGAGACCCTTTTTACTGGAAACGAGGCATTCTATCTTAAGGTGTCTACTGACCTGCCTGCCGCAGGGGCAATCTAGGGTGTAGGAGTGGGGATGACCCTTAATTGCCTCCTTAATTGTGATGTGTGTAGGCAAGCAGGGGCAATTTTTATGTCGGCCTTGCGACCTTTGATATTGCTCCGATCGCTGTGCTCCTTAGATTGCCCCTGCGGCAGGCAGGTAAGTAGCCGCCTTTAGTCCTCACGGTGACAACGCGTCTGCATTTACTTCACAAACGAAGATAGATGTATATGTCTATGGGCCACAGCAACCACTTACCATCAGATGGACTGTATGTTCCTTTGTCACACTTATTCTATAAAAAAGGGTATGAACAGTGGAATCGACTATTTTAAGTTTGATCCCGACATTTGTTTACTCTCTTTAACCAATCCCTAACATCAGCATTGGATTTTTTTTCCAAATTTAAATGCAACCACGCCTGAAGTAAAACCTATTTATTAAATAACATATTTAATCTTCAAATAGGGTCTCAATTGGCGAAGATATCGCGTAAGATACATACAAAAAACGAACGATTGCTAAACCTCCAAAAAACCTCCTTTTTTGAAGTCTGCTAAAAATGTGCCATTATATTATTTCATAGTAGTCGTGCAATTTTTTACCGTCTTCAAAAAAGAGGAGGTACTCAATTAGACTTTATTTTTGGAGTTCCGTAGTTACACAACAAGGAACCCTATATAGTTTCGCCATGTCTATCCTTCGTATGGTGAACATTTTTGAAGTCAACTAAAAATATGCCATAATTTTTATTTCATAGTTGTCGTATTTTTTTTATTATTTGTTTGTTTTGGTCAATATAAAACTGAACGCACATTTCTCCGAACCTTTTGCGCCGTACGCGCCGAATTTTACAATTTGTTGTATGAAATCATATGAAACCTCGCACATTACACCTGCACCGTACATGCCAACGTTTTTAAAATGTGGTAGCTATCCGAATATGAAAGGACGCATGCTAATGACGTCATGTAACGCGGCGCGCTCGACGCGTGCGGATTTTCAGTGTTGTATAATGTTGCCAACTTAGTGGATTTTCACTATAACTGGTGGTTTCGACCTACGTGATAATTTTTGTATTTTTATAACTTCGTCGTGAATGTGATGAAATGTTCGTGATGAATTAGGCATAGTTTGATTTTTTTGCAGTGGTTATTAATATGAATACTTAGTGATAAATTATTTAAACACTGAACTAAAAACAAATAATTAAATTTAATTCAAAAACTTAATTGTTCCTTATTAATTATATATCAACAACAAGTCTTTTCTCTGGTTTAACTGGCCTTCTGGATCTTGAGTTTTCCATAGAAAGATATGATTTTAGTATATGTAGCAATTCTTGAAATTTCTTGTATGTTAAATGCAAATATTTAAAAAATCGTTCATTATCATCTAATAAGTCTTTAAATAAAGTATATCCTCTTCATATTCTTCACTAAATTTCCTTTTTAAATTAATATTATCTTCCAGAATCTTCCTTTTCTTCGAAATTTTTTTCTTCTTCCTCTGCCAATATTATTGATTATGATTTCGAGTGATTAATTTCACTGTACTGTTTCACACCAGTGGTTGGAAAAAACTGCAAAAGTTGTTGGTAATACAAAAGGTTTGCATACGGCGCGGACGAAGCGTACGTGTAAGGCCCGCCCCATACATACGGAATTCCGTTTCGAGATTCCGTTTCGGAATTCCGAACGGGTCAGCTACACACATACGGAATCCCGTATTGTCCGCAAAATTTCGAACGGAAAACTACCGTACGTGTGTGGCGGGTCATAGATTTTTTATGGACTTGCTGCGTTCGGGATTCCGAATCGGAATATCGAAACGGAATGTCGAAATGGAATTCCGTATGTATGTGGTCGGCCTTGAGGTGCGTTGCCATCAGTAAAAATCGGCACGTAATGCGCGTATGACGCGTACGGTGCGGACAAATGTACGTTCAGCAGAAAGTGTTTCTATACCCTTTAAGCTGAATGCATATTTGTCTGTATCGTCCGCTTATAACATGAATCAGATCAAAAATATACCTACTAATAGGTAACATAAGTAGTCGTTTATGACTTTTTCCATCTCAAATTACCTAAACTTTAATATTTATTCATGACCGCAATTACAATAGACAGTTTCAAAAAGTGCCTCCCAAACAAGGGCACTGCTTGAAGAAAAACTTACTTTGTTCAAGAAATACTGTTTGACTCTCTGTAACTTATTTCATAAGAAAAAGAATGCCTATAAATTCAATTTATTTCTTTTGGTCGTTGTTTCCGTTAACGTGAAACATAACTTTGTGTCTCGTCATAACGTACCATGATACCTCAGGACACGGTTTCTCGTTTCTCCATGCTAAAGTCACCGGCGTAATATGCGATTGTTGTCTTTTATAGCAAAGTACAACGACGTTGGCGTGCGTTACTTCACGCGAACACTCAATTTGTTTGTACACTAGCAAAACAAATTGGAGCGTTCTTACTTTTAGCTTCCTCTGCCATGTTTTGCTTTTAGAACCATGATTTTGTTATGCTTTTTTTTTTTGCTCTTCTTGTTGTAAACTTAGTCCAACCTGCAACTTATGTAAGAATATTGCTTACAAAGCATTGGTTGTTTATAACGTTGGTTGGGAAATTTCTTTTTCTTTACGTGACAAAATAAGTTTTGAAAAACTACTATAATTTTGTTGACTCCCTCGTTGGTTAACTGCGACTGCATATCATTTTGTCTCGTTTTCACCCCCGTGGTTCAGAAAGCACGTATAGACGTTGGCCCTGCGCCTAGTCTTTCTCCGGTCGGGTTGGATAGTCGTCTTATCAGATTACGAAAGTGACGGAATCCTATTCTGCGTAACTAGTCTTCATTGCGATTGGTGGCCGTGAATAAAATCAGTATGTAAGACATCATTGTTATTATTTTCGTACGTTAGCAAGTAAACTCACGCTGTAGTTTATTATAGCTGGAGCATGAATATGTTACCGCGACCAAAAAAGAATCATACCAGGGCGAATTAGCAGTATTTCGTATGGTAAGTGATAAAAACTGGAGACTTTTCATTAGTAATTAGGCATTCCATCTACTTCCCCTCTGATAACACTCACCACCCCTTACACAGATACCTAAACGTATACTATATAATATTGTATATAAAAACAAAAAAAAATTACATATTCTTTTTGTGCTACCTGGTCTATTGTAATAATTATAATATTGTACTTATTCCTCTAATTTGTTTAAAAAGGTTACACCGATACATGCTGTAAAGAAGAAGGGTTTGATACACATAAGTTACACAACAACAACTATCCGAACCCAGAACAATTATTTGTCAGCACTAATTGCCTAGGTTTGTATCAAGTATAGTCGGTAACTTGGACCGCAACGAGATCCTGTCGTAAGTAGAAGTCGTTAAGAACTATTGATGTTCAAAACTATTGATATTAAAAAAAACGCTGATTTATGGGAAATTTCTGTTAAAATTATTACGTTTATAATAGATACAATCGCAGCTTAACTAGCAATTTATTTTAATACTAATATTGAATCTGTTGTATTGAATGATTTCATTCATAGTTAAATCGTGCTTTTATTTAATACAGTAGTACATTAAATTCTGCCAATTTTAGGTCTATTTCTATATTGACAACAGTAACATATTTAAACAAAAGGAATATTTTATATATACGAATATCTCCTAATTTATCTTTAGTAATCTTAGTTTTAGTGTACAAAGACCGTCTGATACACGAAATAATTTTATTTATGCAAATGTACATTTGCATACCAACGTTGCCCTTTCCTTTAACATATTCACCATTGGCTCTAGTTTGTTTTCCTTATTGCAAGTATAGGAAGACGACTAATGAACTAAATGTGTAGTTATTAACTGTGTAATACGTATACCAAAGAGTTCTTTCCCCGGAAGTGCCGGGTGTCCGTTATGTAACGTCCCATTTAATCGAGCATTGAATTATTTTGGCACCTTGTGTTTTTGATTCATTAAGTAAAAAATTGTTGTTGTTTTTGTAAATTATTGTTGATCTGAATATAATTTATATATGCAATTTTTTCTATTTAGGACAACTTTTAGTAGTTTATAATTCACACTTTTAGAGACCGTTTCTTCTGTTTTTAATAATACCGGTGTGTTTGTCAATTTTTGTCCAAATACCAATGTCACCTACACGTGCCGATGTTCGTTACCCTTGTTGATTAATAAATAATGCTGTGATGACCAACTGCATAGTCATCATCATTACAGCCCTTCACAAGTCCACTGCTTAATATAGACCTCCCCCAAAGAATGCCACAAAAAACGGGCCTGCGCAACCTGCATCCATCAGACGTCTTGCATGTCTTACCAGATCATCACTTCATCTAGTGGGAGGCCGCCACTCGAGAACTTTTTTTCCCCATCGGTTGTCGGATCTTCGAGCTATATGGGCAGCCCATTGCCACTTGAGCTGACTAATCAAATGGGCTATGTCGGTCAGTCTGGTTCTACTGCAGATATTCTCGTTTTTAAGTCGATCATGCAGAGAAACGCCGAGCATAGCCCTTTACATATCTTGCTAAGCTACTTTGAGCTTCCTCATATGGCCAGCAGTGAAGGAGCACGTCTCAGATCTATTAGTCATGGATCACGGTCACTGGCAAAACGCACTGGTTGTACAATCTCGTTTTCAGGTTTGAGGTATACCTGACGCGAAGATGTATCGTAATTTCCCGAACACTGCCCAGCCGAGTTGATTCCGTCGATTGACCTCTCGGTCGAAGTTGGACTCACCTAGTCAGACTACTTGTCCCAGGTAAACATACTCGTCAACAACTTTGAGCTTAGTGCTTTTTTATTTTACGCTTTGGTCTTCTGTACAATTTGCCGAAGGGTATATATGTGGTCTATGGTACTAAAGCCTATTCGGATCCCGGCTTGTTCGGGAGGCTGGAAGTCATCGAGTTTGCTTACGAGTCGATTCGTAATGACTCTCGAAAACAGCACGTAAACGCGGCTCAAAAGTGAAATCGGTCTGTAGTTCTTCAAGAGAGCGTTGTCGCCTTCCTTGAAGAACAAGACCACCGTACTTATGCTCAACGCCTCCGGAGTATTGCCACCATGGAGGACACAATTAAAGAGGGTTCGAAGGACTTCAAGTACCGGTTCCCACCCGCTTTCAAATGCTCCACTTTAATTCTATCCTCGGCCCTGCCGTTTTTAAGGTGCTGGATAGCGATTTTAATCTCGCTCAAACTGACGTCCGGGATATCATTAGAATGGTGTCGCATAAGACTTTCTCTTAGATTGTTACTCATACCTGTGTGAGACTCCAACGACAACGTGTACAGCTGCCCATAGAATCTCTTTATCGCACTCAAAATGTCAGTTGTCCCGGAAACCATACTGCCACACTCGGTATTCAGCTGCTCTCAGCTTGGCTCTTTCTGGCAGACAGATCTCTGGAAAAGATTTTGGAGCTTTGATCCTGCTCGATCGCTTCTTCAAATCTAGATATTGAAGTTGCGTAAGTCCCGTCGCATGAATTTGGAGATCTGTCTGTTCAGATGCCTGTATGCTGTCAAATCTGTTGAAGACTACAGCTACATTTCCCGTCTAAAAGTTATTAGATTGAGAGTTTTTTATTCTTATGCGGCATGTGTTGGAGAACTCAGTTCCAACCGCATGGACAGTTTCCACGAGCTTGTCATTCATATCGTCCACTGCATTGCAAACTTCTAGGAACTGAAAACTATTTTGTAACTCGAGCTGAAAGGTTTCGGGACTTTGGAGCAGAGCACAAGGGGGCCGGAGCGTTGACTTTATTAGACGAGACGTCTCCATCTTATTTTTTATGTTCAGTGTGCTAATCATTTGGTGATCGTTACCAGTTTTCACCCTCGCCATCACTGAGACATTTCAGAGATCATTCAGCTCACCGTTCTGTCTTGTGCCTAGTTTTGCGTTGAATAGCCCCATTAACACCGTATAGTGGGTTTTGGAGGAATGCATGGCTTTAGAGATATCTTCATACATTTCCTCCATCTCCTTATCAAGGTGTGCCGAGGTTGGTGCGTAAACCTGTATGACCTTCAACGAATTTCATTTCGTGATACTAACTATAAGATACGCAACACTTGTCGACATACTCACAATCTTTACAATGTTGTTAACGAAAGACTTGTGGATGATAAATCCGACACCTCCTTGGGACAAATGGTCACCCTAGCCGTGATGGAACAAGTTGCCGGATTCAAGGATTACCAAGTCCCCCCCCCCTCTCGTTGGACCTCAGATAATCCTATAATATTCCAGCGAAACTTGTCTGTCCCTTCTTCCAGTTTCGGGATCTTCTCGTCAGTTCTCAGGGTGCGTACGTTGTATGTTGCCAGATCGAGTCGTCTTAGGTGGCATCCGAACCTCCACCGGGGATTCTTAGCAATTTTTTCCCCGCCGTTACCATGGTCACTACCATAGCCAGGTATGGTGGGACCGCCGGAGACAAGGGGCCATCTCTTCGTAACTTTCATCGTTCTTTACATCAAACATCACCGTTTACCATAGTTGCCACGCTTGGCGAGCAGGTTTGCAACCCCATTTTTTCATTCCGCTATTGTTGTTATCAGGAAGATACTGCTGTCGATCTTCTGCTTGTTTCCCTCTGTGGCCTCTTACGACACCCTCGGGAAGATATGTATTAGTGGATATTCCTAACCGCCACTACACTGATTCATACAAAATTCATACAAAAATACCGTACCCACAGCCTGCTAATTTGGCAACATTTATCAGTTTGTGAACATGGTGTACCGGTTCTCTTGTACATCATTTGTAAGAAAACTGCTATTGTTATGCTTACAAAATAGCGCTCTCTGTTAGTTCCACAGTTTACGAGCGATCGGGCTATAATCCCCATCGGCACCACGGAAATAGTGAATTGTTATTTAAAGTGTTGGTTTTCCACGTGCTCAACGGGAGAGAACACCAGCTCTACAAAGTTAGCAGTGAATAGTCAGCAGAAACCTTAAAATTGGATCTAGGAATTTGTAGCTAATTTGTTGCTAATTAGTTAGCAAAATCGTGATTTTGTTGCTCCAAGCGGTTTTGAGAATATTAATTTACTGCTATCTTCACATTAAGATAGCAGTAAAATCTTTCAATCAACCCCACCGTAGCGGATAAAACGGGATAATTTGTTGCTAATTAGTTACTGAAATATAATGCAAAAAAATGTAAAAAAAAAGTCAAAATTTAAAAAAGTTAATAAAAATCAAGTGATGTTTTAATACTGATTCTGAAGTTCCAAATTAATGAAAATCTTGCTGCAGATTAATAAATAGATCAATAACTCCCAGACATCCTACAACAACATAAAATAGTCGATAAGCTATAAATTACTAACCAATTACTTGGTGAATTTTATCGATCTATTTAATTTTGTTGCTGGCTCTTTATGAGTTGCTGCTTCCATTGTTGATGAGCAACAAAATATCTGCTATATTTTTTCTAAAATTTTCATATAAATATAGTATGTACACAAATAATTACTAACTAATTACTTGGTGCAGCTGTTCGATCCATTTTATTTTGTTGCTGGCTCTTTATGAGTTGCTGCTTCAGTTATTGACCAGCAACAAAATATCTGCTACCTTTTTTTCTAACATTTTTATAAAAATATAGCATGTACACAATAATTACTAACTATTTACTTTGTGCTCCTTATCGATCTATTTTATTTTGTTGCTGACACTTTTTGACTTGCTGCTTCCATAACTGACCAGCAACAAAATATCTGCTTTTTTCCTAAAATTTCATAAAAATAAAGCATGTTCACAAATAATTACTAACTAATATCGTGGTGCAGCTTATTGATTGATTTTATTTTCTTGCTGGCACTTTATGAGTGCTTTCGTTACTGACCAGCAACAAAAATTCTACTAACTTTTTGCCTAAATTTATCACGATAAATCTTGTCAAATAATTATTAACTTATTACTTGGTGCAGTATATTGATCGATTTTACTTTGTTGCTGGCTCTTTGTGACTTACTGCTTCCGTTACCGAGCAGCAACAAAAAATCTGCTAACTTTTTTTCTCAAAATTTTAACATAAGTGTAGCATGTAAACAAAAAAATTACTAACTAATAACTTTGTGCAGCTCATAGATCGATTTTATTTTGTTTCTAGCTCTTTATGACTTGCTGCTTCCATAAATGAACAGCAACAATATAACTGTTGTTCTGTTTTTAAATCTTCCGTATAGGAAGCATGTACACATATAGTTGTAACTTATTATCGATGTCGATAAGCTGTTGATACAGCTTATCGACCGATTTTATGTTGTTGTAGGCTGTTTGGGAGTTATTGATCTATTTATTAATCAGCAGAAAAATTTTCATTAATTTGGAACTTCAGAATCAGTATTAAAACATCACTTGATTTTTATTAATTTTTAATTTTGATTTTTTTTATTCTTATTTTTTTTTTTAATTTTAATTTTTTTAATTTTTTGGCATTATATTTCAGCAAATAATTAACAACAAATTATCCCGTTTTATTCACTACGGTGAGGTTGATTGAAAGATTTTACTGCTATCTTAATGTAAAGATAGCAGTAATTCAATTTACTCCAAACCGGTTGGAGCAACAAAATCGCGATTTTGGTAACTAATTAGCAACAAATTAGCTAAAAATTCCTAAATACAATTTTAAGGTTTCTGCTGACTTTTCACTGCTAACTTTATAGAGCTGAGAAAACCATAGTGAGTAAACCTACATGTCGGAGGAATTAAAATAAATGTGAAGTCATCCAAAATGCACTGAAGCAGGGAGGTGGCTTATTGATCCATAACTCTCTCAAAAATGAAAGTCCTGTGCCCCGCAGTTGGATAAATATGGGATATATGTTATCACTACAATATTTTCTAGGAGAGCAGTTTCATGATCCTCTTTCTGTCGAAATTAAAAGTCAATGTTCATTGTTTACAGTAGTTATTTAAAATAATTTGTAATCGATCGTAGCTATCAAAATTTCATATTTTCGAACATAAAACAGCAAGTATCACTTACAGTTAAAACGAAGTTTCTTAATCATTAATAAAAATATTTGTTTATTACGAGTTTCGTGCCCTACTTGATAATTTTGGTAACTTCTTTTTTAAATGATTTAATAAATTTAGTTTATTTTGTCATAAAAATATTACTTTATGTAATTTAATGTATCTATAGGCTCCTGAACTAGTGTAAAATTATGATACAGGGAGCCAGTGCTTCTCACATTTTAGATTGCGCTATTAAAATTTTAACTGAAGGTAGCGGTAGGTACATGTAATATTAATTTTAATTAATTTCTATTCTGTTCTGTTCCACGATACATGAGAAATTTTTAGGTAGCATTTTTTGAATAAAAATAATTGTGCGTGCAATTATGTAGACACGTATGAAGTGAAACTTCTTTACGACACATCACTCTTCTTTTAGTTTATGTTTTACATAAATAGGTTAAATAATAGTATACTCATGCAGCCCGGTGGGGAAACGTTACAAGAAAACGTGATAATTTTTGATTTTTAAAGCCGTACTAAAATTTTCCAGTACGTCGAATAAAACTAATATATATAATACTAATAAAAATAAACAGTAAAAGGGTAATGTAACAGTGAACTTACAAGGGAGATCTTGCGTTATATTACACTCGTACTTTCAAAAATATAGCCCAACTGATATTGGGGCGGTTATATACATTTATAAGACTCTAATAAGATATAAACCTATTTCATGTGTATATAAAAAATAATGTTTATCTTCAACAACATTATAGTAAAATACATGTTTTTTTTTTATGATTCATTTAGTAATTTAAGACGCAAAAAGTATCAAATATTGATGTTTAATTTAATATAAATTGTTTCTTTAATCAGTTATTATTCAATCAGCTATTTTTAACCCTATTCTTTGTTGAGACTGGCGGCCGGGACCTAAATTCGGTGTAGAGTATATTATTCTCTAAATTAAGTATACATCTGTTATTGACACGCGTGTACTTTAAAAAAATGTAAATGTGTAACAAGCTGTGTAGTTGGTGTTCCAAACAAATAATTTCAACATTTTAAGGACGACTTTACCACCAATAGGATGGCGGCACTTAGGATGAGGTGAAATATTTGACAGATTTCATAGCGGGGAGTTGGATTTGTTAGAAAAGTGTAGGTATTTATGTTTCTTCCTTAATCATTAAATATGTTTTATATTGATTAGATAAGAAATCGATAAACAAACGACGGATATCCTAGTAGTAAAAGAATTAAAAATTAAAAAAAAAACAAGAATTCAGAACTGATGCATTGTCATGTGTAAAAAATAAGTTCACCTTAGTCCCAACTAGCGACATCTGGTAAGCTCTCATTGGATACTTGTTTACAAACACATTTATTAGCCCGTGAATGAAATATTCACGTGTACTTATTGCCCAGAGAAAAATAATTAAAAAGGTAGAAACAATCCCGACGAAATACAATTTGAAAATTTTAATTAAAGGCGAAATGAAATACATACTCTGTTTTGACGAAGCGTTAAATATTAAAAAATGGACTAATAAAAATGGATTAAACACAGCTGTGACCCAACTCAACAACGATGGGTTTGTCAGCTATCATTATTATTTATTCTCCTCGGACCATCGCGGTGGACATGGAGAAATTACCTGCATGTGTAATAAATAACACAAAACCGTTTTAGCAACTGGGTATTTAGGTACACAAGAAAAATAAATTACTTCATCATATAATTAGAATTTTGTATATGTAGTAGTGTCTTATAAATTTGGTTGATTTACTATATATACTATATAAACATTATTATTAAAATTTACTTTATATACTATATTAAACTTGGTTGTTGACCAGGCTTGCATGCTCCGACTACAAGCCTATTAACGCTGGTGTTCCACAAGGCTCCGTGCTATCACCAACGCTGTTTATTCTGCATATCCATGATATGTTGCAAACCGATAACATTAATTGCTATACGGATGAAAGTACTGGTGATGCTGTATAAACCAGTCGTGCCAATATTTCTTGGGAAAACGTCACCGAGTACCAGAACAAACTTGTGTCTAAAGTCAGGTCTTTGCTGAACAAAGTCTCGGCTTGGGGGCAACTAAATCTAGTCCAGTTTAATCCTCAGAGAACACAAGTTTTCGCGTTTACTGCTAAAAATAACCTCTTTGTCGTATCCCCTCAGTTTCAAGGCATTCCCCTTGTTGCCTCAGTATCGGAATCTTGGGCATAGAAATATTGAGTGACAAGCAGTTTCGTGGTCACTTGGAAGAGAAGGCCAAATCGGCCTCTAAAAAGCCTGGTGTGCTTAGCAGAGTGTGACAGTATTTCAAGCCGGCACAACGCCTGCAACTTTAGGAGGCGCAGGTTCGGCCTCACACGGAATACTGTTTCCATCTCTGGGCTGGGGCTCCCCAGTGCCAACTCCTTATACTTGACCGCATCCATCGCAGAGCGGCTCGAATCGTCGAAGAACGAGACATTTCCGATCGGCTCGATTCATTGGCGCTGCGAAGAGATGTTGCATCCCTTTGCATTTTCTTTCGAATTTACCACGGGGAGTGCTCTGAGGAATTGTTCGGATTAATCCCAGCCGCTAAATTTCACGAAAGCACATCACGACAAAACTCCCGATACCATCCACACCATCTGAATGATTGGCGGTCCACCACTGTGCGATTTAGAAGATGTTTTCTTCCTCGCACGACTTCCTTGTGGAATCGATTACCACCAGCGATTTTTCCGGACCGATACGATTTAGGGACCTTCAAGAAAAGAGCCTACTCCTTTTAAAAGGCCGGCAACGCATCTGCAATTAACCGGGTGTTGCAGTTGCTAATGGGTGGCGGTAGATCCTTACCATCAGGTGAGTCGCATGCTCGTTTGCCCCCTCTCCTATAATTAAAAAAAGGCTTCAGGATAATATTATGCGGCGATGTAACTTGTACATTTAAAAACGTGGCGGACATTTCAAAAAAATTTAAATTCAGAGTTCCATTAAATTTTGCAACTAATATGCAATAATATTTATTTCGTTCAGTTCCATTATCGCGATATATTACTATCACGACTGCCTCGTTGGTCTAGTGGTTGTAGTAGTGCGACTGCTTATCATGAGGTCTTGGGTTCGAATCCCGGGTCAGGCCAAAAAATCAGTTATTGAGTTTTTCCATCAAGAAATTCTCAGTAGTTGGCGGTGTTTCACCCTCGTGCCTCGGAAAGCCGGTAAAGCCGTTGGTCCTGGGCCTGATCTCTCTCCGGTCGTGTCGGTTTACCGTCCCATCGGGCTATGAGAGTGAGGGAATAGAGAGTGCACCTGTGCTTGCGCATGCATTTGGGCACTATAATCCTGTCCTGCGCAGATGGCTAGTCTCCGTTGAGACTGGCCGCCGTGGCTGAAATTCGGTCTGGAGGACATTATTATATTACTATACTTTTACTGAATTTATTTTAATATTTATTTTGATTGAAAATTTGACATTTTTAATTTACGGTTTTTAATTTAATATTTATTTTACTACACATCTATGGACTAGTATTATTTGTAGTTTCATTTATTACGTATATGTGGATTCCTGAATGTATATATATGTATGTATGTATACACCAAACAGCAATGTAATGTAAAGTGGTAATAAACAACAATATTTGAGTGATCAAAGACCATTTATTCTAACAATATTTCTTTTTCTTTAAAACATATTCCAAGTTAATATAATATTAATAATAGCCGTGTAGTGGCGGTCAAGAATATCCACTACCCCATATCCTCCCGTGGGTGTCGTAAAAGGCGACAAAGGGAAACATGCAGGAGATGGGCAGCAGCATCTTCCTGGTAACGGCATAAATACAATAAAAAACTGCGGTTGCCAACCCGCTCGCCAAGCGTGGCAACTATGGCAATATACCCCCAGTCCCCGGCGGCCCCGCTATTCCTGGCTACGGTGGCGACCATGGTAACGGCGGGGCAGGGGGTGCTAAGAATCTCCGGTGGAGGTTCGGTTGCCACCTTAGACGACTCGACCTGGCAACGTACAACGCACGCACCCTGAGGACTGACGAGAAGATCGTGGAGCTGGAAGAAGAGATAGACAAGTTGCGCTGGCATATTATAGGATTATCCGAAGTCCGAAGAGAGGGGGAGGACACGGTAATCCTCGAATCCGGCAACTTGCTCTATCACCGGGAGGGCGACCATCTGTCCCAAGGAGGTGTCGGATTTATCGTCCACAAGTCTCTCGTTAACAACGTTGTAAAGATCGGGAGTGTGTCGACGAGGGTTGCGTACCTTATACTCAGAATCACCAAACGGTATTCGCTGAAGGTCATACAGGTTTACGCACCAACCTCGGCACACCCCGATGAGGAGGTGGAGGAAATGTATGAGGATATCACTAGAGCCATGCATTCCTCCAAAACCCAATATACGGTGTTAATGGGAGACTTCAATGCAAAACTAGGCACAAGAGAGAACGGTGAGCTGAAAGTAGGGAAATTTGGAATAGGGCAACGGAACCCAAGGGGCCAGCAGCTGGCCGACTTCATGGAGAAAAAGGGACTCTTTATGATGAACTCTTTCTTCAAGAAGCGGCCCCACAGGAAGTGGACCTGGTCGAGCCCCGACGGTTCGACAAAAAATGAGATTGACTTCATTATGACGACCAGACGACAACTGTTCAGTGATGTCTCAGTGATCGCGAGGGTGAAAACCGGCAGCGATCACCGAATGGTTAGAGGCACACTGAACCTAAATGTTAAGTTGGAGAGGTCTCGTCTGATGAAGTCAACGCTCCGTCCCCCTCGTGCTCTAATCCAGAGTCCCGAAACCTTTCAGCTCGAGTTACAAAACCGTTTTCAGTGCCTAGAAGACTGCAATGAAGTGGACGATATGAATGACAAGCTCGTGGAAACTGTCCATGCGGTCGGGGCTAAGTTCTGCAAGACCCACCGCAGAAGAACACAAAAACTCTCCGATCACACTCTTAATCTCATGGCTGTTAGACGGGAGATGAGGCTACATTCTTCAACAGATTTGACAGCATACAGGCAACTGAACAGACAGATCTCCAAATGCATGCGGCGAGACTTACGCAACTTCAATACAGCTCGTGTTGAAGAAGCGATCGAGCGGAACCAAGGCTCCAAAGTCTTTGCCAGAGATCTGTCTGCCAGAAAGAGCCAACTGTCAAAGCTGAAGACCGAGTGTGGCAGCATCGTTTCCGGGGCACCTGAGATTTTGAGTGAGATTGAGAGGTTCTATGGGCAGCTGTACACGTCATCGTTGGAGCCACACGCAAGTGTGAGTAACGATCCAAGAGCGAGTCTTATTCGACACTATTCCGAAGATATCCCGGACGTCAGTCAGAGCGAGATAAGAATGGCTCTCCAGCACCTTAAAAACGGCAAGGCCCCAGGCGAGGATGAAATTACAGCGGAGCTTCTGAAAGCGGGTGGAAGACCGGTACTTGAAGTCCTTCAGAAGCTCTTTAATTCCGTCCTCCATGGTGGCATTACACCGGAGGCGTGGAGCAGAAGTGCGGTGGTCTTGTTCTTCAAGAAAGGTGACAACGCTCTCTTGAAGAACTACAGACCGATTTCCCTTCTGAGCCGCGTCTACGTGCTGTTTTCGAGAGTCATTACGAATCGTCTCGCGCGCAGACTTGACGACTTCCAGCCTCCCGAACAAGCCGGTTTCCGAAAGGGCTTTAGCACCATAGACCACATACATACCCTAAGGCAAATTGTACAGAAGTCCGAAGAGTACAATTTGCCACTATGTCTGGCGTATGTGGACTATGAGAAAGCCTTTGATTCCGTCGAAATTTGGGCGGTGCTGCAGTCCCTTCAGCGGTGCCAAGTTGACTGTCGGTATATCGAAGTGCTGAAGTGTTTGTACAGTAGAGCTACGATGGCTATCCGAGTACAGAACCAGAGTACGAAACCTATCCAATTGCAGAGAGGTGTAAGACAGGGTGACGTTATATCCCCGAAACTCTTCACCGCTGCATTGGAAGACGTTTTCAAGCTTCTGGACTGGAAAGGATACGGAATTAACATCAATGGCGAGTACATCACTCACCTTCGATTTGCCGACGATATAGTCCTCATGGCAGAATCGCTGGAGGAGCTAAGCACTATGCTCAATGACCTCAATAGTGTCTCCCAACGGATAGGTCTTAAGATGAACATGGACAAAACAAAGATTATGTTTAATGTCCATGTCACACCTATGCCGGTAGTTGTTGGCAGCACTAAGCTCGAAGTTGTTGACGAGTATGTTTACCTGGGACAAATAGTCCGACTAGGTAAGTCCAACTTCGACCGAGAGGTCAATCGACGGATTCAACTCGGCTGGGCAGCGTTTGGGAAGCTACGACACATCTTCTCGTCAGAAATACCTCAAAACCTTAAAACAAAATTGTACAACCAGTGCGTGTTGCCAGTGATGACTTACGGAACTGAGACGTGGTCCTTCACTGCTGGCCGTATGAGGAAGTTCAAGGTCGCTCAGCGAGCTATGGAGAGGGCTATGCTCGGAGTTTCTCTGCGTGATAAACTTAGGAATAAGGATATCCGCAGTAGAACCAGAGTAACCGACATAGCCCAACGGATTAGTAAGCTGAAGTGGCAGTGGGCCGGCCATATAGCTCGAAGAACCGACAACCGATGGGGAAGAAAGGTTCTCGAGTGGCAGCCTCGTACCGGTAGGCGAAGTGTAGGGCGTCCTCCCACAAGATGGAGTGACGACCTGGTAAGACATGCAGGAAGTCGATGGATGCAGGTGGCTCGGGACCGTGCTTTGTGGCATTCCTTGGGGGAGGCCTATGTTCAGCAGTGGACTTGTGAAGGGCTGTAATGATGATGATGATATTCCAAGTTTTTGGAATAAAATATAGAGAAGCCCAGATCACTCCTGATATTGCTCTCTATCTATTGGTGAAGTTTCACTAAAATCTGTACAGCCATTATGAAGTTTAGCCTGGACAGTCAGATAGACAGACATTTAAAAGTAAAACATTATTCATTTCTTAATAGCATACAAATAACCCTTTCAGCACAATATTAGACAATTATTTCCATACTAGCTGTTCACCGCGACTTCGCCCGCGTGTAATTTAGGGTTGTAATTATGTTGCGCGAAACTCCAATTTTTTTTCTAAAATATAAGTAGCCTAAGTTACTCCTTATAACGTCAGCTATCTGCTAGTGAATGTCCCGCCGAAATCGGTCCAGCCGTTTCAGAGATTAGCCGGAACAAACAGACAGACAGACAGACCGACAGACAGACAGACAAAAATTTGAAAAATTGTGTTTTTGTTATAAGTACCGTATATACTTTCATATGCATTTAGTAAAAAGCTGTTATTTTAATATTACAAACAGACACTTCAATTTTATTTATTTGTATAGATATAGATTACAGAGACATATTGCAATTTTATTTATATGTATAGATGTATAGATTACAATTTCACCGAAACCTAGCATGATTTGAAGTAAAATGGCTTTGGTGTGATTTGTTGATATCCATGATGTTGATATGTTGATGTTGATGAGAATGATATCCCATTGAGCGATTTCTTCAAAGACGAAAACCGAATAATCATCAGCTTAACTACGAAGGAGATATTATATCACCAAAAGTCACACAACAAAAGAATAGAGGATAGTAAGAAAGTAAGGAAAACATGAGAAATAAAAATCTAATAAAGGAATAAATTATTGGTGCTATGTCAAGTGTGCTATATAAAATAATAGTCAAAGTATATCTTATCTCTATAAAAAAAACAACAACGCTTTCAGTTATTGCATTTGCAACCTGCAAGTGGTCTAGAAACTTTTATAAATCCTATGCTTCATGAACTTAAGCGATGGTACTCGTGAGTGTTGTTGGTGGCTAGAAGTGAAGTAGAATTCATAATTTACGCTATACTTTACAACGAAAAGCTATTACTTATGTCGCTCTCGTCAGACCCAAGTGACCGAGTGTTCTTTATGTTTTACTTTTATTAGAGTGAGCTACATATATTTCATATATGTATCATATATATTTATAAGTGCTAGTTTTTAATCAAAAGCGATTCAAGAATAGTAATGCTTCGGTCACACACAGCGAATGTTCGCTGCGAGTGTATTCGCTGGGAATACTACTCGCAGCGACAATTCGCTGCCTGCCTGCCACACACAGCGAGTACTACACGAGAATTATCTATAATATGTATCTTTTGTATTCTTCAATTTTATTTTCAATTGCTTTTTGGTTGTTATTTCGAATCCCATCTCAATTAGTTCGTTAAACATTTAAGGCTAACGTGGGCAGCTCCTCTTGCAATACAAATACTCTCTGGGTGGTGAGTGACGGAGGAGGCGATCACATTGTCCGATCATTCACATATCGTTTTCGATGTGACACTTTGCCAGCCTGACAGTAGTTCCAGCCGCCAAGAGGGCAGAACGCACTGCGGCGTTGGTGTCTCAAGCGGCTAGACCGAGACAAGATCAAAGCCACCGCAATCGTCACGACATAGCCAGAAAAAGTTGAAGAGGTTCAGTTCGATCTGGAAGAGGAAGCAAACTGGTTTCGAGGTACGATGACGCAAATATGCGACTTGTCGATGCCTAGAACCAGTCGCCCCAAGCGCAGGGTGGTAGCCAGACTCTACTGGACATATTGCGTGGCTACAAAGGCGTTGCAATTTTCCATTACCAACGCCAGGTCTTGAGTCTGGAATGAGCTCCTGGAGGGACTCCACGAATATCCCTGGGGGCGCTCATATGAATAAGAATGATGCTGGATAAAATCCGGCCCTGATCACTCACCTTGACGGAGACTCTCGATCTGCAACTGCTGGAAAGGGTGATTATCACGCTCTTCCCCAGAGGACCGTCCGAGTCCCTCAAAGCACGCGTCATCATCATGGGTGTGTCAAGATGAGATGGCGGTGATCGTGGAGGAGCTGAACCGAGACGTTAGCCGCTTAAGAGCCCGGAATACTGCACCGGAACCCAATTGTATTCCAGGTCAAACCCTAGTGCTGAGTCTGGCTGGCCTGGGGGACAGACTTGGGCAGCTGTTTACCGACTCTGCGGAGTGCCAAGTTGTCCACCGCATGTAAAGAGGCAAGGTTGGTCCTCTTGTAGAAGGAAGACAGGACCGTCGATTCTTCCTCTGCGTAACATCCCACATACCCCTTGGACGAGATTGGCAAATTGTTCGAAAGAATAGTTGCCACTCAGCTCAACGGGCATCTGTCGCGCGTCCGTCTCGATTTGGCTGATAGCCAGTTTGGATTCCGACGGGAGCGTTCTACAATAGATGTCATCATGCGCGTCCGCTCCCTGTCGGAGCAAGCAGTATCCCCGAATGGTGCGGCATTGGCTATATATAAGTCTCAATATCGTCAACGCCTTTAATTCTCTATCCTGGGGGAGCAATCAGGAGTGCACTGTCACACCATCAGGTGCCGCTCTACTTGCAAGGTGTTATCGGAGACTACTTGCGCGACAGGTACATCCTGTACACGAGGAAAAATGATAGAACGACCCGGAGGGAGATCAGATGTGGGGTTCCACAAGGCTCGGTGCTGGGGCCGCTACTGTGGAACCACGCCTATGATGTGGTTCTGCAAGTTGAACTTCCCGTTGGAGTAGATATCGTTTGTTATACCGACGACACGTTGGTGGTTTCCAGCGGGTCACCTTCGAGAAGGCCAAAGAGTTCGCCCAGCTTAGGGTGGAAGTCATCGTCGCCAAAATCCACGAGTTGTGATTAGAAATAGCGCCTCACAATACCGAGGCCCTATGGTTTCATAAATTACGATGTGGCAGGTAACAACCTAACTCGTACGTCCGCGTACGTGGGTCACTCCACCTCTGGACATACTGGCAGACATGGATGCGAGAGTGTACGACCGAACGCGAGTCCTCCACCAGAGCATCGGGTGTAAGCCAGATGAGGTGTTCGAAGGAGTTAAGCGGCAGGAACGACTTAACGCATTCGTAACATGGCGCGATCGCCTCTCTGAAGAGCGTTGTGCAGGCAAACGCGTTGTTGAAGCAATCTTGCCGCACTTTGAAGCCTGGATGCATCGAAGAATAGGAAGACTCACCTACAGACTTGCACAGATAATGACCGGGCCCAGGTGCTTCAGTGATTACTTGTTTAAGATCGGAAGCGAAGTGACTGCGAACTGTTTCCATTGCGGTGGGCAGGAACAGGACTCCGCATCCCATACGTTAGCAAAATGCCCATCGTGGGAATGGAAGTGGACAGTCCCGGTTAACCGGATTGGTCAGAACCTCTCCCTGCCAACAGTCGTATCAACGATGCTGAGCAGGGACTCTGCGTGGAGGGCCGTATCCGCCTTCTGTGAATCCGTTATGATCCAGAAGGAGGTAGCTGAGCGGTGTTGGGAGAGGATAGATGCCGCTCGGAGGCGACGTCGCCAAGGCCCACCCCTTGATAATGGTATTTTCCTACCAGAGACGGGGCCTCGGGGGTTTTGGATGCTCGGGGTGGGGGCTCCGAGGGTCTAGTGATGTAACACCTGAGGTGGACGATAAGTTGAAAGTGGTCTTGAGCACCGTGATAGCATTGTGAGGGTTCTGAAGGCAGTAAGGACTGCCCCCGGAACGTGCTGTTACAGATCAAAGCGAGAGAGGGGCCCCTCATATACGGTGATGGTGACCACCGTGGGGTCTTGGCCCGTAGGAGTCCAGCATAACACACAAGTTGCCCCTGCAGCAGAAAGGTTATGCCGGAATCGGAGCCGTAGAGAGGAGAGAGATAAGTATCCATGAGGATTTCCTCACGATAAAGAAGGTAATATTCTCTTACATATTTATGTCGCCAAGTAGCAGAGTTAACGAATTAAATTAGTAAAGAAGGTACTCTAGTTCACTGTACTCAGCATATTCCTGGTCAAGCCGACCCGTCTATAATACAGTCGCAATACTACTGTAGCGTGGCTAAATAGCATTAAAAAAAACTAATGTGACACGAACTTAATATTCACCAGTTCATAACTTCTTCAGACTATAGAAAAGTGCAACCAACTTCAAACATAGATGGCTACAAATATTTTGGAATAAGATGGAATGTTGTAAATATACTGGCTCTCTATACCCTTCACACCGAAATACAGCTGAGATATAGCTACCGGCAAATAGAAGAAGATTGTTAAAAGATTGGTAAAAGTCTGGAACCTACACAAACGGAAAGCTGTAATGGAGTCCTAGTAAATAACTTCATAATATTAAGCAACGAAATAGATAAAAGGTAATAGTGGTGACCCAAATCCTAAACAGACTTTTAGATGGGAAAAGAAACCCAGCTAAATACAGTCATTATCTATATTTTGCTATATTTTCATCTTGCTCAAGTCGTCTATACTTATAAATATTGTTACATCACTTCCTTAGAATATAAACTTTAAAACATGTAAGACCTCAACTTATGCCCGAGAGGTAATAAAGTTGTAGACCTCGGTTAAAGTCCATTGTTTAAAGTTTTGTTTGAAAGTTACAATACGCAGATTATCCTCTCATGGGTATAACTTTTCATGTCGTGATCTAGTTAGAAACTGATTGAACGGCGGTGAAACTTGTTTTACCTTGTACTGGCAGAATAAGGTAATCCGTTGTCCTCCAACTTTTTTCAATTTATCAAGATCCTATTTATGGCTTCGGAAGACTTTGACGAGACGGAAGATGGGAAGAAACGTTAAATATTCGAAATGCGATCGCCAATCAGACTGTCAATTATGACGATTAAGGCATATTCTTGGGGGAAACTTGTCTAGTAATGAACTTTTCGAAGCTAAAAAGAAGATAAAGAGTAAAGGTATTTAATTAACTTATTGCGTTTTTGCTTAAATAATATCGTTGTACAAATAGATTTTTTTCTTTAAATAATAAACTACTACATTGCATTACACCAAAATAAAAAAGATTACTAATAAAACGTAAAATGAAAAATAACAACTCCACAAATGGCTGGTTATGTAATTTTGTAAACAACCTTGGTTTTATCGGTTATGTCGTTATATGATATGAAGCAGTCGCGGCATAGATTTGGTGGCGGTAATGTTGGCATGGAATCGGTTAGTGAAAAAGCTCTGTATTAAAGAAAGTTATAAATTTTTATGATTCTAGCTACAATCACTGTATTCACTTGGTGATTTTCAGTTTTAGTATCGTGTTTATTTTTAGCATGTTATTATGAAACTGTGTAAGATGGATATATCATTAAATAGAATAACACGTTTTAAAACGTGGAAGATCATGCTGCAGCTATATTAGTGGTATAGTTCTAGCACGAATGGGTTTGCTCGACCTGGGAAGGACCATGCTCTCACAAAATGCCAGCGTGATATAGAAGCTTAACGCTGCTGTGTTTCGAATGGTGAGTGTACAGAACCGGAAACCCTTTTTACTGGAAAGGAGGTATTCCATCTTAGTCTTCATGGGTGACAACGCATCTGCATTTTGATTCGTAATCGAGGATGGATGTAGATGTCTATGGTTCACAGCAAACACTTACCTTCAGGTGGACTGTGGGCTCGTTTATCACCCACATCCTATAAATAAAATTATGAAACTGTTAGAAAAAAATATTAATAATTTTTAATATCCCGTGCCATATTTGTCGAAACGGATCACACTCGGTCACTGTCTGTCTGTCACATAGGTTTTACGATTTGGGAGTGTTTTACGTAGGTTTAATTTTAGCATAGTTATAAAAACCGATTATTACTTAAAAAAAATTGAAATTCTAACAAACGTAGTTAATATAAGCGGGTACAAAGGCAATTTTAGTTAGTATCAATTAACATTTTTCTGCCAACTTCCAAAAAGGAGACGGTACTCAATTCGAGTGTATGTTTTTTATGTGTGTTACCTCATAACTTTATACTGAGGGAACCGATTTCGATGATTCTTTTTTTATATGAAAGCTGATAGTTTTAATGTGGTCTCATATGAATTTGATCAAGGTCAGACTAAT
This sequence comes from Parnassius glacialis, assembly GCA_033319125.1. Taxonomy (NCBI): domain Eukaryota; kingdom Metazoa; phylum Arthropoda; class Insecta; order Lepidoptera; family Papilionidae; genus Parnassius; species Parnassius glacialis. The sequence continues at coordinate 38,800,067 of JAVANC010000020.1, forward strand.
GGTTATTGAGTTATTCTTTAATAACTTATATTGAAGTTGCTTATATTGAAGTCGGCTGTACAAATTTTTTAATTTTAAATTATTTGATAGTCCATTTTCATTAGATCGCGTAATTGTAATGTGGAACGTCTCCTAGCTAGATGTACGAGGAGCGATCTATTCAAGGCTTGGCTCAAGGTTGCAAGTAGATGCAAGAAACCGAAGATCGAGTGCACCTTTGGGAGAGTTGGGAGGCATGTCTAGGGAACAAAACAATTCGAGGACATGCATGAGACGTCCACCAACACGCGCTGCAGCGGCGAACTAATTTCGCAATAACTCTCTCAGAAATGAGAAAAGGTCTGTTCCAAGTTGGAGGTACGTTCTGTGAATTTACTACTTTTAGAATATTTATCCATTATATTACAAAGGTATATACAAATAGGATAGACAAAAAAACTTTCTTATAACTCCAAGGCTCCTATTATAGTATACCTTAATTTCGTGAAAAATGTTTTTTAAATAAAATTTTAAACGACAGGAAATAAACTGATTTGAAGCAAAAGGCGTACGTTATTTTACGAAATAAAACCGAATGATTTATACAATAAAATATTTCTGCAACAAATCCATATTTTATTTCAGTATTAACTTTTATTTCCCGTGTACTGGCGACGCGCCGTAAGCGAATGCAACGCCATGACGTCCCGTAGGTATCGTCAAAGGCGACACAGTGAAACTAAAACACGAGATAGGCAGTGGTATCTTTCATATAATAACTCAATAAAAAAACTGCGTTTGCCTACGCGTCTGCTGGATGTGGCAACTATAGCGAAATTATTTTATGAGGCAAACTATCGGGGAGGCCGATGTTTAACAGTGGACTTTTTATAGACTGTAATAATTTAAAATTAATGAATGAAATTAACCCTTATAACACTCGTGCTTTCTTAGTATCACAGATGTCAACATTGGCTAAGTTCCATGATTTTCATCTTTATCTGTTCCACGCTCGTGCACGCAAACACACTGATTATCGGAGACTGAGTTTTACCCGTAATTTCCTTCATAATTATTTTACAGCTTTACTGAATTCTCATCATTAATTATTAGGTTATATCAGCAAACTATTAAAAAATGTGCATATTTATAAGTATATAAATAACACAGCTACCACAATGTGTTTCAAATGCGTAGCAATATAGATATGCAAATTTTTTGTTTGGATATAAAATACTGATGCATACAAATGTGTCGGTGTTAAATTTTTAGTTAAAAGCTTTCCAATCTGGTTTGATTAATAGGGAACGTAACATTTTGGTTATGATTTGTTTTTATTTGCAGTTTTTTTTTAATTATACGCTTTGTATATAAGCAAAGCTTTTATTGTTACTTATATGATTAGTGAAAAATTTAACTTTTAATGAAAAGCAAAGGTAAAAAGCTATTGTTATAAATAGAATTGTTTTTTATTTCTTTGAAGCCGGCTTTTGATGAATATAAAAGTTAATATTTTGTTACTTTCCAGTGGACTAAGTAGTATCACAAATTCAAAGTAACAATGGAATGTTTTCTAAATAATTTAATTGACAATTATTAAAAAAAAATCAAAATCCCGACTGCAAAAAAGACTATTTGAAAGTAATGTACTAAAAAGATCGAAGCCAGATTGAAAAATAAAATAAACTATTAACAAAGTAAACTCTACTTCAGTTTAACAGACTATATTATGAGCTGAAAGCCTAAGTAAAATACCCGCATTAAGTTTAGTAGCAGGCGGACTCTGCCGACTTTTTAGTGTCCCGACACACTCTTATGAACCAAAGAGCAATGGCAGAAAAATAGTTCACAAAAATTATTGCGTCTAGAAATAAGTTTTATATAAAATGAGTTTTATTATTTTTCGTTGATTTTTCAAATAAAGATGTATTTTAATTAAAGCCACAAAAAATAACAAACATTTTTGGGAATATCAAATGACTTAAATCATTTTACTCTATGCAAGTGTTGTCATTATAGTAATGTCCATACTATTTTCGTATACACTTTGTAAGACTACCAACACAACACACAAACAGAAAATATTTTCATATTAAGTTTTATTAGTTATAACTATACTATCAGTAATAATAATAATAAAAGTGATATGTTTGAAAAGAAGTATCTTACAAAGAACTTCCTACAATAATACATAGTAATATGTAACAATTCCATTTAAAGTTATAACTATGAACACTAACTAAAACAAAGTATCAATGTTTTTTTACTGGCTTTACGGCTCTAGGTTCTAGCCCTTCTGAGAATGTCACTGTATGACACAAAGGCCCTGTAATATGCCAGAAATATACGTTTATAGTATGCAAATATATAATAGAGATACAATAATCTAAAAATTCTCAATTATGTAGATAGGACACATTATATTGAGAATGTATCAAGCTAACATCAAGCAACTACTTTTTCCAAGCGACATAAGACATAACCTAAAAAGGTTCAAATCTAAATATCTTTTTTTAAAACCTTCTCAGAAAAAAATTCTTTGACAGAGTTATTAAGGGAGTGACGCTTAACATTTTAAGATATTTATGATATATAGACGTTACCATTCATTCTCAACTAATTTTATGTATGAAAGTCTGCCATTGTTCTTTCATATGAGACGAGCACGAGGACCGACACAAACATGGCCCATTGTTACGATATGAAAACTTTTTACACCAATTTATTATACCTAATTAAATTTAAACTTATAACTTGTATATATTTTTGTAATTCGCTTTTAATTTACTTTATTTTGATACCCTACTCGATAGGTGTGTAATTTTTTTATTAACGTATTACTATTTTGCGTCAAAATCTGTTATTTTGTTTAATTTTTTTCAAACAGCTATCTAAAAACACTTGGGTTCTAAGACGAATATAATAATAGAGGTAGTAAAAAAAATTACAAATATACAAGATAGGCGCGAAAAACATAACCCTTCTTTGGCGGTCGGATAATACTCGTAACTTAACAAATTTTTATTCATATTCATTGTATGCCTTACAGAAAATAGATCTTTCTAAATCGTTTAGATTCTGTTAGAAAGTCTTAAAGCCATCCGGTTCTCTAACAATAGTTACACGTTATAATGTATTGGAGCAGTACTCGTTCCTACTTTATGTACAGTGCACCTTCGCATGGACGGACAACAATAATAAGCGGCTTATGCACGCTCGTCTAAACAATCTTACTACAATACAAATACTAGAATATAACAATCCAATGAGGTATAAATATATTTGAAAATATTTTATTTTATAATACGATGTTAGGGAGCATATATTTTATCTGGTATATAATAAATGGCCTAATAACATAAAAGACATCCGCTCCTTTACGTTATACAAAAAATATTTTAAGCACCACAACTTAAAAGATTTTTCTCGATCGTAAACCAATATCTTATTTAAAAAGCCAATATATTTTTTTTATCCAATTAGGATGCATTAAGTTAATACTTGTTACTAATCGAAATACGTAGGTTTTAAATATTCTCAACTAGCGTATCATTTAATTTGGAAATATTAAATATAGAATGTAAATTAAATTATAAATTGATTGCAAATATGAACAATGTGTAATTGCTATAGACTTTTCTTTCAAGAAACGATATGTAATTGTACACTTACGTTTCTTGTTACCCAAGAAGATTTTAAGAAGACTGTAAGAAGATTGTGCATATCCACTACATAATACTCGTATATCATTTACACGAACCTACCGCCCTTCATAAGTTTATGTATTTAGTATCTAATAATAACTTGTTATTTCTTATGATAAGTGAATTTTATTCTTTTTGAAAAATGTTTTAAACCGTATATACGGAGAGTTGTTGTAGCTTTCAGCGTTCGCTGTAAATTTTAGTACGCGAGCAACCCGGTCTCGATGTTACCGAGATTTACATTTTCTAGCCATATTACGCAGCAAAATATTGTTGCGATGACTGGGCATTGTTTATAAATATTGCAGCAACATATTGTAGTGAAAATGATGTCCGTTCATAATCATCATCATCATCATTACAGCCATTCACAAGTCCACTGCTGAACATAGGCCTCCCCCAAGGAATGCCACAAAGCACGGTCCTGAGCCACTTTATTCATATACACTTCAGATCGGAACGCAGAAGATGATTCCTACCCAGATGGACTTTTAGGCAGAATAATTTAAAAATTATAATTTTGTACAGCCGACTTCAATATAAGTTATTAAGAATAACTCAAAAAATATTGGTCTGACCTTGATCAAATTAACATGGCACCACACGAAAAGTACCAGCTTTCAAATAAAAAAAGAATCATCGAAATCGATTCATCCACTAAAAAGTTATGAGGTAACACATAAAAAAACATATAGTCGAATTGAGTACCGTCTCCTTTATGTGAGTCGGTAGAAAAGAGTTTAACCACATAGCGGAGATCCAACTCTCAGTTATATTTATTTAAAGAATAGTCCATAAAGATATTGCCATAAGGAATTAAGCCGCCCATATTAACTCTTTAAGGTGTGTTACAGAAAATAATAAATAAATAAAAATAACTTACTCATGCAAATCGATTTAAAGAAATAAATGGGCTTGCTTTTTCATTGTAGCAGCTATTTAAGCCCTATTCGCTTTCGCCTCCGCATTCATATTTGAGCTTATACAAAGTAGGTACGCTTAACGCTGCTTAGGAGAATTACCTGCTTACAGCTTTCTTTCAAATTCCATTTCCTCCCTCTAAATAATACATTTTCCATGATACTTGAATTGTTTCTGGGGAATGTTTATCATTTGTGTATATGTGTCGATTCAAAACTGTTTACGATATTGGATTACGAAGCCATTTTAATATAAATTTGTATTTTAAACTTTATCATTAGTCGTGGGCACAGGTGAGAAGTAGTAAGCCTTTCGGTATACTTTTTCGATTTCACACATAAGAAACAGTAATAATTGTTTGGTTACATTACTGTAATAACAATTTTACATGATCAACTGCTCTTGTAATTATAGGTAATCACATCACGCGTTTTGTTACAAAAAGTTAACCAAATTTCATAAAATTATGTAAAAAAAAATAAAAAAAAATAAATAAAAGCAGATTTGAACAACCGCAGTTTAACGTAGGTCAACATGCTTAAGTTTGATCATAAATTGAGTGAGGGTATCATTGTAAGTGTCAAGGTCGTGTATATATTTGGTAAGTTTTTTGTACAGACGAGATATACGGATCACTGGGGAGTAAAGACCAAGTTTATTCTACAAAATTTGTTCATAAAAATACGTATATTTTTAAAAGTACTAATACGATAGGTAAAGTTAAGAATTACTTTCTTCTGAACTTTCTCCATCCTCTATATGTGAGTTTTATAAGTAGGACACCATACTATGCTGCAATACCCGAGCTTGCTCCTTACAAAACTGTTGTAAAGTTGAATGACAGTTGCGATTTTTTTTAAATCCCTTCAGTTTCGCAATATAAAGCCTAACAACCTATTTGATTCCCCACTATCTTATAAATGTGGTTCGAAACCTGCAAATGGCTATCCATTACGACACCAAGATCTCGAATAGTAGTCACTTTATTAACTCAATTTATTACTCTATTAACAGTGGTAGAGCCAGGCAGCAGCTTTTGCTGTCGCACGGATGGGCCGGCTCGAACCGGGGTGGTACCACGACCTCACAGAAAACCAGCGTGAAGTAGAGGTTTACCTCTGCGTTTCGCTTGGTGAGTGCAGGTGGCCGGAGGCCCTTTTTACTGGAAATGAGGCATTCCATCTTAGTCCTCACGGGTGACAACGCATCTACATTTTGATTTCTAATAGAGGATAGATGTAGATGTCTATGGGCCGCAGCAAGCACTTACCATCAGGTGGACTGTGTGCTCGTTTGTCACCCTTATCCTATAAAAAAAAAAACTTATTCCACCTTGGTGCCTGCTATTGTGTATTTCGACTGAAACTTATTAAGTTTTCTGCTGTACTTAATCTGATAGCATTTCGTAGTATTTAGGAACATTTTATTGTTGTTACATCATTCCTGAAGATTATTTGTGTCTTCCTGGAGATGTTGGGCATCTGAAGCTGTTGATACCGTTTTCGTGATTTCAAGGTCGTCAGCAAAAATATATACATCGCTGTAGTTAATCAAACATGTTAGGTCATTGAGAAAGATGTTAAAGAATCGAGGTCCTAAAATCGAGCCCTTGGGTTTTCCTGAAAATGCTTAAAATAGCATTGATTGTTCGCTATAAATTACCACCCTAAAAGCAATTAAAAAGGTAAGATATACACCATTCCATTTGTAATTCTAAATAAATATGATTCATGAATCAGGATGCTGTGGTTCACTTTGTCAAAGGCTTTTGAAAAATCTGTATAGATGGCATCATCTTGTAAGTAATCATCTTGATCTACTTTTTCTTTTAGATCAGAAGTGATGAGAATAAGGTTAGTGTTGATCGACCTTTTTGACATAAAACCATGTTGCCAGCATAGCTTAGCAATTTATAAAATTGTTTTACCTTTTTATTAGGATTATTAAAGGAACTAAATTTATCCTCCCATGACATCGATTACAGATAAGTATTTATAGCTTTATATTCACCCTTATAAAAATTAAGTTTGTTAGGAAGTATTTTTCTATTGTTTTCCAATAAGATTTTTATCTTGATCAAACTTGTCAATATCTTTTACAGGATCTTGTGTCTCCACAAGATCCAAGACTGCTTTATTGCAAAGTGTCATCTCTAGTGTATTATTTTTATGTAAGTTACACAGTTAGACTGTTTATTAATTATTGTAAATTATTGTATAATAATTATTGTAAATTATTGGTCATTAGATACAGAAAGCTCTTTTGATATAAAAAGCGGCTTTAAATAATATTTGATTAAATATTTAATTAAATTCCATTGTTACTACAACAGTTAACACTTTAAAGCAAGCGCTTCTATACAAAACAACTTGTAAATAGTGCTCTGTAAGATGCCAGTTTCACATACTTCAGAGCACAACAACGTCGTTTGTGGTGGGTGAGTTAACTTAAATTTGTTACTTAAATATCTGACATAACTTCTATAGCCGTCAGTTTCAATTTATGAACGAATCTTTATGAAGATTTTAAAAGTATGCATAAAGTTTTTATTTAATTAAAAGTAACGTTTTTATTCTTTTTACATGTAATTAAACTGAATGTTCTAGTGAGTGCCATTTGTGGGTGAAGTAAATATTAGTTTCAAAGATTAAAGTTATGTGTGCATTGTAATATTTATGATGACGAGGAAATATATATAAAAGAGTTTATCTACGTGATAGCACTCGTAATGATGATATCCGCAGTAGAGTCTAACGGATCAGTTAGCTGATGTAGCAGTGGGCCGTAGGTTATATAGCTTGAAAAACCGACAACCGATGGGGATGAAAGATTCTTGAAGGGCAGCTTCGTACCGGTAAGTGAGGTTTAGAACAAGATGGAGTGATGTACTGGTAAGACATGCAGACAGTCAATGGATGAAGTGGTTCATCATCGTCATCGTAACAGCTCTTCACAAGTCCACTGCTGAATGTAGGCCTCCCCCAAAGAATACCACAAAGCACGGTCCTGAGCCACCCGCATAAATCGACTTTTTTCATGTCTTACCAGGTCGTCACTATTTATGTGTATGAGGCAGGTGGTTATATGTGTACAAAACGAGTATCTCATATTATGTAATTCATGATAGGTATATAATGTACAATTTTAGCTATATTAAAATATATCGATTCAATTGTCATATTATTCGCGTTTTTATAGTGAAACTTTTGATATTTTAAAGTTGTTTAATACTCTAATGTCCTAATTAATATTACTCTCTAAAATTAAAAAAAAACAAACATTCTTTGAATATTATAAAAAACAATACAATTTTTCGGCCAATTTCTATTTGTACTTTACAGTGGAACAAACACATTTTTCTTAGACGAAGGGCACTATCTTAATCGTTACGCTTGGCTGACTTATTTTTGATTGAAAGTTCCAAATTCTTAAACACTAAATCATGCCCAGTCCTTATTGAGTTTCAAGCTCGGCTTACTTGGGAACTGATAACAGTTCGTATGAGCACAAATGTAGTAATCATCAACGATTGCAGATAGTTGTCGATAGCCGTACCGAGCTTCATATAACTTTATATGAAATATGATTTATTAGACCACAGCTCCTCTTCTCTGGTTAGAGTATCAGTCAAATGGCTAGAGGCGGAGGTATATGTTTTCACTAACCCGCCTACTCAGCGGTAAGTAGGGTTAGCTATATTTGAAAACATATATCAGGCAGAAGATAAATGTTGTTTGTTAGATAATTGATAGAATCAGGCGTTACTTTGCGGAAATCCATTTTAATGGGGTTGTTATAAACTAATTTGCTTAATTCCACGTAAAGAAAGAAAATGATGTGTCGAGCCCAGTTTTAAGGAGACCTCCCACCCTCCCTCAATCGCGCGCACTATACCCGTCGCCGTGAATCCCAGCACTACGACTCCCAGCACCACCACACTAGGCACGACACACCACTCTCGAAAATACGACACGTGTTTCGCCTCTACACGAGGCATACTCAAGTGAAGTAGACTCTGCGGAGGCTGGCCGCTAAGTCTTAGCGCGATTGAGGGAGGGTGGGAGGTCCCCTTAAAACTGGGCAGGACACATCATTTTCTTTCTTTACGCGGAATTAAGCAAATTAGTTTACAACAACCCCATTGTTTGGTAGATATGTTAAAGACTTCAAAGTTTTATATTTCCTTATATTTTTACACGGAAACTACACAGAATTTAACTGCCTCGTTGATCTAGTAGCCATAAGCGTAACTGTTCGAGGTCTCGGGTACGAATTTTAGGTATTTTAGGGCAAAATTTATTACATTTTTCTGTCAAGTCAAGCAGCCCGAAGTCAGGAAGTTGGCGGTTTTTTACACTTGTGCCTCAGAAAGCACGTAAAGTCGTTGGTTCTGCGCCTGATGTCTCTCCGTCTCTCTCGACAGTGAGGGAATAGAGACTACACCTATGTTTTTTGTTTGCGCATATACTCGTTCACTATAATCCTGTCCTGCGCAAATGGCTAGTCGCTATTGAGAATGGCCGCTGTGACCGAAATTCGGCCTGAAGGAAAATATCGCAATTACACTTTGAATAAAACTAATTAAAACTAATTACTCAATTAACGTAACGCAATGAACTAATTAGTTAATTACGTTACGTTAATTTTATCTCATAATAAAAACCGTAAAAAAAAGGTATATTTAACTTAAATATTTCTCTTTGTGATTTTCAAAAGTTATATATTTTCTTTGCAACTCTCAACAACTTGGCGCAGGATGAGTGCTTATTTATAAGAAGTACTTGTAATGCGCGGCAAGTTCTCAACAGCAAATTCTTACGAGTGCAACGACGTGTGAAAGAAAGTTCAACGCGTTTGTGGAGTAGGAACTTAGTATAATTTGTTACGTTTTCTGAAATAACTTCGTATACAGCCAGGTTTAAATAATTATTACAACTTAGATAAGTTAATGCTTAATTGTATTGTAAGAGGTTTAGTTTTAGGTGGTAGGACACCTTTTCGGCCCAGGTATCCGTTCGTCTGGGTAGGTTCTATCCCCTCAGCTATTTCTTACGCGAAATAGCATTGTTTGCATTACTGTATACGGGTCTGAAGAGTGTGTTTAAACCCAGTGTAATTACAGGCTGTGAGACATTCCATCTTAGTCTTTATATGTATTTCATATCTGTAGCCTACTTTGTTTAAACTTGGCTGTAGGTTTCTACGGACTACAGTAGTGACTTACTATCACGTAAAGTGGACTGTCATTTCGTTTGCTACTTCATTTTATTGAAAATTAGGGACCAGCCCTGGCTTCGCCTGGGCAAAAATATAGCGTTATTTAGGTTTCAGATAATTTACGACCTGTCTTTGGTCATATTTTACTAGGATTGTAATGATATGAAATTAATGTAAACATCATGAGGAAACATACATGACTGAGAAATAAAAAAAAACATGTGTCCAGTTCACACGCGGTAGAAGCGGAACCTTCAGAAGAATAACCTTCGCGAGAATGAGACGAATGCATCCAAATAGCGTAAGAACAAATTACATTAGAATTAAAATCAAACCACGGGAGGTACAGTTCCATAGTAAGACATTTTGCCATTGAAAGTACCACCATCATATATATGGCACGGGTCATAGCTTGTATAAATTACACGTTACGATTTTATTTATGTTCGATTCAAATAAGTCTGTAGTGGAATATAAATAAAATGTATCTGATGAGCTGAATGAGCTGTTGCGAAAAAGAAAACTTGCAAGTCCAATTTTTATCTAAGACATATATATTATTGTAAACGGATTTCAAAATAATTTCAAATTAAACGGAATTAAATTTGCTAAGCTTTGAGTTTGATGTACATTTAGTTTATTTCGCAGAATAATTACTTAACATATTCACTGTCCGGTTTCCAGACACAAAAGTAAGAAAATAGCAATGTACCATATGTAGCTCAATGGACACGAGATGGGTTTAGTGTGGTGTTGCTAGCCAGTAAATAATTTAGTTTATGTAACTGATTTATTAGAGTCGTTTTAGTTAATCGGGTAATGTCTAAGCGTTACTAAAACGGTGTGTCCTACGAACTCCTTAATCTTTTTTTAACTTATTATAAGCCAGTGCTTGACCACAATCCCACCTGGTGGTAAGTGGTAATGCAGCCTTAGATGGTAAATCGCACTATCTTATCTTAACAAAAGCCTATTCCCTCTTGCCTTGAAGATGCCCAGATTGTATTCGGATAAAAAGATAGACGCCGGTAAATTATTCCACTCATTTGCTATACGCATTACAAAAGACGAAGCAAACCGTTTAGTTCGAATGCGTGGAATATCGACAACAAAGGGATAAAGACCCACCGACCGTCTGGTTTTCCGATGGTGGAAAGGAGAGGGAGGAATTAAAACGTGTAATAGAATACCGCGAGACTGGCTACTCCGCGCCTGTGCTCGAGGTTGCCAAGATTGGTTTCAACAAAATTAAGGTCACCAATGAGCCTCTTAGCACGTTTCTCTACTGAGTCCAATGCTGACAGGTCGCATTTTGCAGCACCGGCCCATATGTGACAGCAGTACTCCATGCACGACCGGACTTGCGCTTGATATAAGATAAAAAGCTTTCCCAACGTGAAGTACCGCCGTACCCTTACAAGGAAACCAAGTTTTCTTGTGGCTGCTTTGGATCTGGACTCAATGAACCGCCCATAGTTTAAGTTCGGAGAAAATTCAATCCCTAACAACTGAAGGCGGTCAATGTACTCCAAGGATTCATTCCGGAAAGTAGGAGTCAACGTGAGCGGGCTCCTTTTAGCGGTAAAAAGACACGCTTGTGTTTTGGAGGCGTTAAATCTCACGATATTAGCATTTCCCCATTCGGAGACTGCCCGTAGTGTGAGACTCACACGCTCAACCATAGTCTCTCTTTCTGAGTGGATTTGATCCCGACTAGCCCAGGCGCTTGGTTGGTATCTCTCCACAACTGTACTGTCGTCTGCATACCCATAGATACCGGGAATGAGCTGATCATTTATATGCAGCAGGAAGAGAGTTGCGGGGAGGACGGACTCCTGAGGAACACCGGCGTTAGTCGCCATTGTATCGGATGAGCAGCCATCAACGACGACCCGAAGAGACCGTTCACTCAGAAAGTACTTCACCCAGACAATCAGACCAGGGGATAAGTCGTACGCTGAAAGCTTGCACAATAGACTAGCGTGCCAAGCCCTGTCAAAGGCCTTCGCAACATCGAGGGAAACGGCAATTGCTCCACCAATGTTCTCGAGGGCTTTGCCCCATATGTGAGTGGCATACGCTAGAAGGTCCCCAGTTGATCGATTTCGGCGAAACCCGTACTGGCTATTACTGAGGAGATTATTTTGACGGCATGAGGTGGGCGTTCAATATACGCCCCATAATCTTGCAGAGTATGGAGGTAATTGAAATTGGCCGATAGTTGGGAGGGACGGTACGGCTACCTTTTTCAGGCACCGCCTGCGCATTAACCAGCTGCCAAGATTGAGGCAATATTCCAGTCCTGAATGAGAGGCAGAACAAACATGTCAACACAGTAGACAAATCAGGTGCACAGACCTTTAGAACTGTAGCTGGTATACCTTCAGGTCCACTAGCTTTGTTCACGTCTAGACTTCGCAAGGTTTTAAGAATCTCCTTGTTGGTGTTACGGACCTCTGACATAGAGGTACCGCAGTGAGGTAATTGAGATGGTACGCTGTTGCTACTGTCCAGACACAAATTGCAAGCAAAAAGAGAAGAAAATAAGCCCGCTTTATCCTTAGGCGCATGCGCCAATGAGCCATCTGGTTTTACCAGCGGAGGCAGTGTAGACCGACAGAAGTTAACGTTTCGACCGCTTTGGCGAGAGACCAAAAAGCTCTACTGCCAGATGGTTTGACAGAGAGCTTTGTGCCGATGCGTATAATGCGATCGAAACTGGCTTGCTGGCTTGGCGTAATGCCTTTTTGCATGACTTGGCGGCTTGTTTAAAGGCTCTCTTCTTAAGGTTAACATCCGGAGCTTTACGATCTCGAGCATTGATCCAGTGTAAGGACGCCATATGCTTGTGCTTTTCAGCACGATCGTCACTCGGTGTCTAACCATGGGCGAGCTTTACCACCAATGGGCACGTCAGTAAAGGAGATGAAATACTCTATCGCTTGACGTATTATATTGGTTGTGGCATCCGCGCAGCTCGATGGGTCTTCAGAAGAGAAGCAGACCTGCCGCCAAGGATAAGATGAAAAGAAATGTCGCATTTTATCCCAATCTGCTTACTTAAATCGCCACATTCGTCGCACTTCGTGGAAATCGTATTTAGGTGGGGAATATAACGACACAGATTTCACCAGACAGTGGTCAGAAGTTCCTACGGGTGATGTAACCTGAACATCTTACCTGTCTGGATCGGTCGTCAGCAGAAGGTCGAGGCAGTTGGCTGTGTGCCCATCCACATCAGGTGCAATCCAATCATCTAACTAATACTGCCCAAGTATATTTCAAATTTAGCCAAAAGCGTTACTTCTATGACTTAAAAATATCATTTCCTACGCTTAAATAAAAATAGCACTTCAAAATATTTCACGGGTAATTCTTTATTTAATATGATAATTTTAAACCAAAAGTGCGGCATAAAATATAAGAAAAGATAAATTTTATAGCAAATAAATATTACAATCCCCATATTAGACTAAGTTTTAGTGCAATAAATCAAAATAATATTTTCTTTTAGGACCTCAAAACGTAGAGATGTGAAAAAACTCGCATTTTTAAAATCGGACCGAAATCTATCATTTTTCATTTTCAAAACGGGAAGTTAAAAATATTAGGAATGCTATAAAAAATACTAATTTAACAACTTCTGGTAAGTTGAAAATGCTTGTATTAGGAGTGGTTCACGACAGCAGGCGGTTCGATCCCACAAATGTTTAAGTTCGCGGTCCGCACCCTGCCATTACCACAGTAAATATATAGTAGGAACAGTATGGAAACTTCCTACAAACGCTCGAAATGGCACACTCACACAAACATGCGCAACGACGAGACTTCTAAGCGCTCGTCGCGGTGCTCTCAGTAGCGAGTGCCGCCTCAAGACTTTAAAAATGCCACGAACGTATTGCGTAGTATACGGCTGTTTGAACTCGGCTTCATCAAAACCGGAGCTATCTTATTTTAAGCTTCCTGCTGATTTCGATGGGTAAGAATGGTTTTTATTGTCATTGTTATAATCGTTATCGAATTATAAGTCCGTGTAATTGATCATAATGAATTCGTGAACTTTTTTGTACATCCAGATTGCGGCGGTTTTGAGGCTATTTAAAGCTGATAGTGCAATAGTGGTAACAAAAAGTAAATCCAAGAAGGATGCTGCAATAAGTATCATTTTTTTCGTCTTGGGTGCCATTTTTATGGGTTTCGAGGGTGTTGAAGCCGATAGTGCTGTTGAAATGTAAATCCAAAATGGCAACTGCAATAGGTATCAATTTTTTGGTCATGGGTGTTATTTTCATAGTTTTTGAGTATGTTGATGCCGATAGTGTTGTTGAAATGTAAATCTAAGATGGCGGCTGCAATAGGTATCAATTTTTTCCGGCTAATTTCCGAAACGGCTGGACCGATTTTGACGGCACGTTCACTGGCAGATAGCTGATGTCATAAGGAGTAACTTAGGCTACTTTTATTTTAGAAAAAGAATAAGGGTTCCGCGCTAAAAAAATAAAAACCCTAACACGCGAGCGAAGTCGCAGGGAACAACTAGTGAAGAATAAAGGTACGTTTTCATCCCGTACGTTCCCGCCGAAGCTTTCAAAAGGTTACGCCGTAATGACAAAGTTAAAGATCTATTGTTCTACAAGTTGTTGTGTGTTAATATTAAATTGTTTTCCGTGTTTAAACTATCGTTTTTTTGCTGAGATTACCTATTTAAATTGTAAGCTAGTTATTTAAATTCGATTGATTGATAAAAAAAGCAATATCAAAACATTAAAAGTTACAACCCTATTGCTTCAATGGAGCGTAGGTAATTATATACTCAACTAGGCTTAGTTTCCATACTGTTCATATTTATACTGTGCCATTACTGTCTTGAATACTGTCGCTTACTACACTGTATTCTATCTCATTCTCTCGCAGGCATTCTGTCTCTTATTAGTGTCGTTTTTTCGTTTCATCGCGTTTCAGATCACATCGATTCTAAAGAAGTTTCACTTCAAAAAATATTTAGAAGACGTGAAGTTCGCTAACACGCATTGGGGCAACGCGGCGGACATTTCCTTGCCGTAATAGCCTCTCAGAAATCAGTGGAGGCCAGTGCCTAACAGTGGTACGTATATAGCAGTGTATAGGCTGTAAGTTCAATATTAACTTTTAGCACATTTTATTACGACTGTACACCCAGTGCGTGTTGCCAGTGATGACATACGGAACTGAGAAGTGGTCTTTCACTGCTGGCCGGATGAGGAAGCTCAAGGTTGCTCAGCGAGCTATGGAGAGGGCTATGCTCGGAGTTTCTCTGCGTCATAAACTCAGAAATGAGGATATCCGCAGTAGAACCAGAGTGATCGACATAGCCCAACGGATTAGTAAGCTGAAGTGGCAATGGGCCGGCCATATAGCTCGAAGAACCGACAACCGATGGGGAAGAAAGGTTCTCGAGTGGCAGCCTCGTACCGGTAGGCGAAGTTTAGGGCGTCCGCCCACTAGATGGAGTGACGACCTGGTAAGATATGCAGGAAGTCGATGGATGCAGGTGGCTCAGGACCGTGCTTTGTGGCATTCTTTGGGGAAGGCCTATGTTCAGCAGTGGACTTGTGAAGGGCTGTAATGATGATGATGATGATGACATTTTATTAGAAGAAAAAAATCTTTAAATCGTAGTATCGATTTATACTAATACAGTTTCTACTATAAAATATTTTCTTTATAAGAATTAACATTAATTTTTCATTTAGTAAATGTCGTAGTCATGTAGTTAATACTAGTTGTAATCACTTTTTCGCTACTAGTAATATGTACCTTCATTTATTTTAATGGAGAGTAGTATTTAAAAAACTTTCTAGACTACCTAGGGGTGGTGCGTGCAAAGTTCTCCCATATTCGTTGCTATTAACACGGTCTGCGACCGAAAGCCAAGGTTATTACTATAAAACGTTTTACGAGTAGCTCTGATTTTAGATATCATAGAAATTTAATTTTACAATTAAAAATAATATTTTATATTTATCTTTATAGTGCTAATCTTTAGTGTTGAATAAAAGTAGAAGTTGGATATACACTTGGAGTCACCTCGGCGTCTGTTTGTTCACTATAGGCATTTTTCTCACAGACTATTAATTTACATAATAATAAATAGTAAATTATTTTGTTGCTATTATTGCTAGTTAGTAGTAGGTAGTAGTAGTTAGTAGCTAATATCGATATGAACCACCAAATTTTACGAACACCTAATACTGAAATTCCAATTATTTATAATCCACCTTATGAAATTAATTTAGAACCAAGATTGGAAACACGAGTAATAATACCCACCAACTTACAAAACGGGGACGTAATCATTGATTTTACACAATTTAGTGAGAACTAAATGTTAGGAGTGGTCGAATGGTGAAATCGAAATCAGGAACTTTAGAGTTTGCGGTTCGCACCCTGCCATTAGCTACCATCGCTTTTTACACACACGGAATAGTTATCATTTGCAGTAATGCAATTATTAGCTGAAGCACCATTTGAATATGTATTACTCATATTTCATGACGCCAACATCGGTAGATTAGGTATGTAGTATATGTAATATGTAGTAAATGCTACTGTGCTTACTGCGTGTACGATGGTGTCACGTCTTCTTCTTTGTCAGGCCATTAAAGTTCTCTACAGGACATGGGCCCCGTCGTTGTAAGACATACTTATTATACGATCCTACCACCGCAGTGTCAGTCACTTTGACTTAAAGTGAGAGAAACAGCACGAGACTTAATGGCATCTTAAAATTTAGTAGCGTTTGGGTATTTGGTTTGGGCATAATACTGTCAAAAATAAGGCTCACTTAATAAAGTCATATATTTACGCGAATACTACACATTAATTGAAACTAGTTTTTTTACGGATTTTGTCGCGTTTAGTTAATTTTTACATTCCTGGCGTTTCGAGTACTTTGTACTACTTCACGTGCAGACTGAGCTGTTTAACGTTTTAATGTTATAGTTAACTACGGCTACCTTCTGCTTGAAATTATTTATATAAAATATATAGATAGCTGAAACGTCTGAGATATAAAAGAAGGTAATTAAAAGCGATAAAATCCGATAAAACTAGTGTCTGCCAAAGCTAATTACAAAATTTTTTCTGCTTCTGGTTCATAATGTTGCTTTCTTTTTTATTTAATATTTATACTTAATACGAGCAAACATTAAAACCCACCACGTGTACCCCGTGTAGTGACGGGTAAGAATACCCACTACCCTATATCTTCCCGTGGGTGTTGTAAGAGGCGAAAGAGGGAAACTGAGACAGAAGATGGGCAGCAACATCTTCCTGATAACAACAATAGTGCAATAAAAAAGCCGGGGTTGCCAACCGGTTCGCCAAGCATGGCAACTATGACAATATACCCCCTATGATGAGAATTACAAAAATGCGGCTCCCAATCATTGGCGGCCCCGCAATTCCTGGGTACGGAAGCTACCATGGTAACGGCGGGGCAGGGAGTGCTAAGAATTTCCGTTGGAGGTCCGCAACTGAATAGACCGATCTCAAATGCATGTGGCGAGACTTACGCAATTTTAATATTGCTCGTATTGAAGAAACGATCAAGCCAAACCAGGGCTCCAAGGTGTGAGTAATGACCCAAGAGCTTTATTCGACACTATTCCAAAGATATCCCGGACGTCAGTCTGTGCGAGATAAGAACAGCTCTTCAACATCTTAAAAACAGCAAGACCCCGGGCGGTGATGCAATTACAGTGGAGCTTCTTAAAGCGGGTGGAAAATCGGTACTTGAAGTCAGAAGCTCTTTAATTCCATCCTCCATGTTGGCACTTCTCCAGAGGCGTGAAGCATAGTATGGTGCTCTTGTTCTTCAAAGCGTTACCACCACAGTTCACATACATAACCTTCGCCAAATTGTGCTGAATTTCGAAGAGTACAATTTGCTACTTTGTCTTGCGTACATGCGAAAGCCTTTAATTTCGTCGAAATCTGGGCGGTGCTGCAGTCCCTTCAGCAATGCAAAGTTGACTGAAATGTTTGTGCAGTAGGGCTACGGTGGCTATCCGAGTATAGAACCAGAGTACGAAACCTACCCAACTGGAGAGAGGTGTAAGACAGGGTGATGTTACATCCCCGAAACTCTTAACCGCTGTAATGAAAGACATTTTCAAGCTACTGTACTGGAAAGGATACGGTATTAACGTCAATAGCGAGTACATCACGCACCTTCGATTTGCTGACGATCTAGTCCTTATGGCAGAATCACTGGAGGACCTAAGCATGATGCTCAATTTTCTCTACGGACATTCTAAGGATCTACGGTGCCTCCCAACGGATAGGTCTTAAGATGAACATGGACAAAACAAAAGTCATGTATAACGGCCATGTGTAACGTCCACCTATACCGGCAGTTGTTGGGATCAATAAGCTCGAAGTTGTTGACGAGTATGTTTACCTGGGACAAATAGTCCAACTAGGAAAGTCTAACTTCGACCGAGAGATCAATTGACGTATTCAACTTGGCTGGGCAGCGTTCGGAAGATCACGACACATCTTCTCGTCAGGCATACTTCAATACTTCCAACCAACATTTTTCAAACAGTGCGTGTTGCCGGTGATGACCTATGGATCTGAGACGTGTTCCTTTACTGCTGGCCGTATGAGGTAGCTCAAGGTTGCTCAGCGTGCTATGGAGAGGTCTATGCTCGGAGTTTTTCTATGTGATAGACTTAAAAATGACAGATGAGGAAGAAAGGTTCTCGAGTGCCAGCCTCGTACCGGCAGGCAAAATGTAGGGCGTCGCTCCACTAGATGGAGTGACGACCTGGTAAGACATGCAGGTTTTCGACGGATGCAAGTGGCTCGGGACCGTGCGTTGTGGCATTCCTTGGGGGAGGCCTATATTCAGCAGTAAACTTGTTATGAGCTTTAATGATGATGATGACGTATAAACAGAACATCAAAAGAACAAGTAATTTAATAACTTTGGGGGATTCTTGGCACGAAGTTCTTTATCGGATGGTACGGATGGGAGCTAGGCGACAAAAAGTGTAAGATTTTTTCGTCACTACTCCTTGTGTCATAGTGTAGACGACCTTGACGGCGAAATAAGGAAGTAAGATGGAATAATATCCATCTTCCTCGCCCTTTTTCTTATCTTGCCATGAAAGAAATATTATTTTATTTCAAATGACGCTTCATTTTAATAGACGCTAGTAATTCATTTATTTGTATTTGTTAAACAATAATATAATATCTACGTTTATCAAAAATAATATACTATGCAAGGAACTTCGTTCCAACCGAGTGTTCCACGACACTCACGCATTTTTTGTTTGGATAGAGTTTATCTGTACATATAAATAAAACTGAAGTGTCTGAAACTGAACTAAAGTGTACTTCCGAACTACTGGCCTTAATACCTGAACGGAATGTTATGAAACTTAACAAATATATAGAGTGATGTAAGCTTTATTTTATGCGGAAAACTAAATGACTGCACATTAATAGATCCCACTCAGGCGAAGCCGGGGCGGGTCGATAGTATTTAATGGAATATGTTGTTGTTATTTTAGAAATATGAAGTTGTGTATTCTAACAAAGGCATTTGAAATGTTTGCTTTCATCTAGAAATTGCTAATACACTACAATAATTGTTATTACTGCTTTAACTTACAATATTGTGTTCTAGAATTTTCAGGAGAGTAGATTAAATACTATATTTAATGTACTACCCTACTTTGTTAAAAATATATTATATTAATTTAAAATGAAAGTAAATAATTTATAAGTACCTATTCCATAAAAAAGAGAGAAAGAGAGAGAGAGGGAGATGGAGCCGTAGTAAATAAGCGTGCGTTGGATATTTCAAAGTACGCAAGCTACTCGAGTTTCATTCCCGCCGACACCGTAAAAATTTTCAATTGAAATTTTAGGAGAGAATGTGCCAGCAGTAGGACGTATGCAGGTTGTAATTATACTTTACCAACTTTATTGTACCATGTATTCACTCAATACGGTATCAACTAATATGAACTGATTGAACTTTCCAATGATTTGTCTTTACATATTCTAAATATATTTTTAAATCTAATAATGTCAAGACTATAAAGCATACACATCTCAAATGTAAAATTTAATTTTTTTTATAGGATAAGGGTGAAAAACGAGCACACAGTCCACCTGATGGTAAGTGGTTGCTTCGGCCCATAGACATCTACATCTATCCTCTATTACAAATCAAAATGCAGATGCGTTTTCACCCGTGAGGACTAGGATGGAATGCCTCATTTCCAGTAAAAAGGGCCTCCGGCCACCTGCACTCACCAAGTGAAACGCAGAGATAAACCTCTACTTCACGCTGGTATTCTGTGAGGTCGTGGTACCACCCCGGTTCGAGCCGGCCCATCCGTGCGATAGCAAGAGCTGCCGCCTGGCTCTACCACTCTTAAAATAAATGGAAATAATAATAATTATTTTTTTATTAATAATTAATAGAAACGCTAAACCCTATATAATTCCTAGTGGTTTTGCGTATAAGTTTAATGCTCTCTAATCAAAATTCAAAATGGATTATCGACCTCTAATCCCTGAAATGTGAACAGTCGTTTACGTTATAATCTCCTGCTAATACGAACAGAATACGTAATAGTAAAGCTGTATTATTAAACGACCGAGACTAGTATATACCTGCGTTTGTACGCTGAAAATGCATAAATAATCGCTGAGTAAACATTCATTACCTTAAACAAATGTGTACATGTTTGTGTGTTAAAGTTAAAGTATGATTTATTACATGATCCTCTTTTCCAAATGGCGGTTAAGTGCATGTTTGCATAATATTCTATGTTACTTTAAATACTCGTAGTATAGTTCAGTTTATCTTTAAAGCATATTTATTTCTTGTAACGTTTAAAATTTTAATTTTAAACCATAAAATAAAATCATATCGCTCTATAAATATAAATGATTAATATTAACTAATAGGGTGATGATTTTATGTGCCACTAAGACTAACACACACACACACACATACACACAAAGAACGCGCGCGCGCGCGCGTACGCACGCAAACGCACATAAACACGAACAAGCACGCACAGTGATATTTAAAATATGTAAAGATCACCACCAGCTTTACACGAGGGAAAAAAATACAGCGGCATAATAAACTTAGAAGGTTTGCACGCGGGAAGGTCCTAGCGGTCGTTACATAAATATTAATTATAGAAAAGAGTAATAAATTGCTTGTAATTTCATAAATTGCTTATATATTTTAATCAATATTTTGAAGTAATATGATACTCAAAAATAAATATAGTAATATATCTTACAGGCAATTATAGTAAAATTTTACTTAAATCTTTACTAGACTGCCGACTGACACATAAGGAGGGTAATGCATTGCAAGTGTATATCTATTTATTTTGCACGTTCTGTAGCCTACAGCCTTGATGGATTGTAACATATGTATATTTCTAGACTAGTCTAGTACTAGATATAGTATAGTCTTTAGATTCATCTTTGTTCTGTTGTGTTCGCAGTCGGGATTTTTAATTACTGTTTAAACCATTGAGGTAGATCAAATTAAACTCTTAACTTAATTCTATTAAGCACTTTTTAAAATTTTAACGACATACACTTACACATGCAATGAAAGTGTGTGACATATTCCTTTTATTAATATGATTAATTTTGTTTGCTAGGTCCACAATAAACGTTTGAATTAATTCTAACATGGCATTGTTACCGACATTATGTCATGGGTTGATGTGTGTTTTTATTTAATACTCGTAGATAAACGGAATTCTAAACAAAGGAAGTTAAATAAAAACGAATAAACGACGTATGAAATTAATGCTCGTTGTATTTTTATTTGGTAGTATAATATACCACTTACCTGACACTCGTAGGTACCATTGTCTCTCTTCTGAACAAATTTGATTTGCAAAGTCCAGTCCTCGGAGCCTTCACCGTGTAAGACCTGCAAATTATGTATTTTTTAAGTTTATCCACACTTATCCAGAGTAACCCCCATTAATATTATAAATGCGAAATTAATGATTTACGCAAAGACTACACATTAAATGAAACAAATTTTTACGGATTTTTCGCGCTTAACATATAGCTGACTTGAAGAACCGACGTTCGGGGAAGTCTGCAGTGTGTGAACACGTTCAAGGTAGTCCCAACCATTACATTAGATTTAATAGACCACAAAGCTTCGCAAAAGAACTCCGATTCCAACCAAGGATGATTCGCGAGGCTATTGCTATTAAAAAAAAACATCCTAATTTCAATAGAGCAAGCATATCACTGCTAGACTTTAAGATAAGATAAATAAGCTTATTAAATGAAACTAATTTTTACGGACTTTATCGCGTTTACTTTAACTTTTTGATTCCCGACGTTTCGGGTGCTTTCCAGCACCCGTGGTCCGATCTACGCAGAATGAGCATACAGTATCTTGAAAAAAAAGTTAAAGTAAACGCGATAATGTCCGTAAAATTAGTTTCAATTGATGTGTAGTATCGCGTAAATATAAGATATCATTACTATAAGATCATTCTGCGTAGATCGGACCAAAATTTAATATTCAAAAACTGAAGGTAGCCGGGCTAACTATGACATCGGGACGTCAAACACCATAGTCCCTCCCGTGACCACGGGTGCTGAAAAGCACCCGAAACGTCGGGAAGTAAAAAGTTAATTAATCCGTAAAAATTAGTTTCATTTAAAATGCGAAATTAACAATGTCTGTCTATTTGCTACCTACTAACGACTTATTTATTCAATTAAATTAAAATCTATATTAATAAATCATAAATCTGTAATATAAGTAATAAATCAATTAAATCAATCGTAATGAGATTTGTCAAAGAGTTAGCCTGGCGCAAATGTACAGCCTACATTTTATCATGAACGTACCTAATCTCTTACATGAAATTTATCAATGTTGAAATAATTTGGTAGGATAATGTTAGTCAAAATGTAGTCTGACCTATAAAACAGTTCTTAATGCGATTTTGTTGATTTTTAAAGTATTAATTAAAAGAAAGAAAGAATAATCTGAGAAAATATTTTTAAAAGTTATCATAAAAAATACCACAACTCTAAGACTACTGGAGCAGAAACTAGATGCTACGGCTGCATCTACGAGTACATGTAAACAAAATGTAAATGCGTGTACAAAGAATTTTACATTTCATAAAGTATCATCAAAAGATATTGTAAAATATTTTAAAACTATTGATGTTAAGAAAACTGCGGATCTGTGGGGGATTTCTGTTAAAGTTATTGCGTCTATAATAGATACAATCGCGCCTCATTTAGCTGTTATTTTTAATACTAGTATCGAATCTGGTGTGTTTCCTGATTTAATGAAGTATAGTAAAGTAATACCTTTATTTAAATCTGGTAGTACATTAGACCCCGCCAATTTTAGACCTATTTCTGTACTACCAACACTTAGTAAGATTTTTGAAAAAATTATTCTTGATCAAATGTTAAATTTCTTTAATATAAATAATTTACTTCATAAAAATCAATTTGGTTTTACAAGGGGTCGCTCGACAACTGATGCCGGTGTTGAGCTGATTAAATATATATTTAATGCATGGGAGAATTCACAGGATGCTTTGGGTATATTTTGTGACCTATCCAAAGCCTTCGATTGTGTTCACCATGAAACATTAATCAGGAAACTTCAACACTACGGTGTAAGAAGTGATTCTCTTAAATTAATTATTTCATATTTAAGTAAGAGAACGCAAAAAGTTGTCATCAACAGTACGAGTTCTTCCGGGTCGATGGTACAGATGGGCGTGCCTCAAGGCTCAATTCTCGGCCCCTTTCTGTTTCTTGTATATATTAATGACTTACCTTACATAGTAGGAGATAACCATGATATAGTATTATTTGCAGATGACACTTCTTTAATTTTCAAATTAAGTCGACATTTGCTAAAATATGACGAAGTAAATAATGCTATATCTAAATTAGTGAATTGGTTCAATGTCAATAATTTGCATTTAAATGGCACTAAAACGAAATGTCTGAAATTTATGACTCCAAATGTCAAACAATTAAATACTAATGTAATTTTAAATGGGGAGAAACTGAGTCTTGTAGATACCACCATTTTTCTTGGAATCACACTAGACGCGAAGCTTCAATGGAGCCCCCATATATCAAAGCTAGCAAGCAGACTTAGTTCTGCAGCATATGCTGTAAAAAAGATTAGAAGTCTAACTAGTGTTGAAACAGCTAGACTAGTTTACTTTAGCTATTTCCATAGCATAATGTCGTATGGTATTTTGCTATGGGGACACGCAGCTGACACTGAAATTATATTTGTTTTGCAGAAGAGGGCCATAAGAGCAATTTATGATTTAAAGCCTAAAGAGTCGCTGCGACAAAAATTTAAGGAAATTAATATATTAACTTTGGCCTCTCAATACATTTATGAAAATGTAATGTACGTACACAAAAATAAAAGTAGTTTTACAAAAATAAGTGATATTCATTCTGTAAATACTAGGAACAGACACAACCTAGTAGTACCAGTTACTCGACTCCATCGAGTCAGTAATTCATTCTTGGGGCGATGTATACGCTTTTACAACAAAATTCCAGAAAATATACAAAATTTGACCTGCTCAAAGTTCAAAAACTTTATTAAACTAAGTTTGTATAAAAAGGGTTATTATAGTATTAAAGAATTTATAGATGATAATAACCCCTGGAAGTGAGGTGATCGCTCCCAAGCTATTTCTAATTTGTTGTGTTGTTAATTTGTGTAACATACATGATTGTAAGCTGTTATTTAAAAAAAAAGTCCCGCTGGGTTTCTTGCTGGTTCTTCCCAGGACAGAGGTTTTTTTCGAACCAGTGGTAATTATACAAAAGAGTGACTTTCAATAAGTATTATTTATAATCTATATTGAATAAAAAAGTTTCTGATTCTGTTTCTGTTTCTGTATGTTTTAATAATTTTAAAACTTTAACGAGTACAACACACATTCACGTGCAAATGCAATGTCATGTCTACAAGGATCATCAAGCATTAGCTTGATCATTAGATCAATGTGCTTATAAATAAAGCAATGACAGTTGCAAGCTTGCAGAGTAATTTATAAAAATAGTGCTTGTTACTGCATTGTGTATCACGAAAAAATCGCTTAACATAAAAAAGTGGCAATTGCAAGCCTGCAGGATATTTAATTAAAATAGTGTTTATTACTGCATTGTGCATCATAATATTCACCGTCATCAATACTTAAGTCACTGCTGAAAATAGGGCTCTAAAATTGTTAGAGGTTTTACAAAACAATTTCTAGACAATCGTTGATTAAGGATTAAGATATAATGGATATTAACATCATCATCATAGTCATCAGGGGGATCTTTTAGCCTTTTTTATAGGAGAGGAGGCAAACGAGCATGTAGCTCGCCTGATGGTAAGTGACTACTGCCGACCACAAACAACTACAACACCAAGGGAACCAGGAGAACTGCAGATGCGTTGCCGGCCTTTTAAATAGGAGTAAGCTCTTTTCTTGAAGGTCCCTAAGTCGTATCGGTCCGGAAAAATCACTGGTGGTAATCGATTCTACAAGGAAGTTATGCGAGGAAGAAAACGTTTTCTAAATCGCACAGTAGTGGACCGCCAATCATCCAGATGGGGTGGATGGTATCGGGAGTTCTGCCCCGATGTGCGTTCGTGAAATTTGGCGGTTGGGATTAATCCGAACAATTCCACAGAGCACTTCCCGTTGTGAATACAAAAGAGAATGCAAAGGAATGCTTTATCTCCTTGCAGCGCCAATGAATCGAGCCGATCGGAAAGGACTCGGTCGTCGACGATTCAAACCGCTCTGCGCTGGAAGTGGTCAAGAGGAAGGAGTTGTCACTAGGGAGCCTTAGCCCAGAGATGGGAACAGTATTTCATGTGAGGCCGAAAGTGCGCCTTGTAAAGTTGCAGGCGTTGTGCCGGCATGAAATACTGTCCCGCTTTGCTGAGCACGCCAAGCTTTTTAGAGGTCAATGTGGTCTTCTCTTACAAGTGACCACGAAACTACACGTCACCCGATATGTCGATGCCGAGGATTTGTGGCTGAGGCAAGAAGGGGAGTGCCTTGAAACTGAGGAGATACGACAAAGGGGTTCTTTTTAGTGGTAAGCGCGCAAACTTGTGTCTTCTGAGGATTAAACTGGACTAGATTTAGTCGCCCCCAATCCGAGACTTTCTTAAGTAAAGACTTGACTTCAGACACTAGTTTATTCCGGTACTCGGGGATGTTTTCCCGAGATATATTGGCACAGCCGGTGTATAGAGCATCACCAGTGCTGTCATCCGCATAGCAATAAATGTTACCGATTTGCAACATATCATTGGTATGCCGAAGAAATAGCGTTGGTAATAGCACGCAGCCTTGTGGAACACCTACGTTAATAGGCTTGTAGTCGGATCATGCACCGTCCACAACAACCTTGATCTCCGATCTGCAAGGAAGCTGGTGATTCAATCGCAAAATTTCTCGGGAAGCCCATAGGAAGGAAACTTCGAAAGAAACGCTTTGTTCCAAACCCGATTGAAGGCCTTAGCAATGTCTAAGCTAACGGCCAATGCCTCCCCCTTGAACTCTACTGCTTCCACCCATTTATGAATCAGGTAGACCAGAAGATCACCAGCTGATCGACCCCGTTTTAAACTGTATAGGCGGTCACTAATCAGCTGGTGATCCTCAAGGTACCGCATGAACTGGTAGTTTATAATGGATTCCATTATTTTGGAGAGCAATGAGGTGATGGCGATAGGCCTTTAGTTGAAAGGGTCTGAGCGGTTGCCTTTTTTAGGAATCGGATCTTCCATGATTTCGTGACTACGTCTAGGGAGAAGGAGTACCGGAAAAGACGCGCTAGACCCGGTGCCAACTCCGGAGCACCTATCCTCAGCACAATTGGGGAGATTCCGTTAGGTCTACTCTAGTTGTGGATGTCCAGGGATAAGATGGTGGCAGGGGTCGCTTTGGTCTTGTTGCTCAGTTTGCCCTGAGCAGTTTTTGTTTTGAGTGGAATTTCACCGGGGGATACGCGGGGCAACCCGAGCACCCACGCTCAGGAGTAGAGTAGCATGATCGTGGACCAACTCGGCTTGAGCCGGCCCATACGTGAAACAGCTGCCGCGTGGCTTTACCACCGTTAAAACAACGATTGTGCTGACTGTCAAAAAATTAAACTTTTGCCAAAATATACACTATACATCTTTTTTATTTGTCTTTCTGTACTTTGTGACCTGTTGCAAGTAGAGACGTTTAGATGTTTTCATTTGCGATTGCGTTTGCAAGAATTAGTTATTTCAGCTTCTTTAAACTCACACAATAAAAATACTTTATATTTCAAGTGACGCCGAATCCATTCTCAACTACTTGACACGCAATAACGCACACATTCTTTCTTTCTTTGTTACTGTTAGAATAAACAGAATTTCAGCTAGGTTTCGGAGTCTCTCGTCGTTTCTGTCTGTCGATTCTACGATCGGTGAAAGACCACACTCGCACAGAATACCAGCGTAAAATAGCAGCTTAATGCTGCGTGAAAATATGGTGACTGTAGAGAACTGGAGACTCTTTTTTTCTGAAAACAACGCATTGCATCTAAGTCTTCGGGGTTGATAAAGCATCTACATTCTGATTCTTAATCGAAGATAAACGTAGACATCTATGGATCAAAGCATCCACCCACTCACTATCAGGTGGACTGTAAACTTGCTTGTCACCTTTATTCTACGAAAATAAAATGTGGAATTTAAAATTTATATATGCTACAGCAGTATTAAGAGAATAATGAAAGCGGTCTGCCAATGAATTCAAATAAAACACGGGCTGCACTGAAAACCAGTAGTGTGGGTACCCGCAACTTATACTGAGCGCAGAGCACTTTGTTGCGTCACCGTAACGCAGGCAATATTAAATTAAGCAAGTGTTAGTAATATATTTATAATTAAGTTGTTATACACTTATTATCTAATATGAACATTGTTAGGGGTTTTCCAAAGCAACTACTTTGGTATTGTTTTGTATTCGTAGATTAAGGATGAAGTTACAGTGATCTGATCTAATGGTTGATGTTGGTAAAAACGACGCCCCGAACTTTTTTTTCGTAATAGACTTCAAAATGAGTATTCCACCTATTTAACATTAAGTGTGGTGAATTTAATACGTTTTATTACCGCTCAAAAGCAATTTATTGATGTTAAACCAGTGTACTACTTTTGATATAGCATCTTTCACTTCATCATATTTCAATAATTTTTTTTAAGTCGAAAATCAACGAAATTTCATCAGAAATTATTACAATATCATGGTTATTCCCTACCAAGTAAGGTAAGTCATTAATATAAACTAATAACAGAAGGGGCCAATTATTGAGCCCTGAGGAACACTTATAGATACTACCGATCCGAAAGAACTGATCCCGTCGGTAACAATTGCTTGCTTTCTATTATTTAAATATCACATAATAAGTTTGAAGGCTATGTTTTTACACCTTAATGATGCAGCTCCCTGATTAATGTCTCACGGTGAACACAGTCGAAAGCCTTGGAAAGATCACAAATATACCCAAAGCATTTTCTGAATTCATCCATGCACAGAAAATATGTTTGATTAGCTCAACACCGGCGTCAGTTGTCGAGTGACCTCTTGTTAATCCAAACCGATTTTTATAGAGCAATTTATTTATAAAAAAAAAATACATTTCACCTAGAATATTTTTTTCAAAAATTTTACTGAGTGTTGGCAATACAGAAGTAGGTTTTAAAAGTAGTGGGATCCAATGTACTACCAGATTTAAATAAACTTTACTATGTTTAATTAAACCAGGAAACAACACATTCGATACTAGTACTGAAAATAATAGCAAGTTAGGGGGCGATCGCATCCATTATAGATTCAATAACTTTGACAGAAATCTCTCATAGATTTGCTGCTTTCTTAATATCAATAATTTTAAAATAATTTACAATGTCACTTGATAGTATTATATAATCATTTTTACTAGAATCTCTTTTTTATAAATAAAATAAAACATACGTAATTTTTACGTAACATATCATCAACTTAAAAAAAACACTTCGAAAAGAATAAATATGATTAACTTCTTATCTCGGCTCTAGCTTTAATTTTAATGGTAACGGATATACAATCGATAATACCTATATCTTGAACTTAATGTTAAACCAAAAACTAAAAAGTTGTGAAATTCTAAACTTTGGCAGACAATCATTTAAAACTTTGGTTTTGTCAAATATAAAAAATATTTATTGCTACACTATTTAAGAAAAACAATAAATATGCAAAATATGCAAAATTGTTTTAAATCTTAAACTTTACATAATGATTTCTTATATTTATGCAAACACTTTTTTATAGGATAAGGGTGACGAACGAGCACACAGTTCACCTGATGGTAAGTGGATGCTGCGGCCCATAGACATCTACATCTATCTTCGATTACGAATCAAAATGCAGATGCGTTGTCACCCGTGAGGACTAAGATGGAATGCCTCTATTCCAGTAAAAGGGTCCCCGGTTCTCTACACACATCATACGAAACACAGCAGCGTTAAGCTGCAATTTTACGCTGGTATTCTGTGAGATCGTGGTCCTTCCCCGGTCGAGCCGACCCATTTGTTTTACAACGATAATATAGCTGCAGCATGGCTCTACCACGTATAAAAATACACTTTGAATTTGAATAAAACTACTTCTACGGATTTTATCGCCTTTAATTTACCATAATTTAATTCTCGACGTTTGGAGTGCTTTGCAGCACCCATGGTCCCTCTGAAATTAAACACTATAAAATTCGTAAAAGTACTTTTATTCAACCCAAAAACTTACCATTATAAGGCCTAAACTTATTACAATTAAAACATATATTAAAGGTTAAATTTTAATCGCTCTCTACGTTGGCGTGTAAGCGCCGGAAATAGCGCTTTATATCCGAACAAAAACGAGCAAAACGCTTGCAATTTCATTTAAAACTACCCATAAAGCATTACCCGGCGCGCGGATATCGAATCAAATAGTTTTCCGATTGCGACAATTGACCGGTCGTTAGCCATTACCAACAATTTCTCGTCTAAATTATACCGTAGTTTGTGGTCGTTGAATTACATATTCATTAGCTTTACTCGACGTTAATTTAAACAGAACATTTGTTACATGTAATTTTCATTCTGTAATCATGTTTATTGATAAAGTTTTAATTAATATTTATAAGTTATTAACGTAATATCAATTAACAACTGGTGTGTTTAAAGCAAACGTCAAAACTTCGCATATCCGAGTCTGGTCGTTTGCTCAAACATTTGGAATTACTACAAGGTTTTGATTTAGTAATCACCATAATTTAAAAGTTAAGCCTTGTTGAAATATGTTAACGTTTTGTGATTAAGTCGTAAAAAGAGAACACCACGACCACTTACGAAGCTGGAAAAGATCGCTAGTTAGAGTGGTACACAACAGTAGTGTGCGGATTCAAACCCATGACCTTTGAATTTGCTGTTCGCACTTTAAGATTAGGGTATTGTAGCTTGTAAAAATTATGCAAAGTGACGAGCTCACGAGTTTCGCAATGGGTATTAATCACTTAATGTATATGTAATGTGACAATTTCACATCTAAGACTCACAGATATTTATATGGCGTAGGTTTCTATAGTTTTTAGAGTTGTATCTATTATATCTTTGTATGTTATTCTAGAAACTTATGACGTTTGTTCAGAACTATTAAACAAAGGCTAAGTTAGTCACAAAATTGTTATTTACAGACGATTTAATATTTAAGTATTTTATTTTATTGAGAAAGATAAGGGAAGACTCAAAACAATTACAATCCATTACTATAACAAAACTCTATCACGACGTTTGTCTGATCACGCTACGCGCAAAAGTGTGTCAACCGATTTGGATGGGACTTTGACTGGTAGATAGCTGATGTTATAAGAAGTAACTTAAGTTCTTTTTTTTATTTCAGGTAAAGAATTAAGGTTCTGCGCAAAAAAAAAAATTAAAGTCCATGAAATCCAATCGCAATATATTCCACGCGGGCCTGGTCGCGGTCGCGATATTATTTTTAATTAAAACTAAATAATAGTAATGCTATTAAAAATACTAATTTTCTTTTTGACCATTTCTGCTAAGCTTAAAATTGTGTTGGGAGTGGTTCAAACCCTCGACCTTTTAAGTTTGAGTGATCCGTAGCCTGCCAGCTACTGTCGTCTAAAATTTAAAGTTCTTTGACATATACTTTTTTAAATTTAATATCTACTTGCAACATGTATATACTCTTTAATTGCTTATTTGAATTGAATAAAAAAAGTAACATGTTTCTAAACTTTAAAAAGCGGAATATACGAGTGCAATTTAAAAAATATGTATATTTTTTTATAATGATTTAAATGTGTGATGATTTAATTGTAAATTCGTCGCGTTCATTGAAAAGATTTATAAAAGTCTTATGTGCTTAATTTATAACTCACCTGAAATCTTTCATCGTTCGTGTAGGTAAATTTCCCGGAGCTGAGTATGTGCCAGTCACGTTTTCTAATCCATGATACTTGCTGTAAAAATTTAAAAACGTTAAAGTTTTATAAATTTAATGAGTGGATGAATTCTTCTCCATTATTAGGCCAAAAAACCTACTGCTGGACTTTATATTTTGTAAAAAGAGATTTCGTTGCCCTTAAATGCTCTCAGAAATGAAATGAGTCCTGTGCACAGAGGTTGTATCTTTCCTTTAATTTTAAAGTTAATTTGTCCCGCCTGTCAAGCATTTCAACTATGACAAATATCGCCCCCTATGAGGGAATCTATGGGGAAGGCCAATGTTCAGGAGTATACTTTTGACAGGCTGTTACGGTGACAACAAGAATACTGGTACTGATTTTAAACATTTCTTTCTGCTTTATCTTTTATGATATTAAGTACCAGGGACTTTTAAACCTAGTAGATCAAACTTTATAGAACTGCCTTACCACGACCGGGTCAGCTCGATCGAGTAAACACCACTTACACACAAATATCAGCGTAAAATAACAGCATACCACTGCATTGTTTCGTATGGTGAGTGACTGAACTAGAGACCCTATTAAATTGTAACGAGGTATTTCATTTTATTCTTGTAAATCGTTTGTATTTTGATTCGTAAAGAGGATAGATGTAAAAACAGCATTCACATGTACACAGTGGTAATAAGCAAGCACACATACTTGCTTGTTACCACTATATATATATATTTCACGTTATTACGTGCATATAAAATAGTGAAATAAAATTCGATTTAGATTTAGATATTTCGAGTTTTTTGTCTAGATTATATGAAGTATATTGAAGGGTGACAATACTTACCCCTCTCTCACTCAAGTGTCCAACCAGACAGTGTAGGTAGGCCGTGCCCCCCAGCTGTGCGGTGACATTGCTCACGGAGTTGTTTGCTGTCACGTCCGCTGATGGCTGAACGCCTCCTCGCCAGCCTCGGGATCGTGATGTGCCATGATGTCCTGAAACAATATTATGGTTAGGATCCAGCAACTTCGTACTAGTAAAGCTAAAACAAACAGTCTGTGAAATTTGTGATCAGCCCTCTGGGTGGATTTTCTGCTATTAATTGGTCATCAGAACTCTATTAATTAATAAGCAGGAATCACTGCTTGCAAGTGAGTTTGGAATTTGAAGAAGATGATGGAAATTAGAGGAAAGGTTGGAAACACACCCCTTCCATAAACCGTGGACGCGTTTTAACAGTGGTAGAGCCACGCGGCAGCTTTTGCTGTCACACAAATGGGCCGGCGCGAACCGGGGTGGTACTACGACCTCACAGAAAACCAGCGTGAAGTAGGGGTTCACCTCTGCGTTTCGCTTGGTGAGTGCAGGTGGCCGGAGGCCCTTTGAACTGGAAATGAGGCGTTCCATCTTGGTCCTCACGGGTGACAACGCATCTACATTTTGAATTGTAATAGAGGATAGATGTAGATGTCTATGGGCCGTAGCAACCACTTACCATCAGGTGGACTGTGTGCCCGTTTGTCACCCGTATCCTATAAAAAAAAAACCTAAAAAGAAACTGATAATTACTCCAAGTTAAATGTGAATAAAATATTCTAAGATTTGGATACATTTTTCACATACTGATCATTGAAAAAAGTAAAAAAAAATTCCTATACACTATTTTCAAAATATTGAATTTTGATGTCATTTTGCACTATTTATTCTTAAGAATAAAAACATCTAAGTTAAATTGACATTTACCACACCACCCGGCCGGAATCTTGACGTGAATTTTCAACACTTGTTTGATCGGTTGTTTTTAAGCGAGTTCAGATATTTGATGCATATGATTTTGTGTGTATGTTCACCAATTTTTTGGAAACGGCTGAAATAATTTAAGGTTTAAGATATTATATAATTTATTCTTCTGGGGTGGTTTTTAAAGATGGTTTAAGATGGTGGTAATTTAAGATATTAAATAAATCAACTTTAAAAAATTATGAAATTCCTAAAGGGTCGACAAATAGGGGATTTATACTTCATTGAATCTGTAGACGATATTATAGTTTTAATCATTAACTTCTGTATTTATTAAATCATTTAAGGGAGTGAAATAATAATTTCTTAGAATTACGCAAACACACACACACATTGAAAAAAACTAGATTAAAATTTCATCACGTTTAATTTTACTTATTTTTAGTTTACCACATTTCGGGTGCTTTGCAGCACCCATCGTCACTCAAACATAAATTAACTAAACATTTCAAAAAATGTAACAACTGACTTTAACAAAAAAACCAGACCATTTTTTACGCAAAGAATTGTTGTTACCAAAAAATAAGAAAATAAGAAGGGAGTTGTGTACCTTAATATAAAATTCAATTAAAATCACATAATAAAATTCATAATAGATATATACAAAATAATATAAAGAATATTTTAATGAAAATATGACTTTCATTATTTAAACTTGACTTATATTTTTGCAATGAATAATAATTTAGCACTTTGAATATGTACATATAAGAAGATACCATACGCGTAAAGCCCCAACTACAGACCATAATAGCAGATAGGGAGATATGGCACGTGGCGTAACGCGTGACGAAAACGAAAACACGAAAATGACAATGTAGCTCACATAACCCCGTACAAACGCACTACATACACAGCCGGTGACAGAGCTTCATTTAATGTACGAAATGCCAGTTTGTAGCGTCAAATTGTGCAATAGAAGGGTAAAGTTTATTGGCATAACATATCACCTCGTAAATGAAGGATTGATGTCTCTTTTTTGATATAAAAACATTTTTACGTTTCTTAGCAACAGTTAATAAAAAATAAACACTAAATATAAAGCTTAGTTTATAAAATAATTATAATCATATTTGTTAAGTACAATTAAATATTTTTGTACTGGCAATATGATATATATACTCTGTGGTAAGCTACGATGGCTGTAAGTGTAATCTTGTGTTGTTGTGTGTTCTGCGAAGTAACTAATTAAAAAGAGAATAAACGAGCATCTTGGATAAAAATAATTATTGGTTTATTTGCAAAGTCCTAACAGGTTATGGGCCCAGTGCTTATAATTCTGTTTTAGGCGAAGATCGCAGAGATAGTTTTTGGTGCGAACGAGGAGTCTACGCAACCGGTGTGCGGCGTGTTTTGGTCAACAACACAGGGCTGTGTTATTGTTGAAAGCAGCGTCTGAAGGAGGTCGTGTGGAGTGCAATCGAGGCAAATCACGGCATCAGATTTCCGCGGGGTGTAGTTGCTAAATGTCGGAGACAGACCCTAGCATCATGGTGGTGGTGGCGCCAAACTCAGTCATCAAACTGGAGGGCCAGCGCAACTGGAGCGTGTGGAAATTCCAAGTGACAATTACATTGAAAGGAGCTGATGTGTTTTCAGTGGTTGATGGAACGTCTGGGAAACCAGAAATTGGAGATATCACAGCCTGGTTGAAAAAAGATGTCAAGGCGCAGAGTATCATCGTATCTAGACTGAATGAGGAGGCTATGATTCACGTGCTTACATGTGAAACGGCTGCTGAAATGTGGAAAAAGTTGCAAAGTGTCTTAGAGACAAAGTCGGCTACCAGTACATTGATGTTACAACAACGTTTTCTTCAGTGCAAGTTTGAACAAGGACTGCTTTCTGTATACTTAGCAAAGCCGCAAGAAATGGCTTGTCAACTAAATTAAGCTGGTGAAACAGTGTCAGAAAAAAAATTAATTACTAAAGTTTTAATGTCATTACCAAAAGCATACAGCCATTTTGTTTCGGCATGGGAATCTGTTGACACGGATAAGCAAAATTTTAATGATTTGGTGGCGCGGCTTCTCGTCGAGGAGGAGAGAATAAAAGCTAAAAATCATGAGAGTGAAAACACGGCGCTGTTCGTAAAGAAAAGCGGCTTTGTCAAGCGCTGCAATCGATGCTCTCTCCCTGGTCATCTGCCTAAAGACTGTAAAAGTAATGTGGAGAATCGTCGTTGTTTTTCTTGTGGAAAAATCGGACATTTAAAAAATCAGTGCAAAAAGGGATATCAAAGCAAAAATAGTAGTCAATATGGCGGCGGACATTCGAAGGGAAACGCCTTTGGAATGATAACTGGGACCGGATATGAATATTTCAGTGACTCGAGTGACATAGACAATCGTTCAGTGAATCAGTTTAAAAATAAATGGTTGATGGACAGTGGCGCTAGTGCGCACATGACCGGTGAACGTGAGCTGTTTACGGACTATACGTCAGTGTCAGATCGGTTTGTTATTGTCGGAGATGGGCGGCATTTACGTGTTGCAGGGATTGGAAAAGTGGAATTAAATATATATATAACGGTGACAGTTATGTGCAATCAACACTTCATAACACATTACACGTGCCGGACTTACGAGTGAGCTTATTTTCTTTGTCGACCGTTGCCAAAAAAGGTCACAAAGTTGAAATGACGTATGGTCAGTGTTTACTATTGAAAGACAATAAACTGTGTGCTGTAGGTAATCGCGAAAGTGAAAACTACATACTAAATGTGTTGAACGATGTCTGCAATAGTGTCGCGGCGGTTGCCCGTTTATCTAATTGGCATGAAAGACTTTGTCATCAAAATGTTCAGCATGTGAAACGAGTGCTCACCAAAAATAACATCAAATACACAGGAGACAGTTTCAAGTGTGTTTCGTGTCTGGAAGGTAAAATGCATAAACTACCTTTTGCTAACAGTGAACATCATGCTAATGCACCTCTGGAACTTTTGAATGCTGATCTGTGTCCCTAGGCCCTATGGAGGTGGAGAGTATTGGAGGCTCCAGGTATTTTTTGCTAATAAAAGATAACTACTGAAACTACAGGTTGGTCTATTTTTTAAAGAAAAAGAGTGACGCAGTGCAGTGCTTAATGAGGTTTGTTGCTTGGTCCGAAAGGCAAACTAACAACAATGTGAAAATCATACGCACGGATAATGGACTAGAATTTTGTAACAATGAAATGCATAACTTTGTGCAGGAGAAAGGCATACAGCATCAAACAACAGTGCCCTACACGCCTCAGCAAAATGGAAAGGCTGAAAGAGACATGCGTACACTTATTGAAGCGGCGAGGACCATGCTGAAAGCAAAAAGATTGCCAAAATATTTATGGGCAGAGGCGGTGAATACAACCGTCTATGTATTGAACCGTACTGCGAACAGCAAGCAGGAAGGCCTATCTCCCTATGAAGTTTTCCATAAACGTGAAGTAAACATCAATGATCTAAAAGGAGTATTTGGTGAACGAGTATTTGTGCACATACCTAAAGAAAAAAGGTTGAAGTGGGACGACAAAGGAGAAGAGGCAATCTTTGTTGGCTACGAAGACACAAAAGGTTTCAGAGTGTATTATGAGAACAGACGAGAGGTCCATACCCGAAGGGATGTTGTATTTTTGGAAGGCAAGAGAGTGGAGGAACTGAAAAGTGACCAGAATGAGGTGATGGAGGAAATGGTTTTGCTGGACATATCATCTGAGAACGAAGTAGTAGAGCAACATGAGGAAAGTAAAGAATAGTTCCATGACATAATTACGAATGAAGACCAAGGGGAAGAACAGGATAAGACATCGGAAAGGACAGAAAATATACCACCGGAGAGTACTGAGAAAGGGATAAATCAAAATAAGATGGAGGATCTTAATACAGGAATAGAAAGTCGAAATTCAGCAACGGAAGTTCAAAATCAAGGACAATGTAGCAAAATAAAAGTTACAAAGCCAAAGAAATTAGAAGATTACTATCTGTATGTTACTGTACAACCTAGAAATTACAGAGAAGCAATGGCATCACCGGAAGCTGAACACTGGAAAGAGGCCATGAGAAAAGAGTTCAACCAACTAAAGAAAAATAACACATGGACAGAGATAGAGACAGTACCGGAAGGAAAAGAAGTGATTAGCTCTAAGTGGGTCCTTAAAAGAAAAGCAAATGACTACAAGGCGAGATTGGTAGCTAGAGGCTTTGAACAGGACTGTAAATAAGATTTATATGTACCTGTGGCAAAACTTAATACTTTTAGAATTTTTGTATCTGTGGCTACAAAACTAAATTTGAATATTAGTCAAATGGATGTTTGTGGGGCCTTTTTAAATGCTAAGCTTGATGAGGAGTTATATTTGTCACTGCCAGAGGAAACTGAGGTAAAATTTGTAAAACTAAATAAATCAATCTATGGTTTGAAAAGGTCTCCCAAATATTGGAATGAAACATTTAATAATGTAATGTTATCTATGGGTTATAAACAGTCTGATAAGGACTATTGTTTGTATTCTAAAGGTGAAGGGAAAAATAAAACATTCTTATTGTTGTGTGTGGATGATATACTGTATTTTGGAAACAACAAACTTGAGCTGAGTAAACTAAGAAACATGCTATGTCGAACATTTAAAATGAAAGAATTGGGAGCTATAAGTAAATTTTTGGGTATTGATGTAAACCAAGATTTAGATTCAGGGGTCACTGTAATTTCACAAAAGGACTACATAAGAAACATCTTTTCAGAATATAATATGTCAGATTGCAAAACATTGTCATTACCTATTGATAAAAAATTAAATTTTCATATTCTAAAAAGGAAAGAGTCAGAGAGTGTAATAATTGAAAATAAATGTAGAAAATTGATAGGAAGCTTGATGTATGCAGCAATGGGCTCTAAGCCAGAATTGTGCATCCACACTTTTGTTTAAATTATTGTTAAACATTTTGAGATATTTAACGGGCACACTTGATTTATGTCTTATATACTATAAAGATTCTAATGTTGATGAGGTTTTAGGCTATGTTGATAGTGACTGGGGTGGTTGTAATGATGGTAAGTCAACAACAGGGTGTATTTTTAAAGTTTTTGGAAGTTCTGTAATGTGGTTTTCAAAAAAACAGCCGACTGTTTCCTTGTCCTCTACAGAGGCTGAATTTATTGCTCTGTATTCAGCAATCAGTGAAGCTTGTTGGCTAAAAGATATTTTGTACTTTTTTTGGGTTTGAGACTAATACAATAATTTTTGAAGACAACCAGTCCACTATCAAGATGGCACAGATGGCCACTGGTAATTCTAGAGTAAAACACTTAGAAATAAAGCTTTCATTTGTAAAAGAAAAGTTGGATTAAAATATTATAGGATTGAAATACATAAATACCAGTGACCAACTCGCAGACATATTAACCAAAGCTTTGGGGGGAACTTTGTTTAGAAAATTAAGGGATAGGTTGTTTAGTAAATAAGAAGTCTTATTGTTATTCAAAATATTTTATTGAGGGGAGATGTTAAGTACAATTAAATATTTTTGTACTGGCAATATGATATATATACTCTGTGGTAAGCTACGATGGCTGTAAGTGTAATCTTGTGTTGTTATGTGTTCTGCGAGTAACTAATTAAAAACAGAATAAACGAGCATCTTGGATAAAAATAATTATTGGTTTATTTGCAAAGTCCTAACAATATTATACCGTTATTCGCCTTATACTTTATATTATAAGAGGTTACTAAGTGATAAGTACCATTAATTTGTGATTTATATTAAGAACTTATTGTACACGTAGTGAGCAAATAGACACTTGAATAATTGCTACATTATTTGAAGTGAAAACTTCTTTAGCCGCGTTGAGCAATTTTTGGTAGGGAAAAACTTATGGGTTCGCGTCACCGATGGCCTCGACATGCCCGTGACTTATTACGCTTGCGCCAGACTAGCGACGCGTATTATAGCGGCCTGTGTTCATGTATACGCATATATCATTGAGTTTTTACTTCTGTCAGCAGTCCTTAAGACTGCCTCTGCTTTTTTTTATTTTAAACATTCTTCAAAAGTGCTCAGCAAGCTATGGAGAGGGCTATGCTCGGGGTTTCTCTGTGTGATAGATTTAAAAATGACGATATCCACAGTAGATACAGAATAACCGACATAGCCCAACAGATTAGTAAGCTGAAGTGCCAATGGGCGGGCCATAATATAGCATAACATATATAATAGTTCGAAGAACCGACAACCGATGGGGAAGAAAGGTTCTTGAGTGGCAGCCTCGTACTGGCAGGCGAAGTGTAGGGCGTCCCCCCACTAGATGGAGTAACGATCTGGTAAGACATGCATGAAGTCAATGGATGCAGGTGGCTCGGGATTGTCCTTTTTGGGATCCCTTGGAGGAGGCCTATGTTCAGCAGTCGCCTTGTGATGGGCTGTAATGATGACGATGATGATGATGACAATTGATATAGATACTTGGCAAATTGTTTAATTCATCGATGATAAAAAAATATAAAGTAATTTAGAGGCTAGGCGCTCGCTTTAAATTTGCAGTACACTAGCAACCAGAGTTCGAGCCTCACCAATGAAATTGTTTATTGCAATTTGTATAGAAAAGTTTTGCACAGTGGTAGAGCCATGCGGCAGCTTTCGTTGTCGCACGGATGGGCTGGCTCGAACCGGGGTGGTACCACGACCTCACAGAAAACCAGCGTGAAGTAGAGGTTTACCTCTGCGTTTCGCTTGGTGAGTGCAGGTGGCCGGAGGCCCTTTTTACTGGAAATGAGGCATTCCATCCTAGTCCTCACGGGTGAAAACGCATCTGCATTTTGATCTGTAACAGAGGATAGATGTAGATGTCTATGGGCCGCAGCAACCACTTACCATCAGGTGGACTGTGTGCTCGTTTGTCACCCTTATCCTATAAAAAAAAAAGAAAAAAGTAAGTGCTGATTTACCACGTGCTCAGCGATGAATAAAATCAACATGAGGAAACATGCATGTTTGAAAAATATAAAAATATATTTCGAAGGCATCTGAATACCGCCAACAGGCGGTATTCAGATTCAGCGTGGTGTAAAATTAATTTGATTGAATTTAAAGGTATGTGCCCAGCGGTTTTATTTTTTCGTTTTTAATTAATTCACAAAGTTTCAATTCGTTGCATTATATCAACAGTGGTTTTTGCCTACACACAATCTGAAAATTCAAATGTATTGTCCAATACTTAAAGGTTGTCTTCAAGTGCTCTTTAATTTCTTGTCTTTCGTGTCTTCAGTCATGAAATTATAACTTTTATTAATTATGGTGACAACTACCCAATATTGCGGATTTGAAATCTAAATTTTCATGTTAGGGTTACATTAGATAAGTGTATAAAGTAAAGCGGGTTTGTACCCTTATACTGTCAGTAATATGAACAACGTAATGAGCACCTAGATTAGGACTGCGGCCAGTGGTCGGTTTAGTGGCTCTTGTCGTCCCGATTACGTGCTCGACTGGTAGTATTCGCTTACGTGTATACATTCTTATTTAAAAAAAATATTTTTCTTTCCTTTTTATCAAACGAAATATTTCATAAATGAATTTGACTGGAAGATAATTTCTGATAAGTGAAATAGTTTTTATTTTGTAAGGCCTTTTATTTTGTAAAGCATTATACGTAAATAGGTTTGTAATGTTCTTAATTTCAAATAATAAATTATGTAAGCGCCTTATTGAACTTTCGGATTTTTTTAAGAAGCTGTTTTTTGCACAAATATATACTTAAATTTTCGATGTTTGGAAAGTGGCTTTATTCGATGTTTGTAATTTTGCTTTTAAACAATTGCATTTTTTTCATATAGTAGTTCGTAATAATCATCATCTTTTTCGTTTCGTCTCAAAGATTATTTTATTTTATACAAGTATACAAATTTTAAACCAGAATTTGACTTGAGTCATTTTTGCCTAACTACGTCAAATAATTCCTATGATATATTAGATATAACTTTTTAAGCATCTATAAATTATTTTACTGCCGTACGACAATGTTTTATTCAACAGTATATCCTTAAAAACTGCTGAAAACCTATAAGGAACAATATATCAATATATTTTCCAAATCCATTAATTCACCTCCACGAGGTGCGTTCCTGGGCTTGGTTATTGTGGCTGACGTCAGAAAATCTATCCAATAATGGTGAACCTGAATTTCACAGACTGTCTGCCCAGTGGAATGTACAAGCGAATCTTATAAATTTTCCACAATAATTAAAAGCTGAAAGCTCAATTGATTATAAAGCCGTTCTGTCTCGGGGCATCGTGCCAAATGCTGGCTGTGCTCACTTGAAACATTTTGATATTCATTCTCGGAAGGATTAAGGAAAAGTACTGGAATATTTTTATTTAAAGCATTTTAAATTTATTAAATATAATATACACATTATTATAAAAAAATAGGTGTAAGAAGTGATGTTATGCTTATTCATTCTAATTTGAAATAGTTTTCGAAACGGAATAAATTAAAATATAGGATATAAATTATTATTGGTTTAAATTACGAATAAAATATATGTACCTAACTCATTATACGTCATTCAAATATCTATATAAAACAAGATGGCCAGGCAGACGTTGTTCTGCCCTTTTCGACGGCCCTTCATTTAGAAAATCCTTAAATTCGTAATAAAAAAATATTGAGTGTCACTTATCAGGATAAAAACTATCCTATCTCTCAAGTTAGACTAAATTGCACAGAGTGTGCAAAATTTCATTGAAATCAGTTAAATAGTTTGGGAGTTCATCGCGGACAAACAACGTGACACGTAATTTTTATATATAAAGATAATAAAAAACATAATAAAAAAAACTATAACTAAAAATTTTAATTATCATACTCCACTCGGTAAAGTGCCAAGAACGCTGGCTGCGTTTTTTGGCTTACATGTTACTAAATTTCACGGATTTTAATTATAGCGGTCATTTGTTTAATTACAGATGTTTTAAGTGCGATCAGTGTTGTTTTATGTACCTCACGCAGGCGATAGTAGTTGTTATAGTGGTTAAATGACTATAATTTTGTTATGAAGTTTTATTTATTGAGATTCGTTTTCATCACAAATTTTCCTACCGTTTTCGCATTTAGTTAAAAAAGTTTACCGGCGGTTTCAGAATATCCACTAATCCATATTATCCCGTGAGTGTCTTAAGAAGTGATAGAGGGAAATAAATCAGGAGATGGGCAGCAGCGTCTTCCTAAAAATGACAAAAAATTGAAAAACTGCGTTTGCCAACCCGCTTGCCAAGCGTGGCAACTATAGAAAATATCCCTCCTATGAGGCAATCTATGGGGTAGGCATGTGTTCAGCAGTGAACTTTTTAGGCTGTAACGGCAACGGAAAAAAGTATGACTTCAGACAAGAAAACATAATTGCATAAGGGCAGGTTAAATATTAGCTAGCTGGGCTGCTCATAGGTTTTTCTAAATTACTGGTGGCTATCACATAATGAAAATAGATTTTTTTATAGTAAATAAAAATATTTGTATATTCTGTTCTGATAATAACGTACGGTGTATCAATATAGAATTTACATGTTCCTTTTTTACAATATGAGGTCAAATTAAGATGATAAGGAATAGAACGGATGAATGAATACTGATTCACGATTCCTACGCAAGAGCCTATTATTCATTCATTCATTTATTATATCAAAGGCCTATTAAAATTCTATCAGTGAACAGAGGCCTCAACCATTATTTGCCACATAGACAGGAAATTCGCCACAGTTTCTACACTTGGCAGGCATGTTAGCAATCGCAGTTTCTTTAATATTTTTGATCGTTAGGAAGATGCCGCTGCTAAACTTCTCTTACATTTCCCTCTGCTGACAGCGTAAGTGAATCATATAAGATACACCATTCTACACATATCGAGCCATGCTGCTGCTATATTATGGTTGTAACACAAATAGGTTACCCGGGGAAGGACCACGCTCTCACAGAATACAAGCGTAAAATGCTGCTGTGCTTCGTTTAGCGAGTGTAGAGAACCGGAGACTCTTTTTACTGGAAACGAAGCACTCCATCTTAGTTCTCTTTGGTGACAACGCATCTGAATTTTGATTCTTAATCGAGGATAAATGTAGACGTCTATGAGCCACAGTATCCACTTACCAATCAGGTGGACTGTGCTCGTTTGTCACCCT
Organism: Parnassius glacialis; assembly: GCA_033319125.1. Lineage (NCBI taxonomy): Eukaryota > Metazoa > Arthropoda > Insecta > Lepidoptera > Papilionidae > Parnassius > Parnassius glacialis. The sequence goes on from JAVANC010000020.1 coordinate 38,843,394, forward strand.
TATGCTATAAAAAAGTATAGTGGTGCGGTGTATGACCAGTGGGTATATTAACGCAATCTTCTTTCATACACCGTAATGCAAAAACGATATATTACCAGTCAGTTATAAAAAAATTGTACAGCCGACTTCAATATGAGTTATTAAGAATACCTCAAAAACTATTGGTCTAACCTTGATCAAATTCATGTGGGACCACAAGAGAAGTACCAGCTTTCAAATAAAAAAAGAATCATCGAAATCGGTTCGCCTAGTACAAAGTTATGAGGTAACACACATAAAAAAAAACAATCGAATTGAGTACCGTCTCCTTTTTGGAAGTCGGCAGATGAAACAACTTTAATCCGTTCGTAAGTTTTTGAACAGTGGCGTGGCAGGTGGGCCGTGACCTCGGGCTCCCGCTGCTCCCGATTTAACTTTTAAATGATGCCAGTAAAAGGTGGTAATTTCTTAAACTTCGCCACCACGTTACAAAAATTTCGACGTTGATAATTAATATAATTTTTAGTAATTTAATGGTAACGTACAATAAGTTGTTAATGATATAAAATTATTAATTATATGTATATTATTGTACACTTAAACAGAATATCATGCCTTGAGGTACTCTTTCAAAATGAATTTATTAATAATAAAGGATACATTTTAACTTTTTTCTCTAACTCTTTCGTGACTTATAACAATGCAAATTAATTCTCTTTTCCTCGTATTACAAATTCATACTCGAATATGCCTGCAATGCGTAGATTCTACTAATAATACTTACAGTCCAGTTTTACGAATGATATCCATCGTCTGTTAAACAATGTTGCTGTACATTCGTATTATCCGTCTAGACTTCTCATTTGACTGAATATCGTACTGCAAATAACGATTTAATTTAATTAAAACAAATGTGATACTGAAAAATATTTTTTTTATAGGATAACGGTGAAAAACGAGCACACAGTCTACCTGATGGTAAGTGGTTGCTGCGGCCCATAGACATCTACATCTATCCTCTGTTACAGATCAAAATGCAGATGCGTTTTCACCCGTGAGGACTAGGATGGAATGCCTCATTTCCAGTAAAAAGGGCCTCCGGCCACCTGCACTCACCAAGCGAAACGCAGAGGTAAACCTCCACTTCAGGCTGGTATTCTGTGAGGTCGTGGTACCACCCCGGTTCGAGCCGGCCCATCCATGCGACAGCAAAAGCTGCCGCCTGGCTCTACCACTGTTGAATAATAATGTCCTCCAGACCGAATTTCGGCCTGGGCGGCCAGTCTCAACGGAGACTAGCCATCTGCGCAGGACAGGATTATAGTGCCCAAGTGTATGCGCAAGCACAGGTGCACTCTCTATTCCCTCACTCTCATAGTCCGATGGGACGGTAAACCGACACGACCGGAGAGAGATCAGGCGCAGGACCAACGGCTTTACGTGCTTTCCGAGGCACGGGGGTGAAACACCGCCAACTTCCTGACTTCGGGCAGATACTGAGAATTTCTTGATGGAAAAACTCAATAACTGATTTTTTGGCCCGACCCGGGATTCGAACCCGGGACCTCATGATCAGCAGTCGCACTACTAGACCAACAAAACCACTAGACCAACGAGGCACTGTTGAATAATTACCTATTATAATATTTTCTTTACTACATCGTTTTATATTTATGATTATTAAATGGCGAAGCTTGCGAAGTCACTTATTGATTTCACGATGTCTGTCCGCCTGTCCGTCTGTCCGTCTGTCCGTCTGTCCGTCTGTCCGTCTGTCCGTCTGTTCGTCTGTCCGTCTGTCCGTCTGTCCGTCTGTCCGTCTGTCCATCTGTCCGTCCGTCTGTCCGTCTGCCCACGATTATCTCGAGAACGGTTTCGAATTTTCAAATTCTGTTTTCAGCAATCGATTACTGATCACCCAGGCATCTGAACCTCCTATTTTGAAAATGATTGCTCAACGGCAACCGTTAGAAACCGCGACAAAGCTGATTGCTTCGCCACTTTGCTATGCTGGTAGCTTGCTAGGTTTATTTTCTTATATAAAACGAGTTAAGTGAGCATACGACTCAACTGATGTTTAATATGGTTGTGTACTGTTGGTAAGTGGTCACCGTCACCTATGAACGTCTGCAATTCCAGGTGAACTGCACGTTTGTTGCCGACCTTTTAGAAAGGAGAAGGCTCGTCTTTGTAGCTTTGATGAATATAACTAAATAGGTACCATTGTATTAAGTTGAAAATTCTTTTTAGCGTTAATAGTGTTGTTATGAGAGAATCTAAAACTTTTTCTTAAATTACGTCTAACAAATAAACTTTAACCAAGTTTGTTATTACCCATTTATATGTAGTATTTTCTACTATATAGATTTAAGTGTTTTTTTTCATATACTATTTGTTTCTTACTTGTAAATTGTTCATACTTTAGTTTACTTGTAAATGTAACAATGTCTACTATTACAATATCGATGGTCTGGAACCTTGAAAGAGTTTTACCTGGTATGGGGTTCACAGAGCACAGATTGTTTTATGTAATTGTCGTTATAAATAAATAAATAAAAAAAAGCTAGATCTCTACGATATACTATGCAACACATTTAAAAAAAACCAGTTAATGAAAATAAGCTATAACAAAAATGTGAAACGTAACATAAATGTAAAATAAAGCTACACTCTACATACGTCCCACTCCTGAGCACAGACCACTTCTCATTTCTGAGAGAGTTTTAGGTTTAGGACAAGGAAGTGTCCACCGCGTTGCAAGGTGCTTTCTTGTTTTAGAAATCACATATATGCAGGTATCTTTACGTCATTCTATTTTACCGCTGAGCTCGTAGTAAATCTTTCTAGCTTTTAACTCCTTGTCTACCTTGACGTTAAGACTGCCTGATAGATTATACTAGATAACCATGTAACACATTTGAATTAACAAAATTTTTGTCACACAATAGTGATAAACAAAATTGCAGTACAATACAGTGAAAAGCTACTACAATTAACTCCAGATAAATAAGCCTAGTGCAGCACATTATTTCTCGTGAGAAAAATTTCTTCTTTGTTCGCCATTATAACTATTTAAGCTTTAAACGCAATAAAGAGTTATTTATCTATCGTGCCTTTAAAACCTGAAATTATACGTAGTTATGCAAAAAGGATTTAACCCAAACGCTCATCAAAAGTGAGTTAAATTATATGTCAAAATAATCTATAGCGTCTATAGTTTTAATCAAAGTTAGCAATTATACCGAACCAAAGTTCAAACGTTAGCATCTAAAAACTAATTTATATGTAGCTTTTGACCTTTGTGCGTAGTTACGCGTACGTCTTATTACACTGGTTGCTTTACCCTTTAAATTAAAAGAAACTACTGTTTATACAGCTGCTGTATAACAATAGTACTGCTGCAGTATTATTTTGATTTTATTTAAAAATATGCAAGACATTTAGAATTTCTGTACATAGACAGTGATCATACACATAGACATGAATCAATCATACATAGGCCGAACAAATATTAGGTAAATGCGGGAATCGAACCTGAAGTCTGCGGCGCTGCAATCTAACTCTTAGTCTTTGCGCTAGCGTCATCATTATTATCCTGCGGCGCTACAAACCTTTGTAGGTCGTGCCTCTTTAAAGATTTTCTTCCATTTTGCTCTGTTGCTCTTCATGATTCGTTATTTTACAATACGTGCCATTATGTTCTCGCATTTGAAAAAATGTTCTTGCTTCGTGCTACCGGAGCATCAAATTAATGAATAATCTTTAATAACTAAGAAGTAAGTAAGAAAAACATTGTCTTTAATTGAAGATATTTTATGTAGTGATCAATTAATTTGCAGCAGTAATGTGATTCAGCCTATTATTAGAGGCAGAATGTGAGCACTTGCGAACTATCTTAAGTATAGCGTACGTTACCCGTATACAAGAAGTAATATGAAACGTAACATGCATCTAGATTAGGACTGCGGTAAAGTGTGGGTTTACTGGCTCTTGTCGCCCCGTTTACGAGAATGCCCGGCAATATTAGCTTGTGTTGTGAAAGTTAATATGTTTGTCGTTTCATTTCTAGATTTCACAGTAATACAGTTAAACCAATTACGAAACAGTAAAAATGGAGCACGGACAATTCTATAAATAAGACAATTTTTATGCCTTTATTATAAAATGAAAATTTCAAAAAATTTAAACACATTTTTAGTGTCAGATACGTTAGCATGGTGGCAGGATTAAGTAATCATAATATTTTAAAGTTTCTTTTTTTAAGTTTTCGATAGCGAAATTTTTGTTTTGTTGTTTGCTGCACCTAGCAATAATGAATTTCGTGGGTAAAAATTTTTGTGCAACGATTGTATATTATCTATGATTTTAGAGTAGATTTAAATGAAAGTTATATCATCTATTTGTTTGATTTTTATATTTTTAAGCCTAACTAATAGTAACCTAAATAGAGGATTGCACTCAGCAGAATTTTAACTTCAACAGCTTTATGAATAATTATTTTAGGAATCGGAATTATTTTGCGAGGATTTATGGTCGATCCTGAATATGTTTACAAACTAAGGACCATAGTGATGTATTTCTTACTTATCGCTTGTCTAGACCTCCGATCAACTAATGCTACATGCATTTAATAGTTTTCGTAACTTAAACGAGCTATAGTTATGTTAATAGAAAATGATTGCATATTATTGGTAGTTCTTTAATTTCAGTTGTGGATAGAAATATCGACGTAGTAAAAATGTTTGAAATAACGAATGGATCTAAGGTTAACGAATGGAGCTATTGGTTTACGTTGAGTTTTCTAAAATATTTGAAATGAAATAGAGATCGTTCCCACCTATACCTATTTTTATTTATGTATTGGTATTCTGGTGGTACATAATATACGTCTTGTATGGTTTTATTATTAAAGATTTGGTTCTAACTGCATTTAGTATTCAAACTAAAATGTTACTTTATATACCCATGGCAGTATATAAGTAAAACAACATTATTCAGTAAATGTACTTCAAATAATACCAACCACCACCACCTGTTTCCACTACCAGTCTGTTTCAACAAGTTTACCGGTCATCATACGCCTCATCAAAGGAATGTAACTAAGTTTGGTTCTGAGTTGCCGGTTTTTTTTTAATATAATGGGATAACAAACTAGTACACAGTCAATCTGATGGTAAGTGGTATCTGATACAGACTCGGATCAGCCACTCGACTGATCTACATGGTGAATAAGGGCGAGCAGCCTGTGTTGGTAAACAAATCCAAAACAACACGACCGTTATTATTGTAATTAAGTTTGTCGGCGCTTCTATAAAATGACGGTTCTATTGAGAGTGAGCGAGAGGTGGCATTCAGGGTATATCAACAAACTCTCCCTCCCCTCACGTTAGTGCAGTATAAAGTTCACTGTAGGCTTCGTGCAAGGGAGATTTTGCTTCAGTCATTCTACAAGTGAAGTCATGCTACGCACACTAAGATTCTAGATAAGATGGTAAGTGGATGCTGTGGCACTTGACATCTACATTTATGTTCGATTAAGAATCAAAATACAGATGTCACCCCTGAGGACTACGATGGAATGCCTCGTTTCCAGTAAAAAGGGTATTCGGTTAAATGATACAATATTTATTTTATTCTGGAGCAAACTGAAGTAGGACCGAGCGTTCGAGTATACCGTGCAGTGATCGATACCCTGATTCTCTGAAAGAAATATTATGAGCTAACAAATCGGGAATAAGGTGTGATGAACTATACGAGTACATTAAACTGCTATTTTATGCTGGTATTCTGTAAAAGCGTGGTCCTTCTCCGGTCGAGCCGACCCATTCGTGGTACAACCATAATAGCTGCAGCGTGCCTCTACCGCATAAAATTTTCTATCTCATCCATTTTACATCTAGCATATAATAGATACGTTATATATCAGGGGTTATAAGTCTTTCTTATCTTATTCATAACTATCTCTTACGACACCCAAGCGACGAAATGGAATGATGGATTCTCTTACGCCGGTACCAGCAGTAGTACATAGGCCGAACATAGACCACCCCAAAGCTTACCTCAATTGTCATAGTTGCCAAACTTGGCAAGTGAGTGTGGCAAGCACAGTTATTTATTTTTAAATTGTTATTAGGAAGACGCTACGGTATGGTAATATACTTCCGGAAATTGAAAATATTGGAAATGGGAAAAGTGCTTAGCGGAATGTTATTATGCTGAGATTTCGCAATGCGTACACATATGTTTACAAACTCTTTTTCCTCAAACCTTGGATTTTTTATCTTAATATTGTCGTTGACATTGGAATAATAAAAATGTCTGGAGAACATTTTAGGATACTGAAAATTCAATGTCAAGATGTATTATGTTTTAAAACTTGAAGAACATTGTTCTCCGTCCGACCTTCAAACAGAGAACAATGTTTCAATTGTTCAAACTTCAAACCATTTTTTGTAAATAATCTAAAAAGAAAGATTTCATTTTCTTTTTATTTTTTATCAAAATTTTAAATAGGGTGTGTAAGGACTTTTGTCACTATAATAAATTTAATTGTAATAAAAAAATTAAATTGTTTCTCCAATTTTATGGCTATCCACGGGTACAGCTTTAGTTACATTGTGTGGAAATAACATGTGATTGAAATTTTCAAAAATAGAATAATATTATTTTTTTCTACTCTAATTAGCAGTGTTTTAAATGTAAACCTACTACAACGGTAGCACAATTCATTTTCATTATAATCCTTGCTTGATTAGGTACGTGTATTATAACTAAGGTCACATAAGTCTTGTATTTGTACAGTTTCAAATATTTTATAGACAAAAGAGAATGTGAATGATTTGTTATAAAGCCATTCAGCGAGGAAACCCAGGCATCGTTATAGCAGCTCTATTGCCTTAAAAAAGAAAAGTGTATATTAAAAAAATACAAAACTTTGTTCATTAAAATTAGTCTTTTGAATTGTTTTATTTAATTAAAATATACATTATAAAAAGGTACTTTTTTAAATGTGAATTTTTTATGTGTTCTCACATTGAATTTGTATTTTGTTAAATCAGTCTGCAATAAGGCATCAGACAGTAAATGCGTTTTTAACACGCCTTTATTATTAGGTTAACTTGTATGTATGTAAAATATTTGTATTTATAAAATAAAACTTATCAAAAGTTTACTGTCGAACATAGGTCTCCTCCCATTGTCTCATAGATCTACCAGAGAAGCCATGATTGGCAGGTGGGTTGACAACAACTGAAAGTTACTGCTGCCTATTCCCTGTTTTATTTAATGGATTGTTACGATCTGATAACGGATGGAGAATATTAAAACGACCTAAATTGGGATCTCTTCTAATTTATGAAAAGATTTGAAAAAAGAAACTTAAAAGAATCCGCAGCGATTTCATAGTATGAATTAACGCAGTTTATATGTCATGGAAATACTTAAAATTTGTCAGACATGCGTGTATCTTTAAGATGGTAATTCAATACCAAGCACGTGACATCGAGCAAAGCCCCGGTGCCAGCGAGGTGGTATCCATCGAGATGCTAATATTATAAAACTAGGAATATATGAAGAGAGGAAAACAAATTGCACGTTTCAAAACGTAAAGGAATATCATTCAAAAGGAAAATTCCCAAAGAGCGAACGTGCATATTTAAATTTGTCGCCGCAATCTTTGTTATTACAAATCCACACAAGGCAAACGCCGCATGAATTGTAATTGAGTTATGCAGTAACTTGAATGAGTTTTTAAATATTTATAGGTTCTAGTGATAAAGTATTCAGAGACAATTGCTTTAATATATACCACATATCTTTAAACTATCAGTCTTTCTAAGACTTTCGAAAGGCAAATTACGCTACATGTCAAGATATATGGGCTGATTTTTCAATAATTGAATGCTAAAACGTAGTATGTATACAGCATGGAAAAAACGAACGGGGCATGAAGGAAAAGTACATTAAATATTGACAATATCGATTATCTCTCTAGGAAGCATTCCTTTGTTTTTAAAAATAATAATAGGCACATTAAAGCATTTGTTAAAAAGCTTACCTGAGCACGGAATCGAACCAAAATTAAATAGAAAGTCAGTATTTTGTTGCATTAATCTATAGGGTATATGATAAGGATTAAATATCGCGAAGAAACATTATATCATACAATTCAAGAAGACCGTGAAATCTACGAATTCGTACCCATCGAAATAACTTGAAATACATGTACCTAGATAGATGATTCTTTATTGCACATAATTGGAACAAATGCTTTCTTACCGAAAAGGGATTATCGGAGGGCGGGTAGGGGAGGGGGGGGGCAGTCATATCGATAAGTAGTGATCTTCTTCAAGCAATCACTTTATACTGAAGAACTCAAAAAGATGGTAGTGTTCTAGATAAACTATATCGACAATATACAAAATTGAAATAAACATGGGTAATCAATATCTAGGTTCATCTTTTAATATGCAAATTATTACGTGAAGTAAAAAACGTTAAACAAATATTTCACTTAATAGTTACTTTCGTGAACACGGAGAGAATTTACTCTGGACCAATAATGATTATTGGTCCGGAGTAAATACTAATTATACATTCCAATATTACTAAAATTTGTTTTGTCAAAGGTAAATTTGGTTTGCGAGTTATTTCTGTTTGAATATTCGAACAGAATTCCTATCTTTTCTGACGGTTTCCAGGATGTAGTTTCTAAACTAATTGTCCATTACGAAAACTTTTGTATTTGTACTTTTTCAGCTCTAAGTACACGAGTATGACCGGTGTTTAAAACTTCAACAGCTTCCCTACTTGAAGCTTTTGGGTAACACTCAAAGTATGCCAAAATATCCAGGTCAAACTATCGGAACATTCGCGATATTTCTTAAAATTTGAAAAAACTTTTTTTTGGAACAGCAGTTTTCTAGACGGTATTTATTTATTCGGGTACCTCTGTTCATACCATTGTAGAGTGAGAATCGTTCAAAACACTTTTTTTCTGATAAGTCATTATTAATCTAAAAATAGCGGGAAAACAAACACCAACACTAAACAAAGAAAAGTAATGATAGATTATCGACGCTTGTTCCAATTTCAAAATTACAATCTTACACCATTTACAAACTAAAACGTTCTATTTTTAAACTTATCTCATCTAAAAATAGGGCATTAACATAATAATATTTGTAATTATCTGTATTTTATTTAGATATGTTTAGCTGATTAAACTTCATACATATTTTTATTTATGTACTCTTATGGTTGGGTTTTAAGAAAATGATAAAATGTTAGTTAAGAATCGATATTATTATTGAATAATTAAATAATATTGAATTGAGATTTCATGGTATTATTAATTGTAAGATACAATGCATATTCTAGATATTTTATCCTTATCATAGGCAATATCGACTAGTGCAATAAAATAGTGACTTATATTATACTTAATTTTATGTATTTTTAGTTGGTTAAATTCCTAGGTTAAATAACTTTTTTTAAATATTTGAATTTGGTTATTCTTATTTTTATAAACAAAAATTAAATTGACATCTTCAATAGTTAATGTACTTTTTCATATCCATATCTCGCCCATTTTTTTCCCACTCTGAACAGAAGTATTAAGTCCCCGACTTTTGAATCTATTATGCGGAAAATATTTTATTATATTAATTTCCTTGAATTCGGCCTTTACTTTTATTAAAAGTCTAATTTTGAATTATTTTTGTCCCATAAGTCCCTTGCAACGTTTCCCGCAGTAATTTAATTGACTTATGTAGCTATTAACGTGGCCTTTGTCTCGTGCTACAGAAACAGACGTAGGAAGTTAGAAAATGAAATTATCATTTCAAAATGTATGAAACCTGACATAGCATTAATAATTCTTAATAACAATATATTTATCGTTCATTTATCATTCATACATAAGTATATATCTTTTGTGTTGTTGCGATGTAAAATATCCACTACCCCATAAAGTAGTGGCTGTTGTAAGAGGCGACTCGGGGAAATTAAAACATCTCCTATTTCATTTCTTTAGGTCGCTTATGCCACTGGATGATATGAGATAAAATATTCTCTTTCGTCGCCATTATAAGGCAAAACTTCGCTTAATTGCTTTCGAAAACTTAGCTATATTGCTATTTGTGTTAGCCGTTAAGAAAAGTAAAAAAAAAACTTTTTCATCCATTGTTTTCATATATAGAGTGAATGGGGCTCTACACTCTATTGTGAAAAGTCAGAATGTGTCCAAAAAGGCACCTATGGCAATTCACAGTGCTGTGTTAGTGCCTACTTTAATGTATGGTAGTGAAAGTTGGGTGTGGCAGAAGAACCACGAGAGTAGAATAAATGCTGTAGAAATGCGGTCATTAAGGAGTATGTTAGGGATGAATCTGAATGAAAGAGTGAGAAATTGTTTAATAAGAGAAGAGTGTGGTTTGCAAGATGATGTTGTGACTAGGATTAAGAAAGGAATGCTTCGGTGGTTTGGTCATGTAGAAAGAATGAATGAGGAAAGAGTGACAAAGCAAATTTATGTTGCAGAGGTGAACGGCAGAATCGGGAAGGGTCGCCCTAGGCGAAAGTTTATCGACCAAATTGGCGATATATTGAAAATGGGCCAAATCAAGAGTACTTTTAACCGACGAGCGTGTATGCGTAGGTATATGGATGTGGAGGAAGCGAGAGAGGTCTGTCAGGATCGTGCCAAATGGAAGTCCATAGTCTCTGCCTACCCCTCTGGGTGACAGGCGTGAGTGTTTATGTATATATTATGTATTTTCATATAGTGAAACAAATAGAAATATACTTACAATATTAACAAAATAAGATCTTTCCAAAAACTGAATGTGTTTTGGGAAATAAATTATAATGGTGGTAGTATCGGGTTCCTTGTATGACAGAGGAAGCCTAAAACTTGTAATTATAACTAGAGTCAGGATATAACGAAGCTTTAACGTGTTCGTGTTTCAGAATTAACATTATTAAAAGGCCGCAGGCGTATTGTGCGTACTTTATTCGAATCTCGAGTTTGCAAAGTTTCGCATGGAAGGTTGAAGCCTTCATTTGAATTTTGAAGAAGACGATGCGTAATATGTATAAATTTCCCTTAAACATCCGGGGCTGTATGATATTATTATTTCAAAGCATATTGTTAAATTAATCTTTATATGTCATTTAAATTAAGAAGGCAATTATACTCGTATCTATTAAGCTTTATACTCGAATTTACATGATGCAAGGAATCTAGAGTGACCGCATATTTGCGGATTTGGTACAGCCGTGCAAGTTAGAAAGAGGACTAGTACTGAAATTTGTGAAGGTTTTGAACCCGCGGCCTCGCAATGCTGTTCTCAATGGCTACCGAGTATAGTTTATGTGGCAAACTGCTGATGCGGTTGTTGCTAAGGCAGATTAGCCGTGACACACCAAAATAGGTTTCGAAACCTACCTTGTTGGTCTCTTGGTCGTAAGCACTACTACTGATCATGGGGTTGCGGTTTCAGGTCAGGCCAAAATCAGTTATTAGATTTTTATGTCAAGAAATTTTAAATGGTAGGAGAGTCAGGAAGATGGCGTTGTTTTCCCTTTGTCTCGGAAAGTACGTAAAGGCGTTGGACCTGTGCCTGTTCACTCTTTGTTCGTATCAGAATAAGAGAATTTAATCCTGTCCTGTGCAGATGGCTAGCCTTAGTTGAGACTGGCCGACGCATCCAAAATTAGGTTAGAGGACATTAATGCAGAAGCTGAATGCGAAATGAATGAAATTCATGATAGCGGTGTGAATTAAATTAACGTACGGTTTTTTAAAACAGGTTTTGTTTCAGAAACGAATAAATTGTTTTCGATTCCTTAAAAGTAGGTTGAAAAGATAGTAAGATAAGTTTTAGGTGATCGAACTTCTTTGCTGTCTGAGAGGGCCAGTCTGAGTAGGTCCCAGTGTCTTACTTATTTTTTTTTTGCCATGTGAAGGAAATAGAGGGTTAGTACAATTACAGGATTTGAACCATTTAAGCCCTCAGCAAGTGACAATGCATCTGTGACATTCTTTTTTGTTCGAGTTGGTTATCCAGGACCTATCGAAGGCCACTTAGGCGAAGTAACCAATTGTGTCAGACCATATACCAAGGCAAAGTCATAAACAGATCTACACGCATGATCGGTTAAACGGGAACCAAGCCATTTAGCGTGGTGGACGTTAAAATCACCAAGCATTAGGATCTCTGCGGATGGGATCTGTTGTAGCGTGGAATCTGCAGGCATTTCCACGTGGTTGATGAGTCGGTCTGTGTTGGCATTACCGCTATGGGACAAATAGAGGCACCCGTAGACGCGGGGATAGTCGTCGCTGTCTACGTGCAGCCATAGGATAGACAGGTTCGTACCTTCATGACTGCCGAAGCGTCGAAAAATGTCCTCTCTGATGTACAAGCAAACTCCAGCCCGGGGCAAAAAAGAGTGTTCTAATTTGTACCCCGGGTAAGAGAGATACGAATTATCAGCCGGAAAGGACACCTGTGTCTCGTATAGAAAGAGCACGTCTGGCTTTCCCGTCTCCAGATGTTAGTGAATGGCGTTAAGTTTTGAATGAAGTCCCCTGATATTACATAAATTCACGGAAAGCGTGACATGGGTTGCCTTTGTCTTATTGATCCGCTTGCCCCGAGCAGATTTCGTCTTGAGCGGAATTTTGCCCCCAGAATACGTGGCAGCCTGAACAGCCACGCTCAGTAAAAGTAGGGTAGCTTGGGCGTGGATGCTCAGCGAGTGATTCTCCGTCACCAGGGGTGCTGATACCCTCCTGGGAGAGTGATCTACTCCGCTACCATGTTATTCTGTAAGGTCGTGGTACCACCCTGGTTCAAGCCGGCTCCTCCGTGTGACAGCAAAAGCTGTCGCGTGGCTCTACCAACTACCGCATGGCTCTACCATCTCTTGGCAAACTATAAATTGTGGATATATTTTCAGTTTTATTTACAATAATAAATATAAATACAGTTTACGATATCTCATATCATAATCTGTTATATATATAGAAAATCGTAGGTAACTATTTTTGACACTTTACTTTTCTACGAATTTTATAAAAGTTTGTAATTGAATAACTTTGTAAGGCAATTCTTGATAAAAATAGTTAAAAACAGACAGCTGCTCTCGAATGCTGTACCTGTGGTTAAAAAGATGATTATATTAGATTTATATACATCAGATTCTTTTTAATAGACGGCACATTGTATTTTGAAAAAGAATATGTATTTTGATGTTCAAAGAATTTTAAAACCTAAATTCGTTTATTATTAGATTGCAATCTGTTGATGTTAAAAAATATTAAATTAAAATTAGGCAATATTTCGCAACAATAGCGACACGCAATTCAGATTTAATCGAGGATATTCGATTGAAGAAACAAATTGTTTGATAGTAAATATCGGGCTGTATTTTTCTGTTGGCAGGTTATTAGTTATTTAAACTGCTACATTAAAAATGTAAGCTGCACGTCACTTTTTTACATCTATTAAAGTATTTAAATAATAACAACTGACAAGCAGTAATGTTATTAGGCAGAACTTAATACATATTATTCCCAGGACTCCTTATCATACACTATATAAGCTACATTTTGTAAGATTGAGCGCCTTCAAATCTAGTCCCTATTACATAAGAGGTAAGTCAGTGCTAATATCTGAATCTTTGTTCTTCGGTTTTATGGTACAATTGAGTTCAATAATTCTGAGCCTAACAACGTGACTGCATACAATTTAAGCTCTATACTAAAGTTAGAACCGAAACAGTCTGCTAGCCACTTAAACATGACATTGATACTATTTCCAAATGGGCGGTTGAAAACTAAATGGAATACACATTTGCTAAGTACCGTGCACAGATAATCGGTTGTGTGCACTAAATAAAGTTGAAATATAAGTAAAATTAGTAAAATATGTCTAGAGTAACAACCATGAACAATTTGGGTTTTACATTCAACCAACAACTAACTTTCTATGAGTACTTGGTTTTAAGAGGTAGTCTTATGGAAGTGAGAATTTTACGGTTGGTATAGTACAAAGAGTAACATTCAAAGTAATTTGGAAAATAATGCGTCTTTTTAAAATCTGCACGAGTATAAAAATATCTCTTGCTAGATAAAATACATAAACGTTTCTTAGGTTTCTTTACAAACATATTCGTAGGTTTCAATAATAATAATCAAGACCACTAATTTTACTACACTAAGAATGATGGTCACGGCGGCAAGTATTAATGGAGACCATCTCCAAAGCCACATCCATCTGTGACCTACGACTACTACACCAAAGAAGCAGAGCATTATCCATATATTGCTATCCTAGTAAGTTTTTACGGGGTTGCTTAAATTACTCCGAGAAGTGATCTCAGTTCCATAACATCTGTGGTCTGAGAGTACAGACAATAATTATCTTAGATCACAGATCAATACTGATGCAGAATGAAGCATAACTTTTTGCTTTGCCCTCTTGCCGTATTTTGCTCTAGCTAAATCGCACTTACGGCACTCTTACTAAACAATTTACAGCCATCCATAATGTCATGAATTCCCGATTGATTTTATGTTTGTTAGCCATCGTTTGCTGACCAATTAACTATTTCTACTGCAAGATTACATTACTCTGCTGAAAAAAAACATGAATACTATGCTAACCCTATAAATAACACCCTTTTTTCTCTTACGATACCAAACAGTTGAAATCGGGTAGTGGACATTTTTACACCGCCACTATACGATTAAAAAAATATTTACTGTTACTTATTATTTTTTTCATTATCAGCCAATAATGCCTTGACCAAAGGTCTTCTTAAATAATGCCACAAATCATAAATATGCCCGCTAAATATCCTACACTTCGTTCACCATTACGAGGTTACCACTAATTGTGATAATTTATTTTCAATGATATACGACACAATTGTATATATAAATATATTTTTTTGCGTGAAAAATATATTTTCATTTATCCTCTAAGTGTTTGGCACAAGCGAAAAGAGAACAATTGAGAGCACCGAAGCGTTAAATTAAAATTGTTCCTGCTATTAGCTCGTGGAATATCTTCTTATTCATTCACATAAAGCTGTCGTTAGGTACACAGTCAAAGTATAATCAACCTTATTGCAAGTGGTCTTTGTTTTTTTTGTATTTCAAAGAAAATTAATGGTAATTTACTGTTATTTTTTATTATTTTATTGTTACCTTTAATTATTGGTATCGTAACGTGTCTGTGTTATATATAAAGTTAATTTTGTAACAACTAAAGAGAATTTTACAATAACAGAAATAACTGTGTGGGTTGGTTAATGCGTATGATGGTGCTGTAACAATAAATAATTCATTAATTTATTCATTCATTGCATCCCATTAAAGACCAGTACTAAACATAAAAGTATCCCATACTATGTTACTAATTCTTCATATTTGCCATAATTGCCACGCTTGCCAGGCGGGTTGGCAAACGCATTTTTTTTTAGAAAACGCTGCTGTTCATCTCCTGGTTTGTTTCCCTCCGTCGCCTCTTACGACACCCACGGGATGATATGGAGTATTGGACATTCTTACAACGACACGAGGCGGTAAGATAGTAACAAGTTACTTCCACCAACTGATATTTAAGTTTTTATACTCGTGTGTACTCGTATAGTTAGTTACACCTTATTTCCGATTTGTTAGCTCATAATATTTCTTTTAGAGAATCAGGGTATCGATCACCCCACGGTATACACAAACGCTCGTTCCATTTCAGTTTTGTCCAGAGTAAAAATAAATATTGTATCTTTTAACCGGGGACCCTTTTCACTGGAAACGAGGCATTCCATCTTAGTCGTCAGGGGTGACAACGCATCTGCGTTTTGATTCGTATTCAAAGATAGATGTAGATGTCTATGGGCCACAGCAATCACTTACCATCAAATGTGTTCTCGTTTGTCACCCTTATCCTATAAAAAAATAGTCAGTGTCGAATAGTAACGCCTATTTTGTATATTTTTAATAGTGCACTGGTGGAATGGGATAAGAAAAAGCTAGTCTGAAACGCGAAACCTGGAGGGTAATGTAGGAATATGGAGTAAATAAATTTTAATAGTGCAACTTAATTATTGATAATTAATGTTCTCCAGATCGAATTTCGGTAAACAAAGTTTAGCCATCTGCGCAAGACGGTATTATAGTGCCCAACGTGTTTGCGCCCTAGTGTGTGCGCATACACAGGTGCAATATCTAGTCACTCACTCTCATAGTCCGATGGGATGGTAATCAGACATGAATGGAGAGAGATCATGCGCAAAATCAACGGCTTTACGTGCTTTCCAAAGCACAGGAAACATCGCCATCATTCTAACTCCGGGCTGTTTCTAAGAATGTCTAGACAGGAAAACCCAATAACTGATTTTGGTCCGACCCAGGATTTGAACCCTGGATCTCATGATCAGCAGCCGCGTAACTACCACTGTTAAATCTGGTACCACCTGCATTCTGTGCAAATAAATGTTTCTTTCTTTCTTTCTTTCTAACACTAGACCAACGAGACAGTCAATTTTATTTATTCCCAAAATATGTAACTGGCATAAAACTTATCCTTGTAAATAAATAAATAATTATTATTTTTTTATAGTTGAATTGGCTTGTGAAGGGCAGTTATAATGGTGACGATGATGATACAAGAATTGTTCACTAAAATATAGGTTAAAAATATGTCAATATTATATTTCAACAATTTTTTTTATTAATTTATACAGAAGCAGTTTGTATTAAGAGCCTTATAAAGATAAGCCTTTGCGTGAGTGAAAATAGATGCGTAGAAAAAAGGTCGTAGTAAAATAATTTTTGTACACGGATAGCAAATTTCTTAGTGTCTGATTTATATGAACCGACCTATGTACTATGTAAAGAAATGAATATATGGATGCCCGAATGGTTTGAGTATATATCACTACTTTGTTATTTTTTAAAAATTTCGAATGAAATGTACGCCCAAAAGCTTATGAAGGAAATGTTGACCACACTTGTTTGCGATACCAGTGCAAAGTAGTAGCAATGTGATGTTATGTTTCGTATGTCAGACGAGAACCTGAGACCTTTTTTCTTGATATCTTCATCATGGTTCTAGGGTGCGACAACGCATGCTCATTTTTATTTTTAATCGAGGATAGATGTAGACGTCTAAGATCAATTTGAATATCGGTACCTATTTGAATAGTTCGTTGGTTGTTGGGGGGCATTATCTATATAATATATATATATATATAAACTATATATATATATATATATATATATATATATATATATATATATATATATATATATATATATAAACTATATAATAAGGGGTTTTATTGTAATTATCACTAACAGAATGCGGAATGGTGATTGCTGCTGGAAAATGTTATTTATTATCCTAGGTACAACAAATTACGACACCATATGTATTTTACTATTTACCGCAACCTATCAAAAGTCAACTGCTTAAATTTCCTGATAAAAGACCACAAAAACCCGTTGGTGAATGAGACGGGCTCGTACTCCTCAGTGAGGGATGCTGCCCCCCCGCAGGAGACGTTCCAAAAACGTTCTTCTTGATCCCGACGACGAGATCATTTCCAAAAATAGGTCGATAACCCCCCCCCCCCTCCACAGGAGAGGGGACCCGTAGGAACACTAACACACACACAGACACTAATCTAGTACAGCGCACTAGGGCACGCCTCTTTCGCCGGCGAACGCGAGGTGACAGATACACCCCGTACACGAGATTCAACATCCGTGATATGGGGCGTTTCTAATTTTTGTGACCCGTAAACAAAATTGCGGTAGTGATCCAAGCCGAGGTTCGTACCTCCTTCTAGGAGGTCCTTGAATCGCATCGAGCCATCTCCTAGCTTGAGGAGCCTCACTCCGAAAGCAGGGGTCGGGGTGCCTCGGGACTGTAGTCGGCGAAGCGGCACTTCGCGCCGCCTCGCCGCTGGCAGAATCCTTGCACTCAATTGCTCGTAGGTCATCGCTTACGAGCCTAATTCGATGAAGCTGTCAAGGCCGCAGGGCCAAGAGCGTACACTTTCAGAAAAAAAATCAACTGCTTTACATAGGCTTCTCCATAGATTGCCTCATTGGATATTTACCATAGTTGCTACGCTCGGGTTTGCCTGGAATTGGCAATCGCAGTTTTTACCAAATTTTATTAACTTGCTTTCGTGTATGTCTGTTCGGGTCCGATTTAGTAATTGTTTTTAAACTAAAATACCGATGAGTTAGAGACTTAAAATTTTGAACATAGCTCAGAATCGGATGAAAATGCGATGTATTTTTTTTTCTCAAAAAATATTAATTAAATTTAATATTTTAGTTATTATTAGGAAAATGTTGTTGTTCCTATCTCGTATTTCAGTTTCTCTTTCTCGTCTGTTAAGAAACCCACGGGATGATATAGGGCAGTGAATACTAACTAACTACTAACAGTGGTAGAGCCACGCGGCAGCTTTTGCTGTCGCACGGATGGGCGGGCTCGAACCGGGGTGGTACCACGATCTCACAGAAAACCAGCGTGAAGTAGAGGTTTACCTCTGCGTTTCGCTTGGTGAGTACAGGTGGCTGGAGGCCCTTTTTACTGGAAATGAGGCATTCCATCCTAGACCTCATGGGTGAAAACGCATCTGCATTTTGATTTGTAATAGAGGATAGATGTAGATGTCTATGGGCCGCAGCAATTACTTACCATTAGGTGGACTGTGTGCTCGTTTGTCTCCCTTATCCTATAAAAAAAACTATTACACTATCACTACACAGTCAATTATATGCTGGTGCTTCAAACTTATTAACGCGAATACGTAATTGAAGTGTATGTTGAACAATTATTAGTTATTTTATAGATTTCTTATTTTATAGCTCACCTAGGTCTAGGTCTAAACATCTTTTCACGACGCTTGCCGTTTTTCGTTGTCGGTATGTGTTATCTACTAAGGGCTATTTTTTATGTAGCAAGATAATAATCATAGGATACTCATTCAGGCTACTGAATACTCGTAGTATATCTGGATAGTGTGACGGTTTGTAATTAACCACTCAGCGAAAATACGAGTACGTACATACTAAATAAGTTTTATCAATGCCGATGTGCTTTGCATGTTTGTCTCCTACGACACTTACACGACGAATTGAGGTGATAGATTGCAGTCGTCACCACACGGCAAAGTTATTAACACATTTTTATTATTTTCCATCATATTGTAATCAGTTTTCCATTTAATTACACTGTATAAAACATAAAAAAGTTTCCATTCAAAGTAAGCTTATGACTTTCGATAAAAAACTCACTGCGCTTTATTCTTCAAACTCATTGGTTGGTGTTTTCTGTCATCGTAAAAGAGAATTGGCTCTTTTTACTACGAAGAAGTTTTACCATTACAGATTCACAGCTTTGAAAACCACACGACACCCGCAATGCGTACATTCCACTGCTAACTTTAAATCCGAATTTAATATTCATTTGCAGATTACAAGTAATGGATTTTTTGTCTTTATTTAGGAATATATGAATGATGAGGAAAGCAAGAGAGGCGTGTTAGGAACAATCCTTTTATTCAAATTTC
Source organism: Parnassius glacialis (assembly GCA_033319125.1). Classification (NCBI taxonomy): domain Eukaryota; kingdom Metazoa; phylum Arthropoda; class Insecta; order Lepidoptera; family Papilionidae; genus Parnassius; species Parnassius glacialis. The sequence continues at coordinate 38,862,975 of JAVANC010000020.1, forward strand.
GAAATCACTGACGCGTGTCCTACATTTCCCCTAAATAATTCGCTGAGTATATTTAACAGTGTGTATTTATTGTATTTTTTGTATATTTTAATTTATATATTAAAATAAAATAGAAGTTTTAATATCCTTTAAATAACTGTGACTTACAAGCTTTCGTAATATACAAGTAATACATAAATGCTGAAAATCTACAAGGATGACATTATTTATTTTAATACAAGTAAATTAACGGGCACACATTCCACTTCATGCAAAATAGATGCTGTAGTCCATAAGCAAAGTAATTGTCAACCCTAAGGACTAAGCTCGGTCAGGGTCAATCTCGAGTTTTAACTCGAAGTTCACAATGATACAATTTGAGTTTATTGTACTTAGTTTATATTACGTTAGATAACATTTGACAGTGCCAAGTTTAAGTTCATCAGCGCATAAAATATTGCAGCATTTTACGATGATATTTTAAAAACGGGGTTGCCTTTCCCCAAACTATCAAAGCATTAGGGCAGTGTAACCCATAACACAGCTACAGTGTGACCTTATAAAATTAAAATGGGTTATAATTACTAACGACCTCGGTAGAGATATAATACATTTTTGTATTTTTTTGACAAGTAAAGAAATAACAACTATACCTATAACTAATGAAAAATCCTTAGCAGTCCTAAAAATAAATGAATAAATGTATATTATACTAACGCAAATACTACATTCCTATCTATAAAAATCAATTTTATATTATGAAATTATAGTTTACTGTTTCCAACTTAATGTTCTCATATTAGTACAAGTTTGAGAACTTCTTTTAAGTATAAAGATATTTGTGGTAGAAGGTCCTCGCCTTCCCTGCACTAAGTACATTCAACAAAATAGAAACAGAGTGTGTCTATGTGCGCATGGGCTTCGGCAAATTAGTTCAAAACAGACTAGCAAAGGCCGCAAGAGGCCAATCCCCTCACACACAAGTAAATGTATTAATTATTAGTGTATAATAATATTAAATTTGCAAGTTATTATATACTTAATAAATTGACTTGTAAAATACGCTAACAAAGCGTTTTGCTTTTGCCATAGGATAGCCTCTTTCAATATTTAAAACAATCTCGTAACTTGGCCCTTTGGTAAATATGTATAAGAATTTTAAAAGCAAGTATAAGCTTATCTGGGTCGCCCGATCGAACGACGCCCGCCCGACTGAGTGCCCTAGATTAAGTCAAAATGTGCATAAAAGACGAGCGCACAAGGGATTAGACTGGCGTCACATGGCACCTCACACAGTATCGACGTAAATATATCTAATTTAATTAAGTTAAGATGACGCATTAGTAAAATATTTGTGTCTGTGTGTGAGTGCGTGCGTGTGTGTCAAAGCTCTAACACGTACTTCGTTTAATCCAAACATATTCAATTTCTTACATTGTTTTGTGCGTGTTAGAGCCATGCTGTAGCTATATTAGTAGTATAGTTGTAGCACGGATGGGTCAGCTCAACCGGGGAATGACCACGTTCTCACAGAATACCAGCGTCAAATAGCAGCTTAACACTGCTGTGTTTCGTATGGTGAGTGTAGAGAACCGGAGACCCTTTTTACTGGAAACGAGGCATTTCATCTTAGTCCTCACGGGTGGCAACGCATCTGCATTTTGATTCGCAAACGAGGATAAATGTAGATTTCTATGGGCCACAGCAGCCACTTACCATCAGGTGGACTGTGTGCCGTGTGTGTTTGTCACCATATACCATAAAAAACGACGGTTTTTTTTTGTTTGGTAAACCTACACCGCACATGTGCTTATAGTGATGTTATGAAAATATAGGTTAATGCTATAAAGTATAAACATATTACAAATATTACATATATAATGTGTAAGTACATATGTATCTATATTAATAATTTCGTCAAGCAGTACAGTAGACTCGATCGGAACCTAATCTTAATAGTAAAATTATATTAATTAATAAATGAAAATTAATTAAACCTGACTTACTTCCTCTCCTACGCCGCACCGGCTGTCTACTCTCCGTCCGTCTTACGAATTTTCGATCAGGACACGTGACCTGACGCGAGTTTAACATTTTTACCCATTACAAAAAAAGTGCACAACGCCACTAAAGAAGTTTTCACTTCAAAAAATAACGAAACGTCGCGAATTGAAAAAGGTAAACAAGGTAGGAATAAAATTCGTAAAACTCGTTTTATTTAACACATTTTTCTTAAATAAAATATAAAAATTATAAAATTGCTGTATGATGTGATGTATTTTTCCTATGTTGGTCTTGGACTTAGAGGCTCCATGTTTGTGTGAGACATAGAACAAAAAATAATGTGCCAACTGTGTTATTTGCATGGAATGTCAAAAAAGGCGACTAATAGGATCACAGCGTTATGATTATGTAAGCGAAGTGCTATCCACCTATAATTTCTTTTACAAATTTCCATCTAAACCCATATTTTTTTTGCCTAAAAGTGTCCAAGTAGCTCTCTGATTTTATGGACTCTGCCTACTCATTCGATGAATACAGGCGTAAAGCTATGTACATATAGGGTTCTTATTGCACGCTAGGTCTTGTATATGGTAAAGAGCTAAAGTGATACTGATATTTATCCATTAAAATGTAAGATTATGGTTGGCAATATCAGAGCCACCCAGAGAATATTTGCATGTTTTCTTATGTGATAATAAATATTTAATGTCACACAGATAGTTCGGCTAGAAATCGATTTAAAATTACAGGATTTAGTGATAAAATGGTTCACAATTTTATCAATAAATACCATGTTTGATTCAATTTCATTTTCTTCTTTATTTAATGTTACATCATCCGGTGTAGGGTATACCTTTTTTGTCACAATTTTAGGTGAATTACATATTGCAGCACCAAACGTTTTACACACCTTTGATGCTGTTCCAATAAAAAGGATCACCGCTTCACCACACTCACCGAACGTAACACAGTATTATAAAGCCGATTTATTACGCTGGTAATCTGTCAAAGCATGGTGCTTCCCCGGTTGAGCCGACACACTCGTGCTGCTAACATAATATAGCTGCAGCGTGGCTATACAACGTAAAAAATAAGTACGTGGACTGCCTGTATCTACACGTCACAATATAAAGTCTCGAAAAGATGTAGCTAAACTTTTCCACCCATTTGGTGAATGCTTTCTATAAAGTTGTAACCAACGAAAAAGAACTCTGTTGATGATGTATTAGGTTGCTTTCTAAATGTAAGTATAAGGTAATATTGTCAATTTAAATTTATTTTGGACAGAATTTGTCAATTTCGTTTATTGGATTAGTGGACAAAATTTTTTTCAAAGCTTGTTTCATACTAAGACTCCAGTAATTTATAGATTGTGAACAATAAAGGACAACTGCTATAACGTAGTTAACTAATTCAATTTTATCCAAACTTGACAGATTATAGCTTTTATTCTATTAGGAAAATGGACTCAAAATGGTCCATTATCCTAATGGTGCCTCATTATAAGTCGAAACACGTTTTAGTTTACAGAATAATTATACTAGTTTCAGCCTCGATTAGGGAAAGCTGGAACACAATAAAGTAATTTAAAGGGATGATTAACGGGGAAAGATGACGTGAGGCATTTATGAATAAATGGATGCAGCTGTTACGCTCGCACATGCTTAATAAAAACATTTAGACAGGTCATAGTCTTACAAATCCTTTTCTGTCTTTGTCAGTCTGGGTAAATAGAGGTACTTATCTATTTCTGCCGTTCATCGAGTAGTGGCGGTGTGAGAATATCCACTACCCCATATCATCCCGTAGGTGTAATTAGAGGCCACAGAACGAAACTGGAACCTTTTCGTGGCCTTTCGTTGGCAACCCGCTTGCCAAGTGTGGCAACTATGGCAAAATCCCCCCATAAGGCAATCTATGGGGTTCAGCAGTGGACGACGGTGGGGATAATTGCCTTAGTTATAGTCTTTTATGGCGGACGCTGCTGCTCATATAAATTACAATCTAACAGAATACACAAGTGAAACAAATGAAATACGAGTACTTTATTTATGGAACTGTAATTGTTAATTGGTTGGTGTTTCATTTTCTGCTGTAAATAAACTTTATTTGGGGACTGAATTTCAACCCCCAAAATCAACCCTTCTTTTGTTAATTTAACCCTGATATTTCGATCATTATATAAGAAACAGAAAAATAAACATTTTTATACAATATAGATTATAAATTATACTTATTGAAATTCTTTCTTTTGTTTAATCACACATAAAAGAATTTTATCAAATAAATTGTAAATAGACTGAATATTAAAGAGAAACAATTGTAAAATTTTAAGCAAATTTGATTTTGTTGTACTTTATCTTACAAATAATTTTTATCTGATGATTGATAAATCGACGCTTAGACTAATTAGTTATTAATTTAGTCTGGCAATGACGTGCCAGGGAGGTTTATTTCAAAAATATTCAAAAAAAAAAGAGATTTAATTTGGTTTCGATAATTTTACATGTTTATCATTAAAATTGCAGCTTAAAGCTTTTGTGTTTCGTATGGTGAGAATGGGATGGAATGGAGACATTCCATCTAGTGCTCCCGGGTGACAACTTATTTGCATTTTGATTCGTAATCGAGGATAGATGTAGATTTCTATGAGCCACATCAACCACTTACCATCAGGTGGACTGTGTGCCATGTGTCACCTTTATCCTATAAAAACATTATGTGAATTAATTTGAATATTTATAATTTTGTACCTTAAACAAATCTATGTTTAACAGTTTTCTGTCGCTTAGGTTCTCTTTCCCAGAGCTATTGGAAATACCTATTCACTTTTTATTTGAAGATCTCAAAATGTTTAAATAACAACGAATCGAATAATCTTACATTATATCTTTAATCTGCAAGGTTTAATAATAGCAAAAATGAGTAAAAGGTGGGTATTGAATATAAAATTAAATAAAATAACCTATGTATTTTTCTTTACCCAACGAAATAAATTCTTGATTTTCGTATATAATTTACTTTTTCAGGAGCAAATTCGCTACTTACGTATATCCCCTGTAGACGAAGTGAATAGTGGAAGCATGAAGAAGATAGCAGCAGCGAGCGGTACGCCCATCCCACCAGCCACTCGCCATTTCATCTGGAACAAAAAAAGACATTTAATTTTATAGTACTTTTTCGTTTTAGTTTTTATTATAACAATCAATGTCTTTGTTTTTTTTTAAATGTTGATCGAATAACAGTCCATACTGCAGTGTATTATAATTGCAGCATGAATAGGTTGGCTCAGTCGGGAACGGTCCACGCTACTACAGAATGTATGTAAATACAGGGTTATTTTGCAATAACCGGCCAAATTTGTTGAGAAGGTTCAAAATAAGTAATATAGGCAAACGGCGAAGAAAAATATTAAAAAATAATCTAAAACATTCTGTACCTTTTATCTTTTAAACTCAAATGCGTGGTAATGCATTATTTTAACTGATTTTACTTCGTACGCATATATTTATGTAAGGGTCGATCGGTAGGCAAAAAGGTTGTTGCCTTTATATCACATTCTATTTGGGATATTAAAAAAAGCCATATTTACTCCTATTTTGAGTAAGTGCAATAACGGTATATCATTATTTATATATTTGAACTTAAGTTCAAATTTGGCCACTCTTTGAAAAATAGCCTGTATATAAAATAACATCATTACTGTGAGTGCATTGAACTGGAGACCCTTATTACTAGTAACAAGGCGACGGAAAAATCGTACTCCTCAGGGGTGACAAATTATTGAAATTTTAAATCCTAATCTAGGATAGATGTAGATGGCCCACAGCATATAATTACCGTCAAATGAACTGTACTCATTACTGTGTGCTCATTTGTAGTATAGATAATAGTTTATAAATAAATCCACAAAGATCAAACAATAAGTGTCGATTAATTAACACTCTCACTGTCCGATTTCGAGACACAATAGTAAAACAATAGCAATGACCTATATGTTGCGCACGGAGCAGCGAAAGGGTTAAGTACTGTTTATTGTCCATATTTGTTACATTTTTATTCCGTGGGTGCCGTAAGAAAAATGTCATTGCCTCCGATAGATGGCGGTATATAATCTCGTATATATAAAAAACTTATACGGTGATAGAGATAGCGTCAAAGGTGCGAGGAAGAGCAGGCAAGGACCAGGCTATCACAGAATTACCTAGACTAGCTTAAAATAGCAGCATATGCATGTAAAAATGCAGCTATTTTAACGCCAGAATTCTGTGTGAATTCGCTGCTATGTATTGTGGTTGCAGCGATCCTTTTTACAGGCAACGAAACATTGATCGTCTAAGTCCATCGTCATAGTTGTTTATTTGATAATTGATGATAGATATAAGTTACTATAGGTAACAGCATCCGCTTAGCTTCACTTGAACTGTGTGTTCGTTTGTCACTTTTACTTGTGAAAAATAGAGGCTTATTGCCTCGGTTACCTTCTACCAAGCCTTGTTTTAAATCCGAATCAGCAGAGCAAACAACGCTAAAGCATTCATAAATTATTTCATAAAGCTATGTACAATTTCTTTTCTGTTTCACTATAAGACTGCATTTTAACCACATTTGATAAAAATATTTTATTTTAATCATGATCATAATAGACAGTATCTTTTTCAGTAATTTTGGAAAATATTTTTTTAAATATTTTTTGTTAAATAAATGAAATAAAAACCTTAAGGAGGACTAAGAAACAATAACTATCTAATGAATTGATACAGTATTAAAGTCGGTCTAAGAATCGCTTTCGATCCATTTCGACTGTCTAATTGATATTCTTAAAGCTAAAACTTTTATTATAACTGAACTGCTATTGAAGCACTTTTAACAACTGCACAAATTTTAAGTAATTAACCCAACTCTTTAATTAGTTTTATTATTACGGTCGGTTTTAACGGTTATTATTGTTTGTATCACTTCTAGAAGTAGCGTTTTTGATGGGTTAAATTTTAGTCTATAGTACGAATATTAAAATAACTGTATCTTATGTTGATAAATAAGCAATATTTATATATTTGTTTATTTTCTTGTTTGTAATCGCGTTTTGTGAAACGGCTTTGTGTAACGTTTATTGAAGCAGAAAATCGATCTAGCTAGGTCTCATTTCTGGAAATTTCGTTTTCTGCGTGTTTTTATGCACAAATAAAATCAATGGCTCGGGCGTAGGTCTACTACGCCGGAGTCCGCGAATTCAAATTCTGCATTGTATAGATTTGAGAAGTTTTTTTTTTTAGTATTCTATCATACAAGGCTGCACAGCTGGGTTAAAACAATATATTATAAGTAAGAGTTTATTTATGGGCCAGAACATTTTATAGCGCTACTATCAAAGCCTTGGTCAAAAATGTTTGATAATTTCATTATAGTATTTTTACAGAAAATCATTGTTTTACGGAAATATCATCAAACCTATTTATTATTACTTTTGTAAGAAATAAAAAATTTAAAAAATACTATTAACTATCCCGGAAAATGACTCTGATATTGATAAAATGTTGTACTTAGATAATATTTTACTTTGAAAGCTTTTCTAGATAGGTATAATCTTCAAGTATCAAGGTAAATCGTTAGCTGTGGCTGCTCAGTGACTCAAATCTCACTGTAAGCGAGTAAACCCAGTAACGTCACTGAAATATTTATCTTAGTTTAAAGAACTAATTTTCTGCGGACTGAGATAGAAAAGTTATGAAACAACCTGTCTCAAAAAAGTTTGTAGGAAATGTAAAGTTCAATTTGGAGCAGTGCGACGTACTTATATCTCAGAAAGGAGAAGAGATCTGTGGCTACCATACCTCTTCTCATGTCAATAGGCTCATACATTTGTTTTTACTTTGACCTTAGTTGCCTTTCATTTATACGAGTATATTCATTAATTACAGCCTCTCAAAAGTCCACTGCCGAACAAAGCCCACCCTCTTAGCGGGAGTTTACCATAGCTGTTAATCATGATGGCATTATAACCGTATTTGCTGGCCGCCGGATTTTTTTAATTATTTTTAGTTAATATTAGGAAGATGCTGCTGCCCATCTCCTGTTTTAGGTTCCCTCTGTCACCTCTTACGAAATACATTACAACACGGTATTTAGTGGCGAAGTAAGAGATAATGTAGTAGCTGTGCACAATTAGAAATACAAATACAATCAATTTTCTTGAAAACAAAATGATGACACGAAAAATATAATCTGTTTTTTTTTGCAGTATATTAGGATAGTTAATGTATTATGCACTGAATTATAATACAATGTAAATTCTATTCTCCATTGTAACTGAGCTTCTTAATAATAGGACGGAAACTGATTTCAGAGTTGGTTACAGATGTCCTCTGGGAAATAAAGCGATGTCTACAAAGTTACTCAGATGTCAAAACTGTCTTGTATAATGACGGAACTTCACTTGTGAACGACTGGAAATGTTGATATATGAAATATCATTATTCAATCTTATATTAACAATATGTGCTGAGAAAAATCGAATTATGAAGTTTTGAAAACAATGCTTAGTACAATTTTTGATAATATATTATACTCTGGAATTTATTGCCTGAACGTAAGAAAAGTGCCAAGTAAGGGTTATTTGAAGAGGGTTAATAAACGACTACTTGTTTAACAAAGTAATGGTGGACGATATTCAGGATAATGATTTATTTAGAAGTTTATTATTTGTAATTTTATTTCAATATGTATTTTATTATTAAATATAAATTGTATGTATCTATTTTATTGTGTAATGAATTTATAAAATATAAATTCAACATGTTTTTGCTTTATATATATTATTATAAATTATATCGCACACCTAGATCTAAATATCATCGAATTCCTTAAGTCACTACCTAGCGACCAATAAAAAAGTTTCAAAAATAGTTCTACAACTCAACGCTAGGTGACCCTAGAAGCCTCTTTAGTTGAACGAGCAGCCCCACTCCTTCCCCATCAAAACATGGACATCGCTAGTTGCAGTCAGTATTACAAGCGGAATGCACGTGCTCTTCATAAACAAATTAGAGTTATTTGAGTTAATTCCGTGTTGTTCAGGTGAATCAGGAATTTAAGATATATAAGGAATATTAAGATTATTTTTAGATTTAACCGTTTTTATGGTGAATGCTGAGTAAATTAAAGAGTGTTATTAGTAAAGTTTTTGTTTTTATTTTGACTTGTTACAGTGATGTTGAAATAATTTTGTATTTGTAGTTGACTCTATTTTGTTAAGTAATTTTTTAAACTCGTATACTTCTTTAAAAAACAAATGAAATTTAACTTTTCTGCTAGTGGAAAATACGTCTTTTCATCTTAATGTGTACTCGTATGTTATTGTGTTTTGTTGAACAGTTTTTAAGATAGAGCTGTTTAAATGGGCTCCAGTATACTACACCAATTTTCACTACATCGAAGTGCATGAGATCGAACACGTTACATCGATGGCTTATTAAATCAATGTGGTGTACTGGACCTAATGATTAGTAAAATTTACATTTCTATTTCAGAAAAATAATTAAACGTGGATGGTTTCTAGTAAATATGGTTGAAGAGAGGGGGCAAAGAAAACATTAGCCCTAGCTTACTGACTCAATATGAAAATATGCAACCTGATCTGATGATCAGACCTTTAGAAGAGGAGTTTGAACAAATATTAGAGAAGGAGACTAGAATAGCAAAAAGTAAACAGGTCACAGCTAGAATATGACCTCAAGATTAAGCAATGAACACTCATTTAAGGCAACTCATTGCGCCTTATTCGTGGTTAATAGCCTACTTCAAGCACGTCTAAATAAAAGCAGGATCTTTTTGTTTAGTATATGGTGACAAACAAGCACATAGTCCACCTGATGGTAAGTGGTTGCTGTAACCCATAGACATCTACATCTATCCTCAATAAATTATCAAAATGTAGCTGCGTCGTCATCCGTGAGGACTAAGATGACTGAAATGACCAGTCCATCTTAGTCCTCACGGATGACGAACGCAGCTACATTTTGATAATTTATTGAGGATAGATGTAGATGTCTATGGGTCCCAGCAACCACTTACCATCAGGTGGACTGTGTGCTCGTTTGTCACCCTTATCATAAAAAAAATATATAAAAATCCCAATTTCTTATTGATTCATAAAGTAAGAATTCATAATTTTCGTCGTGCAGTACCAGCACTAGTAGCTCCAAGAGTTTACCAAGTTCTAGTAGCTCGTCGGACACCGAAAATGATAGTGCACATGTACAACTCAACCTTCAAAATGATTTGGTTGCTGAAATTAATGTCCAAGAGCCCTTGATAGAATTAAAAGGAGGTAAATAAAGAGTACGAAAATTAACGATGTGGAAATTGAAAGTTGAGAAATTCTGGTTAAGTCTACCAGTCTTTGTCAAAATCGAAGATATAAGAATGACATGAATGCCAGAGAGAAAAGTTGGAGCCCCTTAGGAGAAAAATGTCGGCTAAAATGTAAAGATAAGATCGATGAAATATCAAGACAACTGCTTTTTGACTCGTTTTTGGGACTTTCAAGCACACATCTTAAAGTTCCTAACACAGTTTTTTAAGTTGATGGATCCAAAATTAGGGTATTAAAACTGTTTTTCACAGCTACTCTTGAACACATGCATACTTTGAGAAAATTGCACTGTCTAATGCAAAAAAGACAATATGGTGTAACAGTCACTTTGACTTGAAGTGATACAGACAGCATGAGACTTAAAGACCTTAAAATTGAGCAGCGTTTGAATACTTGGGCATTAACTTCATGCCCATAGCACGGTGCTCAAAACTTTATTCTAACTCAATAGCTCAGTTCTAGTGATACAATTACATATATATATGAGTCAAATGTGATTTTAGATGTTTTTCATTTCATAAGATAATTTTATTTGAAGTACATAGTTAAAGAACTATGTACTTGAAATAAAATTTTTGGCCATAATTTTTTTTTAATGTTATATTATTATATATTATACTGTTAAGTAAAAATATGTTTGATTTGTGTACTTAATTCAATGCTTTTTTTGCTAATTGATTCACAACGTACCCTAATTGTTGGTCACATGCCCCTCTATGAGTTGGATTATAAATAAATTCAAAAGGCATTTAAATTTATATTGATTCTTCAAAAGGGAGTCAACTAAAAACTAAATTCACCAACATAGGTTCAACACAAAATACTAAAAAATATACATACATTTGTAAAACAATACGGAAATAACTACAAAAATCCTATTTGCAGCCACAATAAACGATTAAAATACAATATTCCTATACTATCATATGTCTTCATATATCAATATTCATATATTATTTGCATTTGAAAAGCAATGATCAATACAGAAAACTACTGCAGTGCACAGGAATACGGTAATCCGTTTTTCGCCTTTTCTGAAAAAAATGTTTTATGATTTAACTCTGTTTAGATCTAGAGGTGCGATATGTATAGAATATCGTATATTATATTATGTATCTCCAACGACATTTAAGTAGTTAGTATACCTATATATTTAAATCTCTTTGTGTATATCGCAGTAAGAATGTGTGTTATTACAACTGTCACAATATTTCATCACATTAATAAATAAATAAATAAAATTATGGACAATATAGCCCGTAGCATTTATCCGTTGAAATTATTAAAGACAATTGGCTATTAGCACTAACATTACAGATAATGGGAGAGTCATCCCATCTGTGAGAAATTATAAAAGAATATAGAGATGGAAAAGTCCATTGCGCTACTCCAAAGCATGTCAACGAATTCCATGTCCTTGAATTTTTGAATTCCCGGTAAATTGAATTTAAAAATTGTATGACGGAAAATACAATTTAAATATATACTATCTGTCTGACAACAAATTATTTTTTTTGTAAAGCATGGATGATAATTCAAAAATTGTTACAATATTATCGATAACTGGCTGGTGATAACTTTTTTTTAATGAATCTAAAGTGACTAACGAACTTACGGTGCACCTGATGTTAGGTGACTATTGCAACCTCTAGACACCTGTATCGAACCATAAACAAAGAAGGGTTACCACCCTTAAGAACCTAAATGAAATGCATCATATCCTGTAATTATACTGGAGGTCAATACTGTCAATAATGGCGTCAGATCCGGAACACAGAAGTGCAAACACTAATAGCGCGGCAGAAATAGGTAAGAGAGTGTTTCCTGCCCAAACGGACTCCTAGGCAGAAAAAGCGTCCTACCACCTGGACTAAATATATTTTTATAGGATAAGGGTGACAAACGAAGACATCGTCCACCTGATGCTAATTGGGTACTGTGGCCCATACACATGATACATGATTTGTTAGATGTACCATCTACATCTAACCTCGGTTAAGAATCGAAATGCAGATATGTTATCACCCTTGAGGACTAACGTGAAAATGCCTCATTTCACACACATCAACATTAAGCTGCTATTTTACGCTCATACTCTGTGAAGTCGTGGTTCTTTCCCGATCGAGCTGACCTATTCGTGCTACATCCACAATTTGCTGTAGCATGGCTCTACCACTTAAGAAAATTCTGGGAATGAGGTGATCGTTTTAAAATAATTTGTATGTCTTTTGCACATTATACTTTAATCTCTTTTTGTAATGTACTGTACGGTGATGTTTTATTATTCTATTCTGATACGACTGCTAACAAACAGCCTAGAAGATACTTTGAATAGTTTAGGTACTCAAGTGTTTTGAATTTCAAACTTTGTGGAACACGACGTGTTTAGGTAAGTATCTAAAACTATAACTATACAATATTTTCTCAAAGTTATAACAATCTAAATTCTTCAACTAATAAGATATAAATGAAAGTATGGTCCGGAATTGCAATTGCAATGTAACTATTACATAACTTCAAAAAAGTATCAACAATCCTTAAGTATACAGTTTTAGTAAATTAGAGCTAAGTAAAGTTTAACCCAATCGCCGGAATTCACTTTATTATCTTATATTGCTCGCAATTCTATTCACAAAAACGGATACAATTTGGATCATGGTTAAGTCTCAACAGTACTTAAGGGAAGTGTTAGTATTGCTTTAATATTAACAGCGAAATATCTCGCAGCTTATTTCTCATGAGACTCGTGAACATTGACTCCTAAATACGAGGTTTAAGATTTTTTGAATAAACAGTCTTTTATTTTGTATAAATAATGTGGATTTGTTAAAGTTACATTCTATATACCAGTATGTCCTCCACACACACCGCCACATGTCTCCTCTCATTTTTAAGAGGGTTTTAGGACAAGGAAATTGCATATGTCTTCGAAATATGTTTTTCTTATTTCTCAGACATGCAGGTTTCCTCGCGATATTTTCTTTCACCGCTGAGCACGTTTTTTTTTATAGAAAAGGGGGCAAACAAGCATGTGCCATACCTAATGGTAAGTATCGACTGAACACCAGTGGAATTGCAGGTGTGTTGCTGGCCTTTTAAATAGGAGCAAGCTCATTTCTTTAAGGTCCCTAAGTATAATTGGTCAGGAAAAATTGCTGGTAATGCGAAATAAAATGCAAAGGGATGCAACATCTCTTCGCAGTGCCAGTGAGTCAAACCGATCAGAAAGAGCTCGGTTGCTGATGATTCGGAATCGCTCTGCATTGGATTCGATCAAGTGGAGCTGGCACTTGGGAGCCCGGCCCAAAGACGGGTACAGTATTCCATGTAACGTGGCGCCTTGTAATGTTGCAGGCGGTGTCATCATCATCATCATCATTACAGCCCTTCACAAGTCCACTGCTGAAAATAGGCATCCCTCAAGGACTGCCAAAAAGCATGGTCCTGAGCCACCTGCATCCATCGACTTCCCGCATGTGTTACCAGGTCTTCACTCCATCTATTGGGGGGTCGCTCTACACTTCGCCTACCGATACGAGGCTGCCACTCGAGAACCTTTTACCCATCGGTTGTCGGTTCTTCGAGCTATATGGCTGGCCCGTTTCCACTTCAGCTTACTAATCCGTTGGGCTATGTCGATTACTCTGGTTCTACTGCGGATATCCTCATTTCTTAGTTAATCACACAAAGAAACTCCGAGAATAGCTCTCTTCATAGCTCGCTGAGCGACCTTGGGCGTCCTCATACGGCCTGCAGTGAAGGATCACGTCTCAGATCCATAATTCATCACAAACAACACGCACTGGTTGTACAATCTGGTTTTCAGGGTATGAGGTATACCTGACGAGAAGATGTGTTGTAATTTTCCGAACGCTGCCCAGCTGAGTTGAATCTGTCGATTGACCTCTCGGTCGAAGTTGGACTTACTTAGTCGGATTATTTGTCCTAGGTAGACATACTCGTCAACAACTTCGATTTTATTGCTCCCAACAACTACCGGTATAGGTGTAACATGGACGTTATACATGATCTTTGTTTTATCCATGTTCATCTTATGACCTATCCGTTAGGAGACAATATTTAGGTTATTGAGCATAGTGCTCAGGTCCTCCAGTGATTCTGCCATAAGGGACTATATCGTCGGCAAATCGAAGGTGAGTGATGTACTTGTCATTGATGTTAATACCGTATCCTTTCCATTCCAGTAGCTTGAAAACGTATTCCAATGCAGCGGTGAAGAGTTTCGAGGATATAACGTCATCCAATCAAACACACAAACAGGCGATGTGCTGGCATGAAATCAAGTCCAGCAAAAGCACGTGGCAAATTATGATTTAAAATTGTAATTAACAATTTCATTGGTGCCGGTGGGGATCGAGCACGGGTTGCTTGAGTACTGTAAATTTACAGCGAGCGCATAGCGCCTCAGCTACCACAGCTCTTGTGGATTAGAGAATATTAAAATTTGAATTATATTCGCAAACTACGCGAGTAAAAGACAGAATTACATCTCCTTCAAATCTTTTGCGTTTACCAACTTATATTATTACTAGCTGGCCAGTCAGACGTTGTTCTGCCCTTCCCAACCACCATGTGTCCAAAAAAAAATTATTAAATTCACAAAAAAAAATTGGGGGTCACTTATCGGGTAAAACTATCCTATCTCTCAAGTTGGACCAAACTGCACACATTGTGAAACATTTCATTGAAATTAGTTCTGTAGTTTAGGAGTTCATCGCGGACAAACAATGTGACACGTAATTTTTATATATAAAGCGCGGCGCTCACCTACGTAACGTAACACGTGATCTGACGCATGATTTGACGCGTAACTTGTCACTCGCCTCTACATTCAAAGGGAATGTATGTAGTAACAACCCATTTGCGTGGCGTGACGCCGCATGATCTGACGTGCCATTCAGCTTGCTACTAGTGACGCATTGAAGTGGCACGTAACACGAAACTTGTAGTTTTAATATTAAATCCATTGATTTAGTTCATGAAAAACCATGTTTATATGATTATCCTAGACCCGATTACAATAACAGGAACACGCAAGATGCTTCTTGCAACTTGTAGGGCAAATCTATGCGAAATGTAATTCTAATTCCTTCATAAAATTGAAAGTACCACCACTTTTTCAATTTTTTTCCCTTAGGGATGTACTCAAAATCTTCAGCTGGCACTTTGAATGTTTGAAATCTGTAGCAAAGCAAGGGCATGTTTATCCTCTTCAGGCGAGATTTTGGCCCAAAATGAACTCTGCGACATGCTATTGTTGCACAGGTTGGTGCAAGCTGTGTCACTCGTGGTCACGTCAGAGCATCGTCAGAATCATGCTACAAGCCATGTCGAAATCATGTAGCTTAGGTGGGCGCCGCGGCTAAAGATTACTCAAGCAAGCTTGTGTCCGCACACGACCCGTCCAGTTTATTTATTTTTCCTACTTCGTCGCCCTCTTAAAATTAGGAGAAGGCATTGTCCTAAAATAAAAAGTTCATTTGCTGCTATTTTATTTATTAACATGACTTTTTCTTTATTAAAAAAATAAAATCTCTCATTAGACGCCGTCTTACCATCCATCGTAGTAATTGTAATGTGTAATAGTAATGAATTTATATATATTTCATATATAACGGAAAGGATTACAATTAATAAATTATTTCGTGGCAGTGTGGAATAAGCCGAAATATCACCCGCTTGTAAAACGAAAATACGTACGCTTTTAATTACGTATTCCTTTACACTGCGCTTGACTTAGCGCTGTTATTACTTTGTATACTGCACGAAGTACCAGTGGGACTAGATGCAGCACCGGTGGGCAATAGTGCGAGGCTTGACTCATTCAAACCATTAATTAAATTTAAGGCTGGGCCATCCGATAGTTACATGCTTTCCAAATTATGTTATAGCTAAATAATTTTCACATCATTAATCAAAAAATAATATTTGAAACATTACGGTGATCAGACAAATATTATCAAATATCGCATTTGTTTATTTCTTATAAAATGTAACTCCGTGTTTTATAAAACATTTGTTACATAGAACGTTCGTTAACAAAGCTATATATCTGCAATAAAATTGATTATGATCCTAAATAAGCTTTCTCTAATACAATTAGTCAACTGTTACATTTACTGCTTGAACAGACAAGTGAAAGATCGATAGCTGTCCCTCAGATAAGACAGCCTTGACAAACAGTCTACTTATTGCAAAGGCGCTGAGTTCGACATCTTCAAACTATATTATGTTATAAATAGAATAAAATAATTTATTGATTCATTCCCTTATTACAACCTATCGAATTCCACTACTGAACATACTTGTAGGTAGCCCCAATACATTGCCTCGTAGAAGAGATATATGCCATGTTGGGCACGCTTGATGGGCTGGCAAAAGGTTATTTTTATTATTTTATGTTGTTGTTGAAGCTACTGGCCATCCCTTGTTTCATTTACCTCTGTCACCTGTGATGTATACGGTATAAACTGAGTTAGGTAGTGGATTCCTTTACATCGTCAATACGTGGCATTCCTTATAATTTATTAGTAATATGAATTTATTCCTACAGAGACTAATTTATTTGAATCCAAAATTTACCTGTTTCTTTTTTCAACTATTTTGAATAAGGCACTGCGCAAACCTAAACACCTTTGTGTGTTGTGTGAGATACAACCTACAAATGAAAATTTTATTTTCATGTAATCAATATGAAATCAGCTATTCCTTGCGAAAACGCAGACACTTTTTGGTGTCCTGTTGCTTCCACTATACATATACCGACTGCCAATCGAAAAGTGTTTGGTGAGGGTAACTGGAAACTTTAAATCGCCAGTTGAAGACATAAATAACACAAAGCAAATTTCCTTACAATTGTACGGCGCTGACATGGGCTTGGTTGATTTACCTATAAATATTGACGGCGACAACGTCTAAGTCAACGTGGAATCAACACGACAAACAAAAGTGATGTTTCTCCATCGACATCTAAGGTGAAACTGACGGAAAACAAGCGTACAAATTGTTACCAGTCTCCAGAAGTAGTAATCGGCGACTGAGTCCGATTGCCGCTACTGGACACAGCAACTACAATTTCCTATGATGGAATGCCGTGTCGGTAACAAGAACTGTCTACGTTTGCACAGCGCCTGTATTGATTCAAATGTTTTTTATTTTATTTCGTGGTATTTTTCAATATTTGTCTTAACCTTTAAAGATCGAAAGCAGATTCTTATTTGTTAAACGTCATCATTACAACCCTAAACAAGTCCACTACTGGAATTCCCACCTCTTCCTAGAAACACCAGTCTTGAGCCAGCTGCATCCATCGAATTCCTTCATCTCTTACCAGGTCATCACTCCATCAAGTGCGGGCGCCTTGCACTTCGCTTACCGTTACGAGGCTGCCACCATCGCCATCGGTTGCCGGTATGTTGTTATTTCTTAATGTCTAAACTAAATTCTTCTCAATCCAAAATGTTCGGAATTTGTTAGGCAGAATGATCGAATGTAATTTTTTTTCGCACACAAAGTGAATATCGATGAAGTGAAAAGACAACATTTCCATTGTAAACGGACTGTGGTCTAGTAAATAACGAAAGAACAATTATGAATGTTTCAAATAACATAAATAAAACAACTAAACTCACAGATAAATAAAAAATATTCGTGGTTAAAATGAAACGAAGGAATATTTTGCATTTTCTGCCGACTTCCAAAAAGGAGACGGTACTCAATTCGAGTGTATGTTTTTTTTTATGTGTGTTACCTCATAACTTTGTACTGGGTGAACCGATTTCGATGATTCTTTTTTTATATGAAAGCTGATAGTTCTCTTGTAGTCCCATATGAATTTGATCAAGGTCAGGCTAATGGTTATTGAGTTATTCTTAAATAACCTATATTGAAGTCGCTTATATTGAAGTCGGCTGTACAAAATTTTTAATTTTAAATTATAATTTTATTTTTTGATAATTTCGACAGTCGAAGTTGAAGTGTAACTGTTAGGCTTAATCTTCTCTTATTGCTGAGAGGGTTTTAGGGTAAGAAAGAGTAAGCCGCGCTACCCAAATGCACACTGGCAAATTTCAAGTGTACTAGATTTTTTCAAACGGTTATCCCTAACTACCGAGCATGCGGTAAATCAACATTTCGAACTCAACAAATTCATTTGTGTCTGCTGCAACAGAACTTGCTTGTCTTGTTGTTGTACTTAATCAGTACTCCTAGGCAGGAAAGAAGTCCTATTATCTAGAATCTTGATGTTGCTTATAATGACTTGGTTGCACTTTGGATGGTAATGATATAAAAGCCAAAGGCTGTGCTAATACTAACTAAAAATATTCACTGCTTTATATTATAATTAACGTGCTAATAACAACAAATTCTGTGTTATTAGTTTTAATCATTAAAACAGTTTGAAACTCCACATTATAAACCAAAGGAAAATAAATAAAGAATTTGATACAAAAGTGCTGTAAACTAAAATAAAAGCAGTTGAATTTTCAACAGAGCTACTTTAAAATTTAAAGCATTTTTTACGAACTCCGTCATTTGTTCTTTGTAGCAGCAAAATAAACTTTCGCCAGGCTTATTTCCTAAGTAAGTATTTCAAGCATCGAACTGGTTCCTATTCAACTGGCATCGTTTATTGATGTCAATTTTTTAAGCGGAATTCTAATTTGACGTGGTTTTAATTCAGTAAGAAATTATTTAGCATTAGCGACTTCGTCCACGTGGAATTTATTAAAATTGGAGTTCATGAGTTTTTATTTTTGCTCGGAATCCGAACTCCTTTTCTAAAATAAATGTAGCCTAAGTTACTTCTTATAACATCAGCTATCTGACAGTCCTGCCAAAATTTCGGAGATTAGCCAAAACAAACAGACAGATAGATAGACAAAAATTTTAAAATTTGATTTTTTGTTATAAGTACCGTATACACACTTTCACATGCATTTTTAAAAAGCTGTTATTTTGATATTACAAACAGGCACTTCAATTTTATTTATTTGTATAGATTGAACAGATGTTTTCTTAAAAACATCATCATATAACGATCCACAACTTTTTCTCCCACCGGGACGGCGCCACTTAGGAATAAAGTAAAATGTGTGACAGATATCATAGCGGGGAAAGTCAATTTGTTGGAAAAGTGTATAGATTTATATTTTCGTTCAGAAATAATAGTTATATTTTACATTAATTAGAAGTTAAGAAAGGAACTAAACCAAACGGATATTTCTAAAAATAAAAGAACTAAAATAAATAAAAATGTGTTAAGAAATAAACAATACAGCACTGAGGCATTGTTTTGTGGGCTATATACAATAAAAACTGAAAAATTTATAATTTAATCGCAACTTTGCAATGATGATGATACTGTGGGACCATCTTGACGCGTTGACTATGCGTAAAAAATAACTTCACCTTAGTCCCAACTAGCGACAGTGAGCATAAGATTTTTTAGCTTTCATTGGCGGCGTTGGCGGAGAGAATCATTTACCCTATGTCGTTCCATGTCTATGTGATAAAAAAGGCGACAATTGCAAGTAACAGAATGATTTAAAAGCTTCTGACAAGTGACGATATAACCATCTCGTAAACTGATGACGGTTAGTAATAAGAGGATAATTAAAATATTTGGAAAGGTTTGAAGCCATACGCCCCTACATGTAAAACAAAGACAAAAGATAAATGTATTTTTTCAATATCAATGTTATTATAATTCACTTAATCATCTTTACTTTAAAAAATAATGGCGAGCAGTTACTCTGGAACGCTGAAAATAATTTAAGTCAACACCGCATCAGGGCAAATTCAATATATCTAGGGACGTCGAATGAAAATTTATTATTCCATTTGTTCAGTAAATAATAGAAATGCTTTAGAAATCAAAAAATATAATTCCTTTTACAAGTAAAATACTTTCATTCATTTATTGATAACAGCCTATCAAAAGTCTACTGCTAAACATAGGCATCTGCCTTAGATTGCTCAGTATGGAGGATACTCGTCATGGTAGTCACGCTTGGCAAGCGGGTTGGCAAACGCAGTTTTTAATTATGTTGAGTTGTTGTCACTTATTAGGGAGATACTATTGTCCATCTTCTGTTATTTCTTATAAAATTTTTGTAATGATCGAATTTTTGTGTACGCAGTTTTAACCATAGAATACTACATACACAAGTATTAATGAACATACAAACAATTTCCTTTCGGGATTCATGAACAACAAGCCACTGCATTATAGAACTCTTTATAACTTTAGATAAATACATATATATGAGATATTCAATTAGAAGTATTCTTATTAAAACATAACATTTACAAAAAGTTCTAAAGTACCCAGACGTCTACTACATACTAATCTGACAATGCAGTAATGGAAAATTCTCTGTTCTATTAATACTTGATATTATAAAAAATCAAAAACCTATGATATTACCAGTATTCCCGTTAGCCATGGCGACCAAACTAATTTGCTTCAAGCGGTTTACGATAATAGGTAGTTGAATTAGTGAGACGCAATACGTCCCAATCTGTGGTCGAATGTAGGTTTGAACAATTCGCAGATAAGATAAGATAAGATAGGATAAGAAAAATATATTTCATTTCCCAAACTTATATTTACTAACTTACTTTCAACTAACTTATATTCATTAACTTTAAAAATACATTTAATATACAAAAGCTTATGTAAATAATACTAGCATGTTCTACTGTCGGGCAAGAATATTGATGAATGGCTTACTAATTACTAACTACAACAAGTAAATACATAATGACGTGGTAAAGCCATGCTGCAGCTATATTAATTGTATAGTAGTAGTACGAATGGGTCGGCTCAACCGGGGAAGGATCACGCTCTCACAGAATACCAGCATAAAATAGTGGCTTAATGCTGCTGTTCGTATGGTGAGTGTAGAGAACTGAAGACCTACCTAATTTACTGGAAACAAGGCATTACATCTTAGTCGTAGTTGAGGATAGATGTAGATGTCTATGGGCCACAGCAACCACTTACATTCAGGTGGACTGTGTGCTCGTTTGTCACCCTTATCCTATAAAAAAAAAAGATAGAGTGAAAAAGATCAAGCTCCACAGACAGTAGCGAAACCCGGATTAACACGAAATAAGGTAATGCTGTGTGTATGGTGGGATCGGAAGGGCATCGTTTATTATGAGCTTTTACCGGTAGGCAAAACCATCGATTCTTGTAGATGTCTATGGGCCACAGCAACCACTTACATTCGGGTGGACTGTGTGCTCGTTTGTTACCCGTATCTTATAAAAACAATGAACATCATCATTACAGCATCTCAAAGTTCACTGCTGAACTGATGTTTGCCGAAGTTGCTACGCTTAGCAAGCAGGCTTACAACTGCGCAAATGTTATTAGGAAGACGCTGCTGTCGATCTTCTATTTTGTTTCTTCGCCTCTTACGACACCTCCGGGATGAAATGACTTTATGGATATTCTTACATCGCCACCACACGGTTTTGTATAGTAATAAAATGCTTAAAATTATGTGCCTAAGAACATACACGATCAATATTCTGTGTAAGCTGTAACTGTTATACTATTGTTTACTAGTAAGTAGTTACTGCACTTAGCCTAAGAAACTTTTTTGTTATTTAAGATTGTTATTGTGTAAGTTGACTGTTAGTAAACCATACGAATAAAATAAAATAAAAATAAAAATATTAATGTTATGAAGTTGTAACATCCTTTTAAATCTCTATTTTAAAAAGGCAAACACAAAATTACATTAACGCTTTGAAACTATCTAAACAGTTTTGTTGACTTTTTTAAAAATGGCTACAATTTATAAGCACTTTAGTATAATTGGAGCCTTTTTGTAACGGAGACGATCCGTTACTCTTTGCAGTTTAAACAGATTTTATATCTTGCAATGAGTGCTCTAAGCTTCCAACAAAACTTCGTTGATTGTTAAACTCAGATCATTTGTTGAGGTGAGCGAAAGTTATGAGATTGCATTCAGTACATACTTGAAATACTAACAATTCGCTATTATTACTTTAAAATACTTCCGTGGAAGTTAGGAATTCAATAAAACTTGGCCGAAATGTTTTGAAATTCGACTCAGAAATTAATAATGTAATGTCATGTTTTAGAAGAGGCATAAATAATAATTTAGCATTGAAAGGTAAATTTTATAGTAGGTAATAACGCGGGAAAACCAAGTTCGATTCAATCACCAACAATAAGATTATTATTTGTAGTTTTGAGTGAAGGTGAAGGTATATCATGTCTTCCACTGCGTTGAGAAAATCTTGATCCCAAGTGAATTCAGTGATAGAGCAAACAATTCTGCATTTTCAAGACATGGTGTGCAAACACTGTTGACTCAGTGAGAATAATATGATAGTATACATCAAAATTTGCCATATTACTAGAATACTTACGATTAAAATTAATTTTACCAAGGAGTAAAATAAACTAATGGTATGGAGCATTACCATGTAGTAGATATTACTTTTAGCTGGGATTCAAATTATGCAAATTGGGAAACATTTATTTAACCAGTCAAAGTCGTAGTCATAGTGTTCATATTACAATAATTAATAGAATCAGGAGTTACTTTGCGGAAGTCCATTATATTAAAGTTCGCAAAAATTTACTTCGCGTACATCCGCTCGATAAAATAAAATGATATGTCTTACCTATTTTGGAGAGCACCTCCCGCCCTCCCTCAATAGCGTGCACTATCACCGTCAACACTAATCCCAGCACCACAACTCCCAACACCACTACATTATAAAAGACACATCACTGATGACAATACGACACGTGTTTCGCCTCTACACGAGACATCTTCAGGTAATCTAGACCCTGCGGTGGCTGATCGCTAAGTGAGCGGCGAGCCAAAACAACTCCTATTTATACAGACCCCTTACGCAACCGTTCTTTACTTGAGGAGCGAGCGACAGCTTCATGCGATAAAACATGCGACCAATCACCGCTGGACTTACGGAGTCGTTTGTAAAATTAAAAACAAACCGCCGCGCAACGCCCGCTTACCCTCCAACCACGCCACTCGCCCATCACCGTGAGGGAACCGTGTCACCCGTGACGGTGAGAGTGCACGCAATTAAAGGGGGGAGGGGGAGGTTGGCCGGTAGGTGCTCTTCAATCTAGGTAAGACACATCATTAGGGTTCCGTAGCCAAATGGCAAAAAACGGAACCCTTATGGATTCGTCATGTCTGTCTGTCTGTCCGTCCGTATGTCACAGCCATTTTTTTTCGAAACTATAAGAACTATGCTGTTAAAACTTGGTAAGTAGATGTAATCTGTGAACCGCATTAAGATTTTCACATAAAAATAGAAAAAATACAATAAATTTTGGGGGTTCCCCATACTTAGAACTGAAACTCAAATTTTTTTTTCATCAAACCTATACGTGTGAGGTATCTATGGATAGGTCTTCAAAAATGAAATTGAGTTTTTTTATAACATTGTTTTCTAAACTGAATAGTTTGCGCGAGAGACACTTCCTAAGTAGTAAAATATGTGCCCCCCCCCCCCCCCCCATGTAACTTCTAAAATAAGAGAATTATAAAACTAAAAAAAATATATGTCATAAATCGTAAATTATGTTACTTAGTGCTACGGAATCCTTCCTGGGCGAGTCCGACTCGCACTTGGCCGCTTTTTTATTTTATCGAGCGGATGTACGCGAAGTAATTTTTTACCAACTTTAAGTTTATATTACAGACAATTTGACTCGTAAGGTCAAATAAGTCATTTTAAGAAAACGATTAGTTAAAACACGAACAAGAACTGTGTAAGAATTACGCTCGAGAAACTTTGTTGAAATATATAGGAATTCCAGAGCTTTCTTTTAACAGCACCTTCGTCTTGCCGTTAGCAAATGGCTGTTTAATGTAAATACCTGGCTGTTTGAAAGAGAAGAGAGCTTGTTGTTTTTATTAAAATCTTACCTCATAGCTATTGCTTTTTAAAGTAATACTATAGCAAAAAATGTGTTGATTGAAATCAATTTTGTTGACTTTTTTATAGGAGAGGGGTCAAACTAACATGCGGCCTACTTGATGGTAAGTGACTTCCGCCGCCCATGAACAAATGCAACACCAGGGGAACCAGGGGCATTGCTGATGCGTTGCCGGCCTTTTAAAAAGGAGTAGGCTCTTTTCTTGAAGATCCCTAAGTCGTATCGGTCTGGAAAAATTGCTGATGGTAATCGATTCCACAAGGAAGTCGTGCGAGAAAGAAAATATCTTCTAAATCGCACAGTAGTGGACCGCCAATCATCCAGATGGTGTGGATGGTATCGAGAGTTCTGCCGCGATGTGCGTTCGTGAAATTTGGCGCCTAAGATTAATCCGAATAATTTCTCAGAGCACTCCCCGTGGTAAATGCGAAATAAAATACAAAAGGATGCTACATGTCTTCGCAGCGCAAATAAATCGAGCTGATCGGAAAGGACTCGGTCGTCGACGATTCGAGCCGCTCTGCGCTGGATGCGGTTAAGTGGAAGTAGCTGGCACTGGGGAGCCCCAGCCCAAAGATGGGAACAGTATTCCATGTGAGGCCAAACCTGCGCCTTGTAAAGTTGCAGGCGGTGTGCGGGCATGAAATACTGTCCCGCTCAGCAGAGCACGCCAAGCTTTTTAGAGGCCAATTTGGCCCGACCCCGACGAAAACCGTATTGGCGGTCACTAATCAGCTGGTGATCCTCAAGGTACCGCATGAGCTGGCAGTTAATAATGGATTCCATTATTTTGTAGAACAAGGAAGTGATGGCGATGGGCCTGTAGGTGGACGGGTCTGAGCGGTCTTTTAGGGATCGGGTGGACAAAAGCTGTCTTCCATGAATTCGGGACTACGCCTTGTGAGTAGGAGTACCGGAAAAGGCGCGTTAGGACCGGTGCCAACTCCGGAGCACAAGTCCTCTGCACAATTGGGGGGATTCCGTCAGGCCCACTCGACTTCTGGATGTCCAAGGAGAGGAGTGCTTTGCGAACAGAGCGCTGTGAGAACAGCACATCCGCCATGGATCACTCACACCGCGGGATGTTTGGCAGTGTTTTCCCCCCGTCATCTAGAGTCGAGTTGGACGCAAAAATGGAGCCTAAAAGGTCGGCTTTGTGTTTTGCGGCTTGGGCCAGTGAGTCATCCTCCCTGTGAAGAGATGGTAGTGATGGCTTATAGAAATTCCCTTGGACAGTCTTGGCGAGAGGCCAGAATGCATGGGTTCCCAAAGGAAGGCGAACTAGTTTCTCGGCAATTCTGTCTATGTGCTCTGACTTTGCCTTGGCAATAACTATTTTGAATGACCTGGAGGCGAAGTTATACTTCTTTTTAAGTGTGCTGGTGTTTACATCCCCAGTTGTCGAAGCCGCAGCCCAGGCTTGATAGCACTCCTGCTTACTGCGTAATGCAGTCTTACAGGAGCGACCAAACAATGGCTGAGATCTGTGATGATGGAATAAATATTTCCATTCCCTGTAACACCACATCAGTGATAGAGTCAGCAACAGCGCTGGGATCATCCAGCGAGAAGAAAACCCGCCCCCATGGGTAGGATGCAAAGAAAGACTGCATTTCGTCACAATCTGCCGACTTGTAATGTCAAACACGGCGGCAAACTGCAGAACGCAACTGCGAGGGAAGCGTGAGTGGCACCACATTCCGGATCAGACAAAGGTCCGAAGAGCCGAGAGGGGCATTGACGGAAACCTGGTATCCGTCCGGATGAGAGGTCAGCAGAAGGTCCAACAGGGGAGGTGTATAATCCTCCACATCTGGAATCCGCGTAGGCGAAGTAATCAGTTGTGTCAGATCGGTTAAACGTGAACCGAGCCATTCGGCGTGGTGGGCGTTAAAATCGCCAAGTATCACGATCTCTGCGGATGGGACCTGTTGTAGCAAGGAATCTGTAGCCATTTGGACGTGGTCAATGAGTCGGTCTGTTTTGGTATTACCGCTATGGGACCTATAGTACCCGTAGACGCGCGGATGATCGTCGCTGTCTACGCGTAGCCTAAGGATGGATAGGTCCGAACCTTCAAGACTTCCGAGGCGTCGAGAACAGATGTCCTCTCTGACATACACGCAAACTCCAGCCCGAGGCACAAAGGAGTGCTCCAATTTGTACCCTGGGTAGGAGAGATACGAAGTATCAGCCGGAGAGTACACCTGCGTCTCGGTCAGAAAGAGCAAGGCCGGCTTCGCTGTCTCCAGATGGTAGTGGACGGCGTTTAAGATCGAGTGAAGTCCCCTGATGTTGCAGAAATTCACGGATAGCGTGGCAGAGGTCACCTTGATATTGTTGCTCAGTTTTCCCCGAGCGGTTATATTTTTGAGCGGAATTTCGCCCTCCCCCAGAATACGCGGGGCAGACTGAGCACCCACGCTCAGGAATAACATGGTCGTGGATGCTCAGTGAGGGATTCTCCAGGGGTGCCGGTACCCTCCTGGGGTAGTCTTTGGTGTAATGCCGCTATCATGTTGAGGGGGGGGGGGGGATTGTGCCTCCGGCCACCTGCACTGACCTGACGAAACGCAGTAGCAGAGCTTCTACTTCACGCCGGTATTCTGTGAGGTCGTTGTACCAACCCGGCTCGAGCCGGCCCATACGTGCAACAGCAAAAACTGCCGCGTGGCTCTACCACCGATAAACTTGAAGTTTATATACGAGTATATGACATATTGAAACGTTTAATAAAATATGAAACAAGCTTCAAAAGGTAAAATTAAAGAATTTTGTCTGGGCACATTCAATTTTATTTATTTTTTCCAAATTTATGCGATCCACTCCTGAAGTATATTTAATTTAATAAAAAAAGAATAATAATTCACATCATTCAAAATAATATACGCGTCGAATAAAATACACTTGCGGTAATTATCTAATTCAACTTAGGCCAATAAACTATTGCTATAAGCTGGAAGGCGGTCCCCAAAATGTAAGATAAAATTTTAGGGTCTGGCGGCAGTGAACTTGTGATGGGTTGATGATGATGATGATGATAAATTAATTTTAACAATTAAATTCCTTAATAATTCGATCGGTAATATCATTCAAAATTTTCAGTTTAATTTCCTTAGTATACATAGACTTAAATTTTAATGACATTGAACTTCCAACTTTAATTATTTCTAGACAGTTAATTTCTTTGAATACGGCGTCTAACATTAAGGATTAAGTTACACCCTAATTCAAATGTTAATTATACCTTTTTGAATTAAGCGATAAAATAGATATTACTACGTTAGCCTATAACCAGAACAATTATAAAAATTAAGGTGTTAGTTTTAGTAAATCAATAACTTAATATTTTTTTTTCCATTTACAAAGTGTTTAAAAAGAATAAAATATTTTACCTCATGAGGATATTTTGTCCCAGGTATACTATACATATATAGATATACTAGCCAACATCAACTTCAAGCGGACATTAGACGTGATTTTGTCTTGTACATATTTATCATTAGATAGCATTATCTTAATAGCTCAAAGCAGCATTACACATACAACATTACACATATCATATCACAGATAACGTGATTTCGAAAAGCTTTCGGTAATAATATATAAAGGTACCTATAAAGGTGACCAAAATTAATGACGAACATTTCATAGACCAAAAATTCAGAGCAATGCGAATTATTCCTTTTTGTATGTAATGTGACAAATGGGCAGACAGTCCACCCCATGGTGAGTGGATACCGTAGCTATACATGGTAGAACCGTGCAGCAGTTATATTATGGTTGTAGCACGAATGGGTCGGCTCGATCGGGGCAGGACCACGCTCTCACGGAATACCAGCGTAAAATAGCAGCTCAATACTGCTGTGTTTCATATGGTGAATGTAGAGAACCGGAGACCATTTTTAGTGGAAATGAGGCATTCCATCTTAGTCCTCAGCGGTCACAACACATCTGCAATTTGTGCTTTTACTTATTAAAAAAAAATTAAGTTAGGAAAAAATTAAAAATTCTTAATTAAGGCTAAATTAATATAGATGTCTATGGGTCACAGCATTCACTTAACATCAAGAGAATACATTATGGTATTCTGTGAGAGCGTGATGCTACCCCGGTCGACGCATTCGTACTGCAGCTATGTATAGCTATCATAGCTCCAGCGCGTAAGAATTGAATTGAGGATAAGAATATAATTATATTATATGATGTAGATTATTTAACATTATATTATCTTCTAATATATAACAAATAATGTTTATTTATTCGTATTCTATGCGCTGCCATACCGTTCATTAGGTTGCTGTAAAACTGTGTCAACTTATTGCTTGCACTTGCACTAAGGTTACGTGAGTATCGTGCCGTTATTTGAAAGGTGATATTTTTTTATAGAATTAGAGTGACAAACGAGCACACAGTCTACCCGATGGTAAGTGGTTGCTGTGGCCCATAGACATCTATATCTATCTTTGCTTGCGAATTGAATGCAGATGCGTTCTCAGCCGTGAGGACTAAGATAGAATGCCTCTTTTCCAGTAAAATAGGTCTCCGGTTCTCCACACTCACCATACGAAACAAAGCAGCATTAAGCTGCTATTTTACGCTGGTATTCTGTGAGAGCGTGGTCCTTCCCCGGTTGAGCCGACCCATTCGTGCTACAACTATACTATTAATATAGCTGAAGCCTGGCTCTAGCACATGAAATATGTATATTATCATACAATTTCAATGAATGTATTATCATTCCTAACTAAACAATATAACTCTAAACTCTAACTAAATCTAAATCTAACTAAAACTATTAACAGTGGTGGAGCCACGCGGCAACTTTTGCTGTCGCACGGATGGGCCGGCTCGAACCGGGGTGTTACCACGACCTCACAGAAAACCAGCGTGAAGTAGAGGTTTACTTCTGTGTGAGGTTTATCGCTTGGTGAGTGCAGGTGGCCGGAGGCCCTTTTTACTGGAAATGAGGCATTCCATCTTAGTCCTCACGGGTGACAACGCATCTACATTTTGATTTGTCATAGAGGATAGATGTAGATGTCTCTGGGCCGCAGCAACCACTTACCATCAGGTGGAATGTGTCCTCGTTTGTCACCCTTATCCTATAAAAAAAAAACTCTTCCAAATTTAAAACGATATTTCCTTAATTGGTTCTTCTGCAGTAGCACGCACCGCGATACTCTAATTTATTAATATACAGTAGAAAGATTACTTTAAACGAGATATAAACTTGAAATTTATTTTTGTAGCTATTAATCTGTTACAACAATGACTTAGATTTAGTTTCCCGTCTCAGTGCCGTTTTAACTAAGCCGATAAGAGGATCTACGAAACTCATCAAACTTTTGCCTTGAAGGTTCCTTCGTTTAATACTATTCTTTGCAAGCGTTTGCTGATTATCTATATAGAAGATGGATATATTTTCAATGGTCATACTTGAAAATATCTGACAAAAACCAGTTTCTTAAGTTAAATTCAACAAAAGCTTTGCAAAATTCATTACTTTGTATAAACCAGTGTAACTTCTTGTCATTGTTTTAATAAATCTTGTCTTATGTTTCTTAGAAAGAAATTGATTTAAATTTATGATTTTATTAATACTCAACAATTCTGTGTACCTTAGATTGCTGTGAAGGTTTGTTTTAGTTTCAACAATATTTTCGTTTACTATTGAAATTGTTCGGAATGTAAAAGTTGTCGGCGATCCAGATACTAAGAGTGCTTTCATTTAAAAAAAAACCTTTGTTTTGTCCTTAGCGAAGCGCTATTCATTGTAAATAGGACTGACTGGGAAACGAATGCGAAAAAATATATTTCTTAAGAGACGTTATTGTTAGCTCTTATAGAACGTTTTTAAAGAAATGTATCTCAAAATAAATTATTAGTACACTTTCGCTTTTATAATATGTACCAATGGTATTAAAGTCTAAAGTAGCTGAAAATCGAATAATAAATTGAATTCTCAGAAACGGCCAATATTTGTTTTGAAGCACAATTCTCAGCACAATTGGAGGGATTCCGTCAGGCCCACTCAACTGGTGGATGTCCAGGGAGAGGAGTACTTTGCGTACTGAGCACTGCATGAATCGCACATCAGGCATAGAGCACTCACACCGCAGGATGATCGGCGTTGTTTTCCCCACGTCGTCGAGAGGCAAGTTTGACGCAAAAAAGAGCCTAGCAGATCGGCTTTCTACTTTGCGATATGGACCAGTGATTCGTCGTCCCTGTGCAAATATGGAAGAGATGGCTGACAGAAGTTCCCTTGAACAGCCTTGGCGAGAATGCACAGGTTCCGGACTGAACGCAAACTAATTTCTCGCCAATTCTGCCTGCAAATACTTTGTCTTTGCAATAACTCTTTTAAAGGACCTGAGAAACCTGATGTAATAATGATACTCAACGCCATGGTCATCGTCTTGTGACAGAGGATTTCTTTACTTCCTGGGAATACGAATGGGTAGGTGGTACCTATTTCTGCCGCCAAGGAGCAGTGCGTGTACTGCTGTATTCCGGTTTGAAGGGTATAGAAAGTCAATATAATTAAAGACTGTTGTAACTTAGTCTTTGAAAATGACAATGCATTTGTTGCTTTCTTTATTTGAAGTTGAATGGAGGAAATCTTGGGCCGCTGTTGCCACTTACCTGTAGGTGCACTGTAAGTTTGTTGATCAATTATTTCTTTATATATATTCATATATATATAAAGAAATAATATGGGAGCCCATTTTAATTTTTAAATTAATTTTTATTTTTATTATTTGTTGTTATAACGGCATTAGAAATAAACATTCTGGGAAAACTGTCTACATATTACGCATCATGAGATACAGACCGCTATTAGACGGACGGCCGGACAGTGGAGGTGTAATAGGGTCCCGTTGGTTACCCTTTGGGTACGGAACGCTATAAATAAGGAAATTATTCGAAAAGGAAGATTTATATACGTGCTAGAGCCATGCTGTAGCTATATTAGTAGTATAGTTGTAGCTTAGCAGCTTAACACTGCTGTGTCTTGTATGCTGAGAGTAGAGAACCGGATACCTTTTTTACTGGAAAAGAGGCATTCCATCGTAGTCCTAACGGGTGACAATGCATCTGCATTTTGATTGAGGATAGATGTAGATGTCTATGGGTCAGAGCAACCACTTACCATCAGTGGACTGTAATCGTTTGTTGCCTTATTCTATAAAAACAATATTTACGTGGTAGAATCATGCTGCTGCTATATTATAGCTGTAACACGAATGGGTCAGCTCTATTGGGAAGCTGTGTTTTCTGGTCAGTTTAAATAACCGGATATCCTTTTACCGGATTTACTGGTAACAAGATATTCCATCTTAGTCTTCAGGGGTGACAATGTATCTGCATTTCGATATTTAGTCGAGGAGAGATGCATACTGTACCACCATTGCATGATTTTAATTTATAGGTAGATAGCAGTGTAGAATGGCAATACTAGTTTATAACAGTTAGGATTCGTATCTATACTCGAACTATACGAAATATGTACACTACGTACTGCTTGATGTGGTTTGTGGTGAATCAATTGAAGTCTAGGTCTCTAGACTTTTTCATTGAACATAGATATATTTGTAATTTTGAAGGTGATTACAATAATAATAATATTCTTAATCTTATCATTACCGCCATCATCATTATAGCATCACAAGTTCATTGCTGAACATAGGCCACCCCCAATCAATGCCACAGATCACGGCCCCGAGCCCCCTGCATTCATCTAAGTCCTGCATCTTTTATCAGGTCGTCACTCAATCTAATGGAGGGTCGCCCTCGACTCGGAGGGCGGCTCAACAACGGTACGAGGCTGCCACTTGAGAACTTTTCTTCCCTATCCAGTAACATATTCGTTTCTGAATAGTTGTAGTCACGTACTTATTGCTGAGTAGAGAAGAAAAGTGAAAAATGCTTAGACAACCTGGTGTTTTGTTTTCAAGTTTGAGGTATACGTGACGAGAAGATATGCCGTAATCTCCTGAACGCTGGTACCTTAACCTGATAGTAACTGTTTGCTGTGGCTCATAGACATATTTTTTATTCCTCGATTTAGGATCATAACGCAGAGGCATTGTTAACCCTAAACATAGGTGGAATGCCTTGGTCAAGTGATGTGCCCCCGGTTTTTTACACTAACCAATAGCATTAAGCTGCTACTTTACGCTGGTTACTCTGTGAGAGCATGTTTCTTACCCGGTTGAGCCAACCGCAGTCCTGCTACAACCATAATATAGCTGCAGCGTGCCCACATTTATTTACTTTATTACTATATACATGCACATACATACATAAAAGTCAAGTTTATCAATCAATAAAACGTTTTGAAAAAGCTTTTGTCCAGGTTGAAGATTATATACTCATTCTTATATAGAATTCTTATATAGAATAACTCGTAAGATATATATGAAAAATTTGCAAGGTCGCAACACTTTAACAACATTTACAAAGTATCATTTAAGAATAACTTGAAGGTAAGAAGGTAAGAAAAAATTAATCTATACATATAAATAAAAATGAAGTGTCTGTCTGTAATATTGTAATAACTAGCTTTAATTAAGGTCAGAGTGTTATTTTGCATGCTGTTTGATGTGAATAACCATTCATAATTTTTTTGTTTGTCTCTCTGTCTGTTTATTATTCGACGAGCAAATAGTCCACCTGATGGTAAGTAGTTGCTGTGGCTCATAGACATCTACATTTATCCTCGTTAGCGAATCAAAATGCAGATGTGTTGTCACTCGTGAGGACTAAGATGGAATGCCTCGTTTCCAGTAAAAAGGGTCTCCGGTTCTCTACACTCACCGTACGAAACACAGCAGTGTTAAGCTGCTATTTCACGCTCTTATTCTGCGAGAGCGTGGTCCTTCCCCGGTCTAGCCGACCCATTCATGCTACAACTATACTACTGATATGGCTGCAGCATGGCTCTATCACGTAAAAATCTAATAATCTTCGAAATGGCTGAACTTATTGTAATGAAACTTTAAGAATAGATAGAGAGCAATGCCAGGAGCTTTATTTTGACCTCACCCGGGATTTAAACCGGGGTTTTAATACCATCAGTCGCGTACTTTTCCTGTCTGTAATATTGAAATAATAATGAATAAAATTGAGGCTAGCTCAATTAAGTGTTATTTTGCATCCTGTATGACGTGAATAACCATTCATAAATTTTCTGTTTGTTTGTCTATTAATCTAATAATCTAATAATCTTTGGAAAGGCTAAACTTATTGTAATGAAACTTTAAGAACAGATAGAGAGAAATTTCAGAAAGCTCCATTTTGACCTGACCCGGAATTTAAACCCGGGTTTGTCAGATCATCGGTCGCGTACAGTTCTTTGGTCGTAAGACCACTAGAACAAAAATTAGTCAGTGGTTAAGTGCCATTATGGGCATTGACACCATGCCATGTCTTAGTTCGTTAGAGTACACATATATGTATATACATATATATATACATAGAGTATGCAGCGTAACATGACGCGTTAAGTGAACTCTTATTGTTTATTCACCTGGAGGAATCCAATATTAGATATTCTGTTTGTACACTATTTTTCTCGTAGTTTTCTAGTATGAAATTTATTTAGTATGCCAATAAAAAGAAACATGGATGAAATTTAAATACGTAACGACCTAAAAAGTAATATTTTTTGCTTGCACACTTTTAGTCGGGTTTTTAACTGAGGTTTTATTTTACTCACTTTTAATTTGACGCTGCTTACTTAAGCTGCATCGCTATTTTTAGCCGCTGCATTTAGTTATTTCATCTCATTTCGCTTTGGAAAAGCAGTAAGAAATATTAGTAAGGTAAGCTACTTATTTTCCACGAAAAATTGAAGAAATTTTTTCAAAGTTATAAGATAAAGGCAAAATAATTACTTATATTTATTTTACAGAGGGAATGAGGGCAGCCTATAATAGTCCACTGCTGAGCATAAGCCTCCCTCATAGATTGTCTCACAGGGGGATTTTGTCATAGTTGCAACGCTTTGAAAGCGGGTTGGCAACCGCAGTTTTTTTATTTTCAGTTGTTATCAGGAAGCTGCTGCTATCCATCTCCTGTTTCATTTTTCGTTTGACCCGTCTTACGACAATCTCGAGACGATATGGGGTGGTGAATATTCCTACATCGCCACTACACGGGTTATTTTACAGAGAAAATGCGGGAAAAGAGAGAGAAACCATTTACGTATAAATATTACTAAGTAAAAATGTTATTAATTGTTCATTTTTAAATTATTGATTCCTAAAATTTCGTTTTACAGAACGTTTTAATGTTTTGCAACTATCTTTATTTGCTGTTATTAATATATTATTTATCCCCGTGTAGTGGTGGGTAAGAATACCAACTACCACATATCTTCCCGTGGTTGTCATAAGAGGCAACAGGGCGAAACTAAGGCAGAAAATGGGCAGCAGCATGATGCTAATAACAGCAAATTAACAATAATAAAACTGCAGTTATCAACCCGCTCAAGCGCAAGCGTCGCAACTATGGCAATATACCCTCCATGATTAAAGTTACAAATAGACGGCCCCCAGTTCCCAGCGGCCCAACTATTCCTCGCTACGGTGGCGACTATGGTAAAGGCGGGACAGGAGGTGCTAAGAATCTCCGGTGGAGGTTCGGTTGCCATCTAAGATGACTCGACCTGGCAACATATAACACACGCTCCCTGAGGACTGACGAGAAGATCCTGAAGATTGAAGAAGATATAGACAAGTTGCGCTAGAAAATTATAGGATTATAAAAGGTCCGAAGATCCCCCTCTCGTACATAGTAATCCTCGAATCCGGCAACTTGTTCTACCACTGGGAGGGCGACCATCAGTCCCAAGGAGGTATCGGATTTATCGTCCACAAGTCTCTCGTTAACAACGTTGTAAAGGTTGAGAGTTTGTCGACGAAGATTGCGTACCTTACACTCAGAATCACAAAACGATATCCGCTGAAGATTATACAGGTTTACGCACCAACCTTGGCACATCTCAATGAGGAGGTGAAGGAAATGTATACATACCTAGAGCCATGCATTCCTCCAAAACCCACTATACGGTGTTAATGGAAACTTCAACCCAAAACTAGGCACAAGAGAGAACAGTGAGCTGAAGGTAGGGAAATTTGGAATAGGGAAACGGAAACCAGATGGCCTGCAGCTGAAAGACTTCATGGAGGAAGAGGGACTTTTTATGATGAACTCTTTCTTCCAGAAGCGGCTCCACAGAAAATGGACCTTGTCGAGCCCCGACGGTTCGACAAAAATGAGATTGACTTCATTATGACGACCTGACGACAACTGTTCAGTGATGTCGCGAGGGTGAAAACCAGCAGCGATCACCGAATGGTGAGGGGCACACTGAACCTAAATGTTAAGTTGGAGAGGTCAAGTCTTATGAAGCTCCGTCCCCCTCGTGCTCTAATCAAAAGTCCCAAAACTATTCATCTCGAGCTACGAAACCGTTTTCAGTGCCTAGAAGATTGCAATGCAGTAGACAATATGAATAACAAGCTCGTATAATCTGTCTATGCGGTCGGAGCTAAATTTTGCAAGACCCGTCGCAGAAGAACACAAAAACTCTCCGTAACACTCTTAATCTTATGGCTGTTAGACGGGAAATGAAGCTGCAGGCTTCAGTAGATGACAGCATACAGGCAAGTGAACAGAAAGATCTCCAAATGCATGCGGCGGCACTTATGCAACTTTAATACTGCTTGTATGGAACCAGGGCTCCAAAGTCTTTAATAGAGATATGTCTGCCAGAAAGAGCCAACTGTCGAAGCTGAAGATCGAGTGTGGCAGCGTCGTTTCCGGGGCACCAAAAATTTTGAGTGTGATTGAGAGGTTCCATGGGCAGCTGTACACATCATTGTTGGAGTTACACGCAAGTGTGAGTAACGATCGAAGAGAAAGTCTTATCCGATACTATTCCGATGATATTCCGGCGAGGATGGAATTACAGCGGAGCTTATGAAAGCGGGTGGAAAACCGGTACTTGAAGTCCTGTAGAAGTTCTTTAATTCAGTCCTCCATGGTGGCACCATACTGGAGGCGTAGAGCAGAAGTGCGGTGGTCTTGTTCTTCAAGAAAGGCGACAACGCTCTCTTGAAAAACTACAGAACGATTTCCCTTCTGAGCTACGTCTACGTGCTGTTTTCGAGAGTCATTACAAATCGTCTCGCATGCCGACTCGACGACTTCCAGCCTCACGAACAAGCCGGTTTCCGAAAAGGCTTTAGCACCATAGACCATATACATACCCTTCGGAAAATTGTAAAGAAGTCCAAGGAGTACAATTTGACTATGTCTAGCGTATGTGGACTATGAGTAAGCCTTTGACTGCGTCGAAATATGGGCGGTGCTACAACAGTCCCTTCAGCGGTACCAAATTGTCTATCGGTATATCGAAGTACAGAAGTGTTTGTACAGTAGGGTTACGATGGCAGACAGGGTCACGGTATATCTCCGGAACACTTCACCGTTGCGGAAGACGTTTTGAAGCTTCTGTACTGGAAAGGATACGGTATTAACATCAACGGCGAGTACATCACTCACCTTTGATTTGTCGACGATGTATTCCTTATGGCAGAATCTCTGGAGGTCCTAAGCACTATGCTTAACTACCTCAATAGTGCCTTCTAACGTATAGGTCTTAAGATGAACATAGACAAAACAAATATCATGTATAACGTCCATGTCATACCTATGCCGGTTATTTTTAGGAGCACTAAGCTCGAAGTTTATTGACGAGTACGTTTACCTGAGACAAATAGTCCTACTAGATAAGTCCAACTTCGGCCGAGAGGTCAATCGATGGATTTAACTCGGCTGGTCAGCGTTCGGGAAATTACGGCACATCTTCTCGTCAGGTATACCTCAAAACTTGAAAACGAGACTGTACAACCAGTGCGTGTTGTCAGTGATGACCTATGCAACTGAAACATGTTCCTTCACTGATGGCCGGATTAGGAAGCTCAAGGTCGCTCAGCGAGCTATGGAGAAGGATATGTTTGGAGTTTCTCTTTTTTTTTTTATTCTACTAAGCCAGCGCTTATCTACGATCCCACCTGATGGTAAGTGGTGATGTAGCCTAAGATTGTGAAGCGCACTGACTTAACAAAAGCCTATTCACTCTTGCCTTGAAGACACCCACACTGTAATCAGATGGAAAGACAGATGCTGGCAACTTATTCCACTCCTTTGCTGTACGCATGATGAACGACGTGGCGAACCGTTTGGTTCGAATGCGTGGTAAGTCAACAACGAAAGGGTGGAGACTGGCCGAACGTCTGGTTGTCCGATGGTGGAAGGGAGAGGGTGGAATTAAGTTATGTAATTCCTGCGCACACTCTCCGAAATGCATCCTGTAGAACACCGAAAGGCTGGCTACTTTACGTCTGTGTTCGAGGCTGGTAAGATTGGTTTTAACCAAATTCGGGTCACCAATAAGCCTCTTAGTACGCCTTTCCATTGAGTCCAAAGCTCCTAGGTGGCATTTTGCAGCACCAGCCCATATATGGCAGCAATACTCCATGCACGACCGGACTTGCGCTTTACATAAAGTAAGCAGCTGTCCCGGCGTGAAGTATCGCCGCACCTTTGCAAGGACTCCCATCTTCCTTGCAGCTGCTTTGGCCTTGGACTCAATGAACCGCCCAAAGTTCAAATTTGAGGATATTTCAAACCCTAACAACTGAAGGCGGTCGGTATACTTCAGTGATACATTTCGGAAAGAAGGAGCCAAGGTGAGCTGGCTCCTTTTTGCAGTGATGAGACACGCTTGTGTTTTGGAGGCGTTGAACTTCACAAGATTGGCATCGCCCCAATCGGAGACTGCCTGTAATGTGAGATTCACACGCTCTACCATAGCTTCTCTTTCGGACTGGATTTGATCCCGACTGGCCCGAGGACTTGGTTGGTATCTCTCAACCACTGTGCTATCGTCTGCATACCCATAGATACCGGGCATAAGCAGATCATTTATATGCAGCAGGAAGAGAGTTGCGGAGAGAACGGACCCCTGAGGAACACCGGCGTTAGTCGCCATAGGATCGGATGAGCAGCCATCGACGACGACCCGGAGAGACCGTTCACTCAGAAAGTCCTTTACCCATTCAATCAGACCAGGGGATAAGCCGTACGCTGGAAGCTTACCCAAAAGGCTATTGTGCCAAACTCTGTCAAAGGCCTTCGAGACATCAAGGGAAACAGCAAGTGCTTCCCCACTGTTCTCGAGTGCCTCGCCCCATACGTGTGTGGCATACGCTAGAAGGTCCCCAGCTGACCGATTTCGGCGAAACCTATATTGCCGGTCACTAAGGAGGTCATTCTGTTCTAGGTATGCCATTAAGCGGGCATTCAATATATGCTCCATAATCTTGCAGAGTATGGAGGTAATT
This sequence comes from Parnassius glacialis, assembly GCA_033319125.1. NCBI lineage: Eukaryota > Metazoa > Arthropoda > Insecta > Lepidoptera > Papilionidae > Parnassius > Parnassius glacialis. The sequence goes on from JAVANC010000020.1 coordinate 38,901,733, forward strand.
GAGATTGGACGATAATTGGCAGGGTCGGCGCGGCTACCTTTTTTTGGAACAGGCTGCACGTTGGCCAGCTTCCAGGATTTTGGCACTATTCCAGTACTAAATGAGAGGCGGAACAAGCGTGTCAACACAGGAGACAACTCAGGTGCACAAGCCTTTTGGACTATGGCTGGTATACCATCTGGTCCACTAGCTTTATTCACGTCTAGACACCGCAAGGTTTTAAGAACCTCTTTATTCGTTATACGAATCTCCGACATAGAGGTCCCGCAGTGAGGTAATTTTGGTGGAACGTTGTTGCCACTATCCAGACATGAATTGTAGGCAAAGAGAGACGCGAACAAGTCCGCTTTCTCCTTAGCAGTATGAGCCAGTGTGCCATCCGGTTTTACCAATGGAGGCAGTGTAGGCCGACAGAAGTTTGTCTCGATCGCTTTGGCGAGAGACCAAAAAGCTCTAGTGCCGGATGGTCTGGCAGAGAGTTTTGCGCTAATATGTTTAATGCGATCGAGACTAGCTTTCCGTAATGCTTTTTTGTAGGACTTGGCGGTCTGATTGAAGGTTCTTTTCTTGGAGCTAATATCCGGAGCTTTGCGGTTTCGAGCGTCAACCCAGGATAGGTAAGCTAAATGCTTGCGCTTTTCAGATTGGGCGCATTCAGCGTTAAACCATGGGCGAGCTTTGCTACCGGTGGGAGCGTCGAAGAAGGGGATAAAGTACTCCATAGTTTGACGCAACACATCCGTTATCGCAACCGCGCAGCTCGACGGATCCGCAGAAGAGAAACAAACCTCCCGCCAAGGATAAGATGCAAAAAAGTGTCGCATCTCATCCCAATCAGCTGACTTATACCGCCATATTCGTCGAACACCTTGGGACTCGTAATCAGGTGGATAATATGACGATACAGATTTCACCAGACAGTGGTCAGATGTACCCAAAGGAGAAGTAACCTGTACTTCATATCTGTCTGGTTCGGTAGTCAGCAGAAGGTCCAAGCAATTTGCTGTGTGACCGTCTACATCGGGTACCCTAGTCGCCACCTTTACCATCTGAGAAAGACCTAGCGTCAAAGCAAAATTCCACGCTTCTCTTCCAGCATGGTCGGTCTTTTGGTATGGGAACAGCCAGTCTTGGTGACAAGCGTTAAAGTCCCCCAGAAAGACCAACTGTGCAGTAGGATACCGATTAATGGCCACGTCAGCAGCCTCACTAAGGTGATCAAATAACCGAGTCGTCTCCTGGTCACCGCTGTGCGATCGATAGACACAGGCATAAAGGATTTTATCAATACCTGTATCTACCATCACCCAGATTGTCGAAAAAGTGGGGTCTTCAAGGTGACAGAGACACTGGAAGCAGATGTCATTGCGGACGTACACACATACTCCGGCAGGTGGATGGAATTTGTGCTCCAGGGAGAATCCAGGATAGTCAAGGTACCCCGCACTCAATGGACATCCAATTTGCGTCTCTGTCAAGAAAAGTAGGTGCGGCTTTTCAGTCTCAAGATGGTGATGGACTGCGCTGAGATTAGAGTGCAATTCTCGAATATTAGTGAGGTGCACTTTTAGTGAGAGGACGTGCAACCGCTGTTTAACACTACTTTTCTTTTTTGTTCTCATATTATGTGTTGTATCTCTGCGTGATAAACTTAGAAATGAGGATATCCGTAGTAGAACCAGAGTGACCGACATAGCCCAACGGACTAGTAAGCTGAAGTGGCAATGGGCCGGCCATATAGCTCGAAGAACCGACAACCGGTGGAAGAAAAAATGTTCTCGAGTGCCGGCCTTGTACTGGCAAACAAAGAGTAGGGCGTCCCCTCACTAGATGGAGTGACGACCTGGTAATACATGCAGGAAGTCGATGGATGCAGGTGACTCAGGACCGTGCTTTGTGGCATTCCTTGGGGGAGGCCTATGTTCAGCAGTGGACTTGTGAAGGACTGTAATGATGATGATGATGATCATGAATACATTATTTTACATGCGGGGAAATTCTCATGGATACCTCTTAAACGATGGGTGTCAGAAAGGTTATATTGAACTCTTTCTCTTTTTGAATTACGGAAACGCTTTTAAACATACCCGCACTTTAACGACGATGACCCTTATTAGGTCTTTATTAAGTGAGTGGAGCCTAAACTCCGCACTGATTTATGATAAGTGCGAGAAAAGAGCCATTCTGAACACCTACATTATTGCACCCTTGTATTTATTTAAAAAAAAGTTCTTCTTCAAGTCTAGCATAAACGAAAGTACATCACATGTATCATGATATAACGATACCTACATCTTGACTCAAGGAAATTAGTTCAACAATTTCGCGGTTTCATAATCATCCAAAACCAAGCGCCATGATTTACAGAAATGAGCCTCTTAAATCATAGCCTTTCTCTGAGCTATTTACAAGAAACGTCATTCCAAGCATGGATTGTGTGAGTGTGCAATTTGTTTTAATGGTTTTCTTATAACTCTGTTAAACGAGCGAGGTTTACGGCGTTTAACGATGTATTGCTGTCACGTAGATTTTGACTTAACGAGTTGGAGTGAAGTCTAAATTGCCCATAAATTTCCACTAAATTGTGATTTGTTTCCACAGACCTGTAGTTTAAGTTTTTTAATTATTCAGATCGTAAACAATCTTTCGACAATTAGTTACTTATTAGACTAGACTAGTTCAACAGATGTCGCTAGTTGGGATTGAGGTGAATTTATTAGTTACACAGTTTTTATCATAAGTGAAATCAAATAAAAGGTTTTCAGTTTCTAGTGTACCTGTGTGTACCTATACAAACCAAAGAATGTCTCAGTGGTGGGCTCTGTTGGCAAAACAATTTGTGGATGCTTCATTGGTACTAACACACTTATTTCCTTAATTTTATGTTTATTTAATTACTCTCAGTAGTTTTACTACCGTTTTCTTTCACTTAACCTTAATAATCATTAGCCCTTATAGTTTCGAAACTTAGCCTATTTATTGTAGAGAAACTTCGTACAAAATCACCAAAAGTTCAAGCGGGTAATTATTAGGGTGGTATTCGATACTCTTTGTTTCAACGTTCGTGATCTTTTCGACTTCGAATCAAGGTCATCTATAATAACATTTATTCATCAATAAAATATTTATATTATTGAGTAAATATGCACAATATTTAGCAACTTTACTAAATATGTGCTTGTTTCACTGTTATAACATTAGGAACTATTTTTAACCGACTTCAAAATGGAGGAGGTTCTCAATGTGGTTTTTGTATGTATACTATGTTACGCGATATCTTTACAGATTGTGAACAGATTTATATATTATTTTTTATTAAACAGGTTTTACCTCAAGGACGGCCCCATTAAATTTTGAAGAAAAATTCCGTCCCAAGAGTGGAAAAGAGGGACAAATTTTCATATCTTCGCAGATTGAGAATCGATTTGTCTAATTACTTTTTTATTAAATAGTTTATGCTTCAAGGCTGGTTCCATGTACATTTGGAGAGAAAAATGCAACCATAAGGATAGGAAATAAATAACATTTTCTTAGCAAGGATAGCAAATAAATAACTTCTTTTTAGCAATTTGAAGTCAGTTTTTACTTTTTGTTAAAAGTTATAATTATCTTAGTTATTTTTGCCACTAGGTAACAATGGGTCCAGCGCTGTGTCCCACAGAAAGTTATAGAGAGCCATTATAACTACCGGCTTTCTATCTTAATCCTTAAATACTGTAATGATACTGTGTTTTTCTTGGTTTCAAGTTGGTTGCAGGTATTAATGAGCTCCCTCCTACAGACTGAAGTGATGTATTGAAGATGTATAATATAAATATTTGTATTGTCCATATTCATCTTAAAAGCTATGCTTTTGAAAATACAACTTGAACATGAGTGCTAACATTCTTCGTAGATTTTATTATAACAAACGAACGTCAACGGTCTTCGGTACTACGATAGTCTACGGTAATTGGAGAGTGTACGTGTAGGGCTAGCGAAAATCCATTCGCCCATATTATCACTTGGGTGTCGCAAAAGGCGACAGAAGGACATGAAATAAGAAATGGGCAGCCGCATCTTCCTAATAACAATTCAAAATAATAAAAACTAAGGTTACCAATTAGGTAGATTATCAAGAAGAAATTTATTTGGCTTTGGAAATGCTTGATGTTATTCCATTATTTATTTTATTGAATTTTAATTTGAAGACACTATCCTCATTTGATCAATACCAGCCCTAAAGACTTCCAATTATAATAAATTTTAATATTGTTTACTTAACACAAATACCCAATACTAGTAAACCCGTTGCGTTGTTCTTGTTCACGTCATAACGTGGTGGAGCACCATTTGAAATTGCGATTGCAGTTTGATTGTGATTTTTCATATAAATTAAGCTTTGCTTGGGAAAAATGGTGAAAAGTTTTCGATTCATTTTAAAACTACCGATGTCAACTGCGTAGAACTTGCGCAAATGCGTGTGTTCGTGTACCTTTTTGTTGTACACTACTTTATCTCATGGATGAATAGTAATCAATACTACTAAACTTGAAATCTCATAATGGTGTTTACGCAAACACTACACATTTAAACAAAACTAGTTTTTACGGATTTTATCGCGTTTATTAAATTATATAGAGTTAATTGTATACTATATACTTACACATAAAGATTTAGTTGACTTAGTATTAAGTACGTTAAACGTGTTAAAATCCGTAAAACAATTTTTTAAATGTTTGTTTCAGTTAGCTGCTTGCCACTCAGTAGCTAAAGGCCAAACAAAAATTATTATTTAAAGCGCAAAAAAATGTTTTAACAGTTATAAATTTCCCTTAGGCGTTGATAATTAAAATCGTGGTTTCAATCAGTTTGACGTCTCAGTTAAATTAATTTAGAAAGCCGATCTAAGAAAGTCCGTAGAATTTTGAATTGTTTAAAATATCTTCAGTCACCCTTCTTTATCCTCTATAACTTATTGCTGATGATATTTTAGGAAATGCAGGAGATACTTTCAAAAAAGTTTTTAGATATTTAACTTCTGGCGTAAACGGTAAATACCTTTATCTAACGGAAGCATAAAAGCTTTAATCGGTTTTCAAATCTCTAACGCAATCAAACTGAGTTAGAACTAACTGAAACGTCAACTGTAAAAACTAAGATCGTGACGAAGCCTACATGTCTGCGATATGAAGAAATATTTCACCAGCACTATCTGGGATAGTGCGACGTACTCTTTTCTGTTTCAAAGTCATCTTAGACATGAGAGAAGGCTTGTCCTCAGTGGCATGTATGGAGGCTTTAATTCTTCACATCAAAAAGGAATGGAATAGAATTTTTTTATTCAATATAGATTATATTCATCATCATTATTACCTTCATGAAGTTGGTCAGCTGCTGACCTTTTGGGTTCCGTTGCCCTATTCCAAATTTCCCTAATTTCAGCTCACCGTTCTCTCTTGTGCCTAGTTTTGCGTTGAAGTCTCCCATTAACACCGAATACTGGGTTTTGGAAGAATTTATGGCTCTAGTGATATCCCCATACATTTCCTTCACCTCCTCATCGGGGTGTGCCGAGGTTGGTGCGTAAATCTGTATGACCTTTAGCGAATACCGTTTGGTGATTCTGAGTATAAGGTGCGCGACCCTCGTCGACACACTTCCAATCTTTACAACGTTGTTAACGAGAGACTTGTGGACGATCTATTCGACACCTCCGTGGGACAGATGGTCGCCCTCCCGGTGATAGAACAAGTTTCCGGATTCGAGGATTACCATGTCCTCCCTCTCTCTTCGGACCTCGGATTGTCCTATAATATTCCAGCTCAACTTATCTATCTCTTCTTCTTCTCTTTCTCGGGAAAACGTGGCTGAGTACCGGAACAAACTTGTGTCTGAAGTCGAGTCTTTGCTTAACAAAGTCTCGGATTGGGTCCGACTAAATCTAGTCCAGTTCAATCCCCAGAAGACACAAGTTTGCGCGTTTACCGCTAAAAAGAACCCCTTTGTCGTATCTCCTCAGTTTCAAGGCACTCCCCTTGCTGCCTCAGCCAGTATCGGAATCCTTGGCGTCGACATATCGAATAGTGTGCAGTTTCGTGGTCACTTGGAAGGGAAGGCCAAATTGGCCTCTAAAAAGCTTGGCGTGCTCAGCAGAGCGAGACAGTATTTCATGCCGGCACATCGCTTGCAACTTTACAAAGCGCAAGTTCGGCCCCACATGGAATACTGTTCTCATCTCTGGGCCGGGGCACGCCAGTGCCAGCTCCTTCCACTTGACCGCATCCAGCGCAGAGCGGTTCGAATCGTCGACGACCGAGTTCTTTCTGATCGGCTCGATACACTGGCACTGCGTAGAGATGTTGCATCTCTTTGCGTATTTTATCGCATCTATCACGGGGATTGCTCTGAGGAATTGTTCGGACTAATTCCAGCCGCTCAATTTCACCATCGCACATCGCGTCAAAACTCGCTTTACCATCCATACCATCTGGATGATTGGCGGTCCACCACTGTGCGTTACAGAAGAAGTTTTCTCCCTCGCACGACTTCCTTGTGGAATCAATTACCACCAGCGAATTTTCCGGACCGATACGACTTAGGAACCTTCAAGAAAAGAGCTTACACCTTTCTAAAAGGCCGGCAACGCATCTGCAATTCCCCTGGTGTTGCGGTTGTTCATGGGCGGCGGTAGTCACCATCAGGAGAGCCGCATGCTCGTTTGCCCCCTATTCCATAAAAAAAGCTCCACAATCTTCTCGTCAGTCCTCAGGGTGCGTGCGTTATAAGTTGCCAGGTCGAGTCGTCTTAAGTGGCAACCGAACCTCCACCGGAAATTTTTAACAACCCCTGCCCCGCCGTTACCATGGTCGTCAACGTAGCCAGGAATAGCGGGGCCGCCGGGGACTGGGGGCCGTCTCTTAGTAACTTTATCCATTTGGGGGGTATATTGCCATAGTTGTTACGCTTGGCAAGCGGGTTGGCAACCGCAGTTTTATTGTGACATTGCTGTTATCAGGAAAATGCTGCTACCCATCTCCTAACTGTTTCCCACTGTCGCCTTATACGACACCCACGGGAAGATATGGGGTAGTGGATATTCTTAACCGCCACTACGCGGCTAGATTATAGTACATAATACTTGTTGAAAGTCATTTTTACTTTTATCACTGGTTCGCAAGAAAACCTCTGTCCTGGGAAGAACCAGCAGAAGACTTAAATACGAAAGTACGTAATGGAGGGATGTTTGCCATAATTGTCACGCTTGGCAGGCGATTTGGCCGCGGTTTTCTTGTTAATTTGTTTCTTTTTCCTAATTTTTCGACCTGGCAAGAGATGCGAGAAGTCGATAGATGCAGGTGGCTCAGCGCCGAGCTTTGTGATATTTCATGGGGGTGGCCTATATTCATAACTGGATTTGTGCTGGGCTGTAATGATGATAGTGATAATATCTTGCAATTCTTTACTACAATAAAACACTTTTTGATCACTTACTAAGTTCTGAGCTTGGCATTTCCAGTTTGTATTTAGTAATAACATATATTTGACTCATTTAATTCAGTACAAATTCTAACATGGACGTAAAAAGAACTAAGCAAACTAAAATAAAATAAAGAAACAGCCTATATATCTACGTCCCACTACTAGCTAGAGGCTTATTTTATTTCTAAGAGGGTTTTGGAACAATTCGTCAGTCCATGACTTACAAAACTTAATAACAAAATTTGTACCACTTGGAAAATTTATTCTTTAAAGATATTTTTGCTTAAAGAAAATTACAGCAGCGAAGTGATATTTCTAAAGTTGACGACGCAATAATTAATTGACCGTGACCTGACCTTATCAGCTGTCGACGAATTGACGTTTAATACAAATATCAGGCCTGTAATAATACACATTCATTTCCTAAAGCAAAATGTCTTATAGTGAAAATTTTAACGTGGTAGAGTCATGTTGCAGCTATATTATGGTTGTAGCACGAATGGGTCGGCTTGACTGCGAAAGGACCACGCTTACAGAGAATATCAGCGTAAAGTAGCAGCTTAATACTACTGTGTTTCTTATGGTGAGTGTATAGTACCGAATACCCTTTTTACTAGATACGAGGAATTCTATCTTAGTCCTCAGGGGTGACGACGCATCTGCATTTTGATTCTTATTCGAGGATGTCTATGGGCCAGAGCATAGACTTACTATCAAGTGGTCTGTATACTCGCTCGTCACCCTTATTTTATAAAAAAGTTGATATATTATCTTCTTTATCAGCTTGGGTGTCACTCAATGTAGGATAAACTTGCACATAAACATGCTGAGTCCGTCACAACACTTGCAGTATGGTTGTAAATGAACTTCTGCGAGGAACATTATCTTTAGCTATTTTGGAGAATTTTGGCGACAGCTAACTCCAGGAAAAGGATTATGAAATGGCAACATAGTGACAGTGATTAGATAAATAACCTAATTGTTGTTATAGCCAATAGACATAAGAAGAACTCGTTATAAATTGCACCAGAATTCATCTGTTTTTATTATTAGTATCATTAAGTAGCCCGTAAGCACCTACATCTTATCTTTGATTAAGATTATAAATGCATGCCTTATTACCTCTGAGGACTATGTTACCACCAAATTGGTCACCGGTTCTCGTCGTGCACCGACCGACCATAATTGCTGCACTTTTAAAGTAGCTTGAATGTGAGATAATTATTCATAAAAATGGTGATGAAAAGCAAAATACTCATTTAGTAGTAAAAAAATATAATATTTATGGTGATAACCTTAAGGGCAATAATAACACAATGTACTCGTTTTCCTCAGATCTTGTCTTGTTAACAATATGTTTGTATCTTTTGACGTATAAATAAAAAAAAATCAAATAATAGATAATTTCTTTTTTTAAAAGATAAGTGTGCCAAGCGAGCACACAGTCCACCTGATGGTAAGTGGTTGCTGTGACTGACAGACATCTACACCTATCTTCTATTACAAATAAAAATGCAGATGCGTTGTTACCCGTGAGCACTACGATGGAATGCCTCATTTCCAGTAAAAAGGGTCTCCGGTTCTTTACACTCACCATACGAAACACAACAGCGTTAAGCTGCCATTTTATGCTGGTATTCTGTAAGAGCGTGGTCCTTCCTCGGTCGAGCCAAACCATTCGTGCTACAACTATACTACCAATATAGCTGCAGCATGGCTCTACGACGTCGAAATTCTTTCAATTTTGATAATAATACATGACATATATATTGTGGACGGATTGCATTTTGAAATAATTTTCATCAAATTCACTTGCTTATTTTTAATTTGTAAGCTAAAATAAAAGATTAAAAAATATTTTTCATTATACTTCGCTTCGTAACAATCCCCGCACATCGTAACTTCATTCTTCCGTCATCCTATTTGCTTTTTCCAATATGCCGTATTTGTAATTATCAATATAATCATGTTCCGTTCCTACATTTAATATGATGCTATTATATTTCATGTATATATTATTAAAATTAAAGTAATAATAGATAGTTTAAATGTGAAAATGTTATAGGAAAACTAAATTAATTGCATAATCAAAGTTGATTCGGGTGATGTAGGACTGTGGTACTTGTAATGTTGTTATAATATTATTTACTCTGGAAGTTTTTATGTAATATAACAGGTTTTTTTATATAGGATAAGGGTGACAAACGAGCACACAGTCCACCTGATGGTAAGTGGTTGCTGCGGCCCATAGACATCTACATCTATCCTCTATTACAATTCAAAATGTAGATCCGTTGTCACCCGTGAGGACTAAGATGGAATGCCTCATTTCCAGTAAAAAGGGCCTTCGGCCACCTGCACTCACCAAGCGAAACGCAGAGGTAAATCTCTACTTCACGCTGGTATTCTGTGAGGTCGTGGTACCACCCCGGTTCGAGCCGGCCCATCCGTGCGACAGCAAAAGCTGCCGCGTGGCTCTACCACTGTTTAAACAGGAATAATATAATTTCCTTAAATGTACAGCAATTTTGTAAGAAACATTTGTAGTTATAAGCATTATTTCACAAGTTCAATTTGTTCTGATAAAATAGCTTCATTAAATGTTTTTTGTTTTCATATATTGTTCAATACTTATTTTTCAACACGAACACACACTAGAACATGCCACTAAAAGCCTGATGGGTTTATCTGTGGTATGTGGCCATCTAACGCTCGATGCTACTGTTTACTTAAATAATACTTTTAATATAAATATTCGTGAAGAATTACATTTTTATATAATATAAACCTATCTATCTACTATCTAACCTAATAGTAAGTGGAAATGAAGCTGACAATAGTAAAACGCTCTTTTACCTGCTCCGAAATTTACTATTAGATAAATATTTTTTTGTTTATTATTAACATTCGTTTTATGCCTGCTTTTAAATGGAAATAAAACTCGCGAAGTCAAACAAGTCGGGTTTAGCACAACAATAGCAAAAATTTTAATATAAAATACTTTTATTACCTCGTGCCATAACAACACTAATCTAATATGTCAGATGAATAAAATGTCTTATTGCTATTCATTTCAGAAAATAATATAGTAAGGTATAAGATAAAAATAATATACATTCTTATTTTACGATGTTTGGGTAACTTCATATTTAAATTAGCCTTATATCATTATAATCATTGCAGCCCTTCACAAGTCCACTGCTGAACATAGGCCTCCCCCAAGGAATGCCACAAAGCACGATTCTGAGCCACCAGTATCTATCGACTTCCTGCACGTCTTACCAGGTCGTCACTCCATCTAGTGGGGGGTCACCCTACACTTCGTTCGCCGGTACGAGGCTGCCAGAACCTTTTTTCCCCACCAGTAGTCGTTTCATCGAGCTTTATGGCCGGCCCGTTGCTACTTCTGCTTATTACCGTTGGGCTGTGTCGGTCATTCTGGTTCTACTTCGGATATCCTCATTTCTAAGTTTATCACGCAGAGAACCTTAGCCTTATATAAATTACACAAAATTGTTTATTGAACTTTATTTAAGTACAAAATCAGTATTATGGGATCCGATCTATGACATTAAATAAAACATACTACTTGATAGGAATCGGTACTCTTTTGCGAGGAATTGTGTGTCGGTAACTCACGTCAGCTATATGTTCTTTCACGCGGGTTTTAATGGACTTTTTGGTTGTCCTATGTAAGACAGACCACATTCATAATCAAGCATAATCAAAAACATCGGGAATTAAAATAATAAATTTTACTTAAACCCCACGTAAAGTTTACACGCACTCATTTTTTATAAATTAATTTTTGTATTTATTATTTAAATGGGCGCTTAGGATCATTGAATCTAGAGCTATGTACTTATGCTTAGTGTATTACTGTCCCAAAAAGTTTTAAATATAAAATAGTACTTAAGGAAGTCATAATAATAGAGTTCATAAATAAGCTTAGCGAAACAAAAAGAAACAAATTGGAGATTCCATCAATAAATATAATACAATATATCCTTTTTATCTTTTCCCTCGATTATACCTTTCGAATGATCAAGCTTTCGATAACGAAGGAAGTTAAGGCGAGCAAATTTATTATACCGTAAAAGTGAAAGTGTTTTTCATACAGAATTAATGAGGAAATAATTGCGCATGTAATTTAGTTAATTGCGAAATTGCACGCTATGAAAAATATTCAATGTATTTTTATTTGCAGGAGCATATACTCTAGGCTGATATTACCGTAATAGTTTTCATTCCTTTTTCACCATTTTTGTTAAGGTTTTTGTATCACTTTTTTACGTGGTAGAGCCATGCTGCAGCTATATTAGTTGTATAGTTGTAGCACGAATGGGTCGGCTCGACCGGGGAAGGACCACACTCTCACAGAATACCAGCGTAAAATGGCAGATTACACTGGTTTGTTTCGTATGGTTAGTGTAGAGAACCGGAGACCCATTTTACTGGAAAAGAGGCATTCCATCTTAGTCCCCACGGGTGACAACGCATCTACATTTGATTCGCAAACAAAAGGCCACAGCAACCACTTACCATCAGGTGGACTGTGTGCTCGTTTGTCACCCTATTCTATATAAAAAAATCACTTCAAGTGAAAAGATACTACCTATATATTACAAGGTTAATTTTAAGTCAAAAGTAAAATGTTGCAATATGTAGTGTAAATTGCAGGTATCAAAAATCGGTTCCAAATTTCGGTAAGATTGTTTACTTAGTTTCTAATAAAGGTTCCGAAATGGTTCGGTACGGTTCCGGTTCAGGTGTCGATTTAAAAAAAAATGGGTGATTTGGAATCGGTATGGAGCGGTTGGAAATAAATAACAAAATAGGAGTTGTTTTGGCTCACTGTCTAGATCACCTGAAGATGGCTCGTGTAGAGGCGAAACACGTGTCGTATTGTCGTCAGTGGTGTGTCGTTCGTAGTGTAGTGGTGTTGGGAGTAGTGGTGCTGGGATTAGTGGTGACGGTGATAGGGCACGCAATTGTGGGAGGGCGGGAGGTGCTCTTCAAACTAGGTAAGACACATCATTTTATTTTATCGAGGGGATGTACGCGAAGTAATTTTTTACCAACTTTAATCGGTATTGGTACAAAATTACCCAATTTTTTTAGATTCCTAGTCAAAGGGGTGAGCGTCTACCACATTCCATACATAACAGTTCAAAAAGTCTACAGATATTGTATACCTGTGGACATATGTACATTCCCTTCCTCATTGATTCAAAGGAGGGGATTTTATCATAGTATCCACTCTTGGCAGGCAGGTTGACAAATGTATTTTTTTTATTTTGAATTGTTATCAAGAAGAAGATGTTGCCCACTTCCTGTTTCCTTTTTCTTTGTCGCTTCTTATGACACCCATAGAATGATATGGGGTACTGTATTTATATTTTTAGAGTTTTAGATTGGTAAACATGGTGCGGTGTAAGAAAATGAAAAAAGAAACGCTACCCCAAAATGAATGTGAAGATGATGAGATGTCCATACAAAGAACCTTAATATTCTGTCCGTTTGTTCTATTGTATCGGGGCATCATAACATCTGAAGTTTTTGAACAATATACATAAGTATAGATATTGTTTAAAATGCCTCCATTACAGCCCGCAAGTGATATTTTTTAAAAGGACGATAAAATTTAAGAATGATGTTGTTTCGACAAAATTACACTCATGAGACTGAATTTAAGTATCTAAATATTTACGGAAATAATGGAGCTTTTAAATAGGTTAATTGGACGTATTGACCTTCACCGGACTGTCGATGAATCGTTGAATAATACACAAATTGAAGAAAGTAGTCTGTTGTAAACTAACCTATTTTTATCAATCGTAGTCACGAAATTTTAAGAAAAATATAGCAAAAGATTGTAGGACTCTATTTCAATAGTAAAAATCTAATATGCTTCGGTGGCAGTGTAAGGATCAGTATAGAGTTCAATGCGTGAGAGGATATCTGGGCTGCAAAAAATTTGGAGGTTTTTAATGATTTCCGTGGCCGAAGCTCGAAAGACCGAGTTAGGAAATCGTAAGAGACAGCTGCAGCTTGGATTGATTATACCATGTATATGGCATGAATATATTAATGTTCCTATTTAGACGGCATCCTTGTTATTATATTTAAATTAAGTAACAACAATTAAACTTTTTCAGTACAGGTTTAAGGTAATTACTTAAATCAGGCGTTACTTTGCGGATATACATTATATTTAAGATGATAAAAATTAAACTGCTAAGATCCGCGTAAAAATCAAATCTACCTATTTAGGCCGAGTAACCTAGTATGCCTCCCCTAAATAATGTTTTATTTTATTGTAGTTCTATTGCGGATATCCTCATTTCTAAGTTTATTACGTAGAGAAACCCCGAGTATAGCTCTCTCCATAGCTCGCTGAGCTACCTTGAGCTTCCTCATACGACTGGCAGTGAAGGACAACGTCTCAGGTCCATATGTCATCAACGGAGACATGCACGGGTTGTACAATCTCTTTTTCAAGTTATGGGGTAACCTGACGAAAAGATATATCGTAATCTCCCGAACGCTGCCCAGCCGAGCTAAGTGCGTCAACATCTCGGTCGAAGGTTGACTAACCTAGTCGGCCTATTTTTCCTAGGTAAACGCACTCGTTGAAAACTTAGAGCGCAGTGCTCCATACAACTACCGGCCTTGGTGTGACGTGAACGTTACACATGACTTTTGTCTTGTTCATGTTCATCTTAACACCTACACGATAGGAAATACTATTGAGGTCATTGAGCATAGTGCTTAGCTTTCGCAGCGATTTCGCCATAGGAACCATATCGTCGGCAAATTGAAGATAAGTGATGTATATGCTTTTGTGATGTTAATACCGTATCTTTTCCAGTCCAGTAGCTTCAAAACGTCTTTCAATGCAGCGGTGAAGACTTTCGGGGATATAACGTCGCCCTGTCTTACACCTCGCTGCAGTTGGATAGGTTTCGAACTCTGGTTCTGTACTCTGATAGCCATCGTAGCCATACTGCACAAACATTTCAGCACTTCGATATACCGATAGTCAACTTAGTACCTCTGAAGGGACTGTAGCACAACACCAGCACCAAATTTCGACGGAATCAAAGGCTTCCTCATAGTCAACATACGCAAGGCAAAGTGGCAGATTGTACTCTTCTGTCTTCTGTACAATTTGCCAAAGGGTGTGTATGTCCATGGTATTAAAGCTTTTTCGAAAACCGGCTTCTTCGAGAGGCTGGAAGTCATCGAGTATGCATGCGGGACGGTTCGTAATGACTCTCGAAAATAGCACGTAGACGCGGCTCAGAAGGGAAATCGGTCTGTAGTTCTTCAAGAGAGCGTTGTCGCCTTTCTTGAAGAACAAGACCACCGCACTTCTGCTCCACGCCTCCGGAGTAGTGCCACCACGGAGGACGGAATTAAAGAGTTTCTGAAGGACTTTAAATACCGGTTTTCCACCCGCTTTCAAAAGCTCCGCTGTAATTCCATCCTCGCCCGGACTTGCCGTTTTTAAGATGCTGGAGAGTCATTCAAATCTCGCTCAGACCGAGGTCCGGAATATCTTCGGAATAGTGTCGGATAAGACTCGACCTTGGATCGTTACTCACACTTGCGTGTGGCTCCAACGATGACGTGTACAGCTACCCATAGGACTTCTAAATCTCACTCAAAATCTCAGGTGTCCCGGAAACGATGCTGCCACACTTGGTCTTCAGCTTTGACAGTTGGCTCTATCTGGCAGACAGATCTCTGGAAAAGACTTTGGAGCCTTAGTTCCGCTCGATCGCTCTTCAATACAAGCTGTATCGAAGTTGCGTACGTCCCGCCGCATGCATTTGGAGATTTGTCTGTTAAGTTGCCTGTATGCTGTCAAATCTGTGGAAGAATGTAGCTTCATCTCCCGTCTAACAGCCATGAGATTAAGAGTGTGATCGGAGAGTTTTTGTGTTTTTCTGCGGCGGGTCTTACAGAACTTAGCTCCGATCGCATGGACAGTTTCCACGAGCTTGTCATTCATATCGTCAACTTCATTGCAGTCTCCTAGGCACTGAAAACGGTTTTGTAATTAGAGCTGAAAGGTTTCGGGACTTTGGAATAGAGCACGAGGGGGACGGAGCGTTGACTTCATTAGACGTGACCCCTCCAACTTAACGTTTAGGTTCAGTGTGCCTCTAACCATTCGGTGATCGCTACCAGTTTTCACCCTCGCAATCACTGAGGCATCACTAAACAGTTGTGGTCTGGTCGTCATAATGAAGTCAACCTTATTTATTTTTCGAACCGTCGGGGCTCGACAGGTCCACTTCCTTTACGGCCGATTCTGGAAGTAAGAGTTCATCATAAAGAGTCCCTCTTTCTCCATGAAGTCAGCCAGCTGCTGGCCCCTTGGGTCCCGTTGCCCTATTCCCAATTTCCCTACTTTCAGCTCACCGTTCTCTTTTGTGCCTTGTTTTGCATTGAAGTCTCCTATTAACACCGTATAGTGGGTTTTGGAGGAATGCATGGCTCTTGAGATATCCTCATACATTTCCTCCACCTCCTCATCGGGGTGTGCCGAGGTTGTTGCGTAAACCTGTATGACCTTAGCGAAAACCGTTTGGTGATTCTGAGTATTAGGTACGCAGCCATCGTCGACAAACTCCCAATATTAATTAATATTAATATAAGAAATTTAAATTTAATAATTTGTATGTAATTTAAATAATTTACATTTATCTGGTTTCATCATCTATCGGCACCCCAATCAACAAACAATTTTATACGGTTTATAATGGATTTGAGTACTAAGTCAGGCTAAAATCAGTTATTGAGTTTTCTTGCCAATAAATTCTCAGTAGCAGTCCGAATTGACCAAGTTGGCGATGTGTCGCCCTTGCGCTTCAGAAAGCTCTTAGAACCGTTGATTCCGCGTCTAATCTCTCTTTCTGGTCGTGTCAGATAACCTTCCATCGGACTATGAGAGTGAGTGCACCTGTGCTTGCGCATACACTAGTCACTACTGTGCACTATAAGACTGGTCACCGTAATCAGATTTCATCTCCGCATAAGATGCAAAGTTTCTCTAGCATGCCTTTTTACAATTAAAAATGGTCTCCGATTTTCGTCACAAATATACCAAAAACAACAGTATTATGCTGCTATTTCACGCTGGTATATGGTCCGTCCAGTTTAGCCGATATCGATATCTTTTAATTTTCCCCTCGTTTCACTCTGATATTTTGAGGGATCACCTTGTATTGCGTTTAACTGTTAAAAAGAATAAAATATACAGCAAGTTGCAGCGCTTCCATAGGTAAAACTAGCATGTCCTGTTAGTCACACTGGTAATTTTCGCGTACGTCGGTCTTGTCTGATGCTTGGGACTGCTTTAGGTATTGTTAAAATTATTTTATGAAGTTTCCCCTAGAAACTGTCGGTCACTTTAAGAACAATAGATTAAGAACATTGTCTTGTTGTGTCACCACGTATAAATATTAAGACCTAAAAACTAAAGAGAACTGATCGAATTCCGTTAGGGCAAAGTTAGATTTCTCGACCTTTTTTCAACGTGGTAGACCCACACTACAGTTATATTAATAGTATGTTGTTGTTAATAAGTTGTAGCACAAATGGGTCAGGTCGACCGGAGTAGGACACTCTCTCACCGAACGCCAGAGTAAAATAGCAGCTTGAAGCTGCTCTGTTCGAATGGTGAATGTAGAGAGGAGGAGACTCTTCTTACTAGAAACGGAGCATTCCATCTTAGTTTTCAAGGACGACAATGTTTTCTGCATTTTGATTCATAATTGGGAATAAATGTAGATGTAAACTGTGTGCTCGTTTGTCACTCATTTTTATATAAAAAGAAACATGAACATCAATAATAAAAAACCTGGGAATATTGTAATCCTGACTGACCTGAACTGACCTTATTTCTGACTGCCAAATGACTATATGGGACCAAAGCATTGGTAAATTTTAGGAAAAGAAAAATCTTATTTTATTCTTCATCAATTTTACGAGCAGCTGAATGTTTTTTCCATTTTTGCATCTATTACTTTATGATTTGATTTATAAGAATAAGAATCTAAATAGCATGTTATTTGAAAACATAAATTATGCATAGAGTATTTTCTACAGCTATTTGCGAGGGCTTGCAATTTGTTCAAACGAGTTTTTGTTTCATTTACTACAATTACGGTAACAATATTACTACCATTATTTCCATCTACGATACGCCTTTTTCATAAGAAGGAAAATAATGTCATTACTTCGAAATCATATCTTGTTTATTTATTTTAGGCCACTAACACTAATGCATTAAATTTGTACGTGGTAGAGCCAAGCTGCAGCTATATTTAAATCTAGTTGTAGCACGAATGGGTCGGCTCCACCGGGGAAGGACCACGCTTTCACAGAATACCAGCGTAAAATAGCAGCTTAACACTGCTGTGTTTCGTATGGTGAGTGTAGAGAACCGGATACCTTTTACTGGAAAAGAGGCATACTATCTTAGTTCTCGCGGCTGACAACGCATCTGCATTTTAATTCGCGAACGAAGATAGATGTAGATGTCTATGGGCCACAGCAACCACTTACCATCAGGTGGACTGTGTGCTCGTTTGTCAGGTTTGTTCCATAAAAAAAACATATTTAACAAAATCATAATAGAAATATTTACAAAAATAAATAAGATGATACTAAAACAACATAATGCCTTAACATTTTTTTTGTTAAATGTTTTATAACAATATACAGGAGATGGGCAGCAGCATCTTTCTGATTCCGTTTACATTATAGTCTATTAAAGTTTACTGCTGAACATAGGCCTCCTCCATCGATTGCCTCATAGAAGAGAAATTTTCCATAGTTGCACGCTTGGTAAGCGAGTTGGCAACAGCAGTATTTTATTTTTTCGTCGTTATTAGGAAGTCGCTACTGCCCATCTCCTGATTTGTTTTCCTCTGTCGCCTCTTATGAAACCAACGGGATGATATGTGGTAGTGTATATTCTTACACCACTAGACGGTATTTTTATCTTTCTCATAAAACTACGGCAAATATGAAGCAATCTATGAAAAGGCCTATGTTCAGAAGAGGCTTTTCACAAGTTGCGATGGGAAAGGGACTGTTAATAAGAAATTATGTGGTAAAACATTAAACAGTTCGTCGACATTAAGTACAACTAAGCTATTAAGAAAATAATAAAATAAAATGCAACTTACATCGTATGAAAATAAAAGTTACAGGTTAAATACTTTGATATATTATTGCGTTCTTTAGTTTCAGTGGACTTAAGATAGACTGTAATGATTAATGTATAAATATACTACCGCAAATTCTCACAACCTCTTTTTTCCCGTAAGTATACGGGTAAGCACCTATAAATTAAACGAGATAAACATTAGCGTTATAATTTTTCGTGCTTATCTTTGTTTGTATTGGTAATGTTATCATAATTTTAAACACGAAATATGTAAATTAATATGAAGAGAAAAGGAACGAAATTTTAACACTGCAGGGAGGAGATAAATTATGTAAATAATACTTATTTGTCTTTTTCTTCGCAAGATTGTAGCCTCGATAACCAATGGAGGTAATGCGAGGTGATTTATTACATTCTAAAATAATTTACTAATTAAGTATAGTGAAATTTTGTTTTTTAATGCTTTTATTTCTTTAACAGATATGTACTTGAATTCTACTTGTAAGCCCACTTGAGATTAGGAATCCTATACATCGTTTTAAAAGAAATAAGTGTAATTTGCACAAATTGTGCTTCAAGCATTTCTCAAAATTTGTTTCTTGAATATTAAACAGTTTAACAGTGGTAGAACCACGCGGCAGCTTTTGCTGTCGCACGGATGGGCTGGCTCGAACCTGGGTGGTACCACGACCTCACAGAATACCAGCGTGAAGTAGAGGTTTACCTCTGCGTTTCGTTTGTGAGTGCAGGTGGCCGGAGGCCCTTTTACTGGAAATGAGGCATTCCGTCTTAGTCCTCACGGGTGACAACGCATCTGCATTTTGATTCGCAAACGAGGATAGATGTAGATGTCTATGGGCCGCAGTAACCACTTACCATCAGGTGGACTGTGTGCTCGCTTGTCACCCTTATCCTATAAAAAAAATTAAAAAAACTTACTGAAGTATTTGAATATGAATAATCTATACAAATTAATAAAATCGATCTGTCTGTTTGTAATGTCGAAATACAGCTTTTTAAGTTTCCGTAGCCAAATGGCAAAAAACGGAACCCTTGTAGATTCGTTATGTCTGTCTGTCCATCCGTATGTCACAGCCACTTTTTCCGAAACTATAAGAACAATGCTGTTAAAACTTGGTAAGTAGATGAATTGTGTGAACCGCATTCAGATTTTTACACAAAAATAGAACAAAAACAATAAATTTTGGGGGTTCCCCATACTTAATCTGAAACTCAAAAATTTTTTTCCATAAAACCCATACATGTGGGGTATCTAAGGATAGTTCTTCAAAAATGGTTTTGAGATTTCCTATATCATTTTGTTCTGAACTGTATAGTTTGCGCGAGAGACACTTCCAAAGTGGTAAAATGTGTGTCCCCCCTGTAACTTCTAAAATAAGGGAATGATAAAACTAAAAAAAATTATAAGATGTACATTACCATGTAAACTTCCACCGAAAATTGGTTAAAACGAGATCTAGTGACTAGTTTTTTTAGACGTCATAAATCGTAAATTATGTTACTTGCTGCTACGGAACCCCTCATGGGCGAGTCCGACTCGCACTTGGCCGCTTATTACTAAATGCATATGAAAGTACTTAGTACGGTATTTGTATCAAAAGTTTTTAAATAATATAAATATAAAAAAAAATTAAAATGTTTATCCCTCTGATTGTTTATTCCGGCTAATCTCCGAAACTGCTGGACCGGTTTTGACGGGACTTTCACTGGAAGTTAGCTGATATTATAAAGAGGTGACATTTTATTTAAAAAAATTAGGGTTACGCACAAAAATAGATTTATTTTGCGTGAACTTTCAGAAAACACATAGCTGACGTGAAACACCAACGTTCTGGGAAGTTTGTGAACATATCCTAGACGGCCCCGCCATTACATTACATTTGATAAACCACATATTCTCGCGAAAGAACATCGATTTCTGCGAAGGATGATACGTGAGGCTATGGAAATTAAAAAGTATCCTAACTTCAATAGAGAGGGAGGCTGGGTACTACCACCTGCTTGGGATCTAGTAATTAATAAAATTAAAACTAAACCCAAGCATACTACTGCAAGATTTCAAGGCAAAGTAAGTTCATTTTGCGTAGATTGGACCAAAATTAATAATTAAAAAAGCTTAAGGTACTCCGGGTTAACTCTGACATCGGGACATCAATCACCTCAGTCCCTCGTGATCAATGGGTGCTGTAAAGCACCCGAAACGTCGGAAATTAATAAAAATAAGTGAATTAAACGCGATAGAATCCGCAATAGTAGTTTTATTCAATGTGTAGTGTTCGCGTAAATATAAGAAATCATCCTACTCAAATTCTTCTACTTCATCATCAGCTCATGAAAACCGCAATTTCCATCCACGCTCGGCAGACTGAATTGGCTATTGCAGCACTAGAGTACCCGCATCCTAAAGCAGCACTCCCCATCGCCCATCAAAGTAATTTAGGTCAAGTGTAAATAAGATTTTTCGAACCTAAAATATGCTCAACTCTTATAATCACGATTATAAAAGAGGGACAAATGCACCACACTCAATACAAACGAACAGATTTTGTAACATGTTTCTACTATAAAACACTGCAGTCTTTAGTACAGTATTAAACACGTTTTACGTTTTAGAACCATGCTGCAGCGATATTTTGGTTGTAGCAGGAACCGGTCAGCTCGACCGGGGCAGGACCACGATTTTGCAGAATACCAGCAATCAGCATGCAATATCAGCTCAATTCTGCTGTGTTTCGTTTTGTTGGTGCTTTTTAATGGAAACGAGGCATTCCATCTTAATACTCAGGGGTGACAACGCATCTGGATTTTGATTCTTAATCAGAAACAGAAATAGAAACAGAAACAGAAACTTTTTTATTCAATATAGATTATAAATAATACTTATTGAAAGTCACTCTTTTGTATAATTACCACTGGTTCGAAAAAAAACCTCTGTCCTGGGAAGAACCAGCAAGAAACCCAGCGGGACTTTTTTTAAATAACAGCTTACAATCATGTATGTTACACAAATTAACAACACAACAAATTAGAAATAGATTGGTAGCGATCACCTCATTTCCAGGGGTTATTATCATCTATAAATTCTTTAATACTATAATAACCCTTTTTATACAAACTTAGTATAATAAAGTTTTTGAACTTTGAGCAGGTCAAATTTTGTATATTTTCTGGATATTTGTTGTAAAAGCGTATACATCGCCCCAAGAATGAATTACTGACTCGATGGAGTTGAGTAACTGGTACTACTAGCTTGTGTCTGTTCCTAGTATTTACAGAATGAATATCACTTATTTTTGTAAAACTACTTTTATTTTTGTGTACGTACATTACATTTTCATAAATGTATTGAGAGGCCAAAGTTAATATATTAATTTCCTTAAATTTTTGTCGCAGCGACTCTTTAGGCTTTAAATCATAAATTGCTCTTATGGCCCTCTTCTGTAAAACAAATATAATTTCAGTGTCAGCTGCGTGTCCCCATAGCAAAATACCATACGACATTATGCTATGGAAATAGCTAAAATAAACTAGTCTAGCTGTTTTAACACTAGTTAGACTTCTAATCTTTTTTACGGCATATGCTACAGAACTAAGCCTGCTTGCTAGTTTTGATATATGGGGGCTCCATTGAAGCTTCGCGTCTAGTGTGATTCCAAGAAAAATGGTGGTATCTACAAGACTCAGTTTCTCCCTATTTAAAATTACATTAGTATTTAGTTTGACATTTGGAGTCATCAATTTCATACATTTTCATTCCTTCGCACATTCGCATTACATTCGCATTTACATTTTGTTTAAGTAATGATTCGGCGACCGCAGGAGAAGAATTCAGTGACTTAGTGGTTAATATCGGAATATCAGTAAAATATTTCTCGAAAACCATTGCAACATCCTGATCTGATTCGGTTTATTTGTTATTAACACTTAACTGGATACATGTAGATGTTTATGGGCCAAAACATCCACTTACCATCAGGTGGACTGTGTGCTCGTTTGTCACCCTTACTATATAAAAAAACTTGACTGCCTCGTTGGTCTAGTGCTTGTAGCAGTGCGACTGCTGATCATGAGGTCCCGTGTTCGAATCCTGGGACGGGCCAAAAAATCAGTTAATGAGATGAGTGAATTTTCATCTAGAACTTCTCAGTAGCTTCCCGGAGTCAGGAAGTTGGCAGTGTTTCACCCCCTTGACTCGAAAAGCACTTAAAGCCGTTGGTCCTGCGAATGATCTCTCTCCGGTCGTGTCGGTTTACCGTCCCATCGGGCTATGAGAGTGAGGGAATAGAGAGTGCACCTGTGATTGCGCATTGGGCACTATAATCCTGTCCTGTGCATGGCTAGTCTCCGTTGAGACTGGCCGCTGTGGCCGAAATGCGGTCTGGAGGATATTATATAAAAAAATTCAATTTTTTTTCTTACATCGTCATAGTAAGTCACCTTGTAGATAAAATTATATATTGATAAGTTTTACTGGAAATAAAAATGCATAAACCAAAACTATCAATAATATTAAATCTAGAAAATAAATGCCATTAATACTTTTTCTATTTTTTTTAACCTTGCATTAACACTTTGCATTGCAGCCATTAAAAATTTATGGACATTAAGTATTATTTTTTCCCATAAAGCATTAATGGCTGCAGCCAACCTTAACTAAAGAAAGCCAAAGATGCGTTGTCACCTCTGAGGACTAAGATGGAATGTGTACCAGCCTGTAAGTATACTGACTCTCTATATATTTTAGAACGGAAAATAGCAGTGCACTGTTATTTGAAGACAGAATAAATAAGAGAGGGGTACCTACGCAGACGGACTCCTATCCGGAAAACGAGTCCTAACACCGATAAAAGTAAATATCCATTGATAAATTTTACAGGAAATCAAAACGCGAAACACAAACAAATCTAGAAAACAAATGCGCATGCACAACGCAATTAGCATAGGCAGTTCTATAATACATACTGCTGGCCGTATTAGTAATTCGAGTTAAATGAAAAACTAGTAACACTATACTAATATAATAACTAATATGTTACTTCTTAGTATATTTCTTGATGGAGAATAGATTTAACAGAGAGAAGTATTTTCTACTGTTATGCTTAATACGTGGTGGTTATGTTAAATTCTCTCATCTCATAATATGCGTCTTAGGTTAATGCGGCTGCATTTGATGACGAAGAAAAAGAAACAAAAGAATTCAAATGTCTTCATCCAATAATAACTCAAAGAGGTCGAGAAAATCACGAGGAACCTCTTAATTCCGCATATAGTACTGAAACGGTATACGACTGACTGAGCAAAGTATTCCGTATTTTAGTATTGCTCTTTGTCTGTGTAACTTAACTCAGTTTTGACTTCTACTGTGTATTGTGACC